>CM035162.1:8121120-8491378 GCA_020205615.1 Panax quinquefolius | reverse complement strand
GAGACCCTTTATTTATCAATAAAGATTTAAATTTCGTCGAAATAATTTTTAATATTACGGAAAGCGAATTTCGATATAATATAAATAATGTAGTGATTTATAAATTTTGTAAAGTACGCAGTCGTTATATATTATATTCCATTATTCAGAATATTCCTGCGAAGGTGTGAATATTCGCATTAACCGTCAATCATCATGACCCCACAAATGTAATTATCATTTGACCGAGAAAACAACAAAAATATTTTATCGAAATAACGATTTTAAGTTTTGACCATTGATAATCGTCAACTACTCGGTAGTAAAAGTAATGAACGCTGTGGGTCGCATAAGAAGACACCTGTGATGATTATCGATGCTACGTGAGAAGTCACTCAGCTTTCATCTCCATTATCATTTATTAATAATACTTAATTATTATAAATGATAACGACGCTTTTTGTTTTATTCGTATTATTAACGTAATAAAACGTAAATATCTTTTATATAAAATGTAATACTTTATTAAAGTTATTCTATAAATGTAATATATTATATTTTATTACGATAACAAGATAAATGTTGCAGATAAAGGTTTATAAATGTTTGGTATTAGAAAAAATGTTTTTATATAAATAGAATATATTATATTTTATTTAAAAGATTTGTTTTGAATACGGACCGCCGATTAAAGTAAATCAATCCTGGACCGCTTACGGATTAATTATTATGCATTCTATTTTCCTATAAATAAGCTCATTCCTTCATTATTTTCTCATTTAATTCACCGAAACTCTGTAGAGAGAGAAATTATAGAGAGAAGCTTATAGAGAGAAAACCTATCTATAGTAGAAAGAAGAAGAGTATTCTGCATTCTCACTACTTGATATCCAAAGGTCTTTTACTTTAGGTAAGGGGTATTATTTGTCAGACTGTAAGCGGATATTATTCGTTTCAGATTCACGTAAGCAGTAACTTCGCTTATTCCATTCTTTGCTTATTCTCGCCTGGAATAACCTCAGATACGCGCATACCCTATACTTTGTGAAACCTCTCTATTCCATCTCATTATTATTCTCGTTGAATAACTCGTAGTGCGGTATACCCTATACATAACCTCGGGAGTAATGCAGATACCCTATACTCGTGAAACTTTTTATGTTATTCCATCCTTATTTATTCTCGCTTGAAAATAACTCGATATCGCCGAATCCCTCATACTCGGTGATCTTCTTCTCATATTCCATTCTTTATTATTCGTCGGAATATCCGTCTCGCGCTGTTTTACAACCGCACTTCTGCCCATTGCTTATTATTCCGCATTTATTATCTTCATGCTGAATATCCTCGCTCAAGCGTTGTTTTACACTTGACTCGGTTCCATTGCTTATTATTCAGCATTTATTATTCTGGTTGATCATCCCGCTTGCGGTGGAATTTCAATTCCTTGACCGGGTTCCGCTATTATTATTCTATCGAATAACATGCCTATGTGCTAAGTACTGCATTTACGGTGATTTCTTTTTGTTATTCCATTCTTTATTATACCCAAATGGCTAAAAACTTTTGACTTCTACTCCATGAAAATTGGGGTAGGAATATCCTCGATATTTATGTTTTCATCCAAAGATCTTTTCATGGAAATATTCTTCCGATCATTCTTGAATTTTACTCTACAAAATGAAGATTCGGCCGACAATTCGACGCTACTTAATTCCTCGGATAAAACAATTCGCTAACTTGTTTTATTGAATTATTACGCCATTGTCATCATCCTCAGGATATATTATGTTATCTTTTGGCTTACGCGCATGATGAACTTAGTATGATTACGCACCAGGGATCATCTTAAGATAATCACGGGCTTGTTATAAACGATGCGGATAAAAGTCCTCAGCAGGGTTCGTAATGCAAATGGGATTTGATAGTTTTGGTGGTGACACGACCAGGGTGATTCGCAGATAGTCAATACTATTGATAATTTACGAAAATCCTTGACCGCGGGTACGTGATGATTAGATATCGTGGTTTATTCATTAAACCGAAGTCTTAATGATAAAATCGATGAAAAACCTTTAAATCATAAAAGATAGTAGATTTTATTCTACTTACTCTTTTAATGGATCGCATATTCATCACGCAGCTTAAACCAATTATCTATTGTATTTTATCAATTTAACATCGCTGGCTAATGATAATTTATTCTCGCATTATCTTAGTCATAATATTTCTTACCGGGTTGTAACTGAGCTCACCCTTTCTTTCACCGTTTCTTCGTGAAATGAGAACATACCCTGGATTTGTGGAAATGGAATGGAGTACGAAGGTCTGACCAGAGGATAAGATTAAGAGGTCCTCACTATTAGAAGATTCCCTAAATTTTTTAAATAAAAAGAAATTTCTTTTATTTTTTTATTTTAAAATAGTAGTGGTTGATTTGATTAACGTGGATAAAGTGGTTAAATAACGCAAATATTTCCCAAAATAAGCAAGTTGGTTAGTAAAATATTCATTATCGCTTTGTGAATATTCGTCAGTCGGGAATATTCGTACGGGCTTGGGAATATTCTCGCATATATTTGCCATAGTAAATGCGTGGGCCCCATAATTCTGAAAAAATGATCGACTTAAGAAAACTACATAAATATAAGCTTGCTTTTTAAATAATTGGCGTAAATACATAATGTTAATATCGTTGAATACCCTATGGGTTAAACACACTAATAATGCTGCTTGTCGAACAATTACCCAGACAGTCACCAATTATTGCATTCTTACGTGAAGAAGGCACTACTCAATAATGATTACTACCAATGTCAACATTTTATCGGTTTAATCGCCGCATATTTTATATACGTTGTTTCAATAATGGTTACAAAGAATTATCGCTAGATAACATTTTATGCTCTAGAAAGCTCGCTCAAGGAGAGGTTTGTCACCTAATCATACGCCAAGAAGAAGAAAGGCTTTAGTTCTCTTATCGAACCGTTGTTTCAATAATTCAGAATATTACACAAGATCTATTTTGGTAGTGTCATCGCTAATAATTCATCAAATTTTATCTTTTCTTGATAAAATATTCATTTAAATATATTATTTTAATAATAGATAATCAAGGCTGGTTGGCAATGTCTAGGAAGTCTCGATAATCCAAGGAGGAGTATTTTGTTGCAATAAATGTTTAAAACCTAATTATCTGCCAAAGAAGAAGAAATTTCTTACTGGAAAGCCTTCTTCTTCCCTGAACTCCGCTTTCTGATGAAAGGGCTATTTATTGCTAATATCAATATCGGTGGATCTCAAATAATTAATTGGAATATTATTTACGTTTTTGCAATCCCAATTAATTATCTGATTCATTGGTCTAATGATGAGAAAAATATTGATTTTCCGCTTTCGTGGATATAGATGGAGAAAATTATATGTTGATAATCGATTCTTGAAATTGAAACTTTCGAAAGTATTTTATCTTTTTCTAAGATCCACTGTAAAATAATTCATTTAAATATATTATTTTAATATATATTAACAAGTGTGATATTTTTATGGAATGAAGGTGTGGGATACTATGAAGTATTTAGGAGAGAGGAGTTTTTGTTACTAATAAATGCTTCACGGGTAAAAGATGTTAATTTCTATGCTCTGTGTTGGACCACGATACATTTACTCATTCGACGTGAATTCACACGCTATTTGTGATTACAATCTAAAAATAAAATCGCCTGCTTCAGATCCGGATCATTCTTGAATTTTACAATCACTATGATTATTTTTGAGGTATTTTGGACGGATAAACCAAAGTGATTTAATCTCAATTCTTCGTCATTTTGTTTCATTTGAATTGGAAACCTTCTTCTTGTAAAATTTCCTATAAAAAATGAGATTCGAATTTTCTCGATGAAAGGGCTATTTATTATGAATTATCGGGGTTCAAGTTCGAATAATTAATTTTGGAAGTTTTAATTGTTTTATCAAGAAAACGTTTTTTGCAATCCCACAGAAGGAGCACAAAATGCTGAAAGTAATTCAATTGGTTCAAGGTGGGCTTGAATTTGCTTAATTATATTATTATTTTATTAAATTTTCTTCTAAGCATTTTCCAGAAATAACAGTACTGCTAGTTAATCGAAAAATCACACCGTAAACTCAAGTTTTCTCTATATCTCTCTGATATTTTGAAGAATATCTTGTGAGTATTTTGAGTATACTTTTGAGTATTAATATACGTGCAAGTTCATTCGGGCCGTTATTCCAAATGGCATCATTTTTCGAATGTAAGTGATATTATTTTTTCAGAATATTATTATTTCTTCAATATCTTTCTACCAAATGTCGATCCAAGTTTTTATCAGATCTTGGAACTTTTTCACAGTCTGGGTTTATTCATGGGTTACTATTGCCAGTTAATTCATTTAGTTAATCATTCATGAATATACTATTCACGAAGTTACTAATTCACGCAAGTATCTTACGAAGTCGCTAAGATGAATTTCTATCTTTCAGTGTCGAGTTACTATTCACGAGCACCGCACTATTCAATGTGATATGCACTATTCACGCTTATTCTATTCACCGAAAAATAAAATTTCTTTCTTTCGTCTCAAATATCCATTCGGATACTAACTCGGGATTATCCAGTATGTTTTCTGGATCATTCTTCAATATACACCACTAAGGATTATTTTTGAGGTATTTGACGGATAAACCAAGTACTTAACTCTTAATCCTTAATCCTTGTCATTTTGTTTCAATCGATTCGCTTTCTTTAAAAAAATATTTTTCATCATCCTCAATTTTAAAACGATGATATACGGAATATCTTCGCCCGGTAGTAAAGATGAATGATTTCTTAAGAATATCTTTCGCCTGTGAGCTGAAAGAAGAATGATTTTCTTAAGAATATTTCGGGCCCAGAGCGCAAAAGATGAATGATTTTCAAGAATTCTTGGGTCTGTAGAGCTGCGTAATGAATGTTGTTTAAACGAATATTTACTTAATCAATGAATATTCTTTCGGGCCCAGAGCGCAAAGATGAATATTTGATTCCGTATGTATATCGATTGATGTTCAGGATAAAAGATAGATCTATTTAACTTAAATTCATACATTGATAGTGTTTGCATGTCTCTACTTAACTCTTTCATTTATTTCCTCGATTATCGATTAAAATTTTGTTGCCTATCAGATTCTATTAGATTTTCCTCGTTAAGACTAACGATAAGTTGTATATCTTAGATTTTCCCGTAATATAACGATGGTACTAGATGTGTATCTTAGTCATAATGGCGTTTTTTCCAAAGGATCGTTCTTTACCTGATTCATTTTAGAATTTAAATGATGCCGATCAATAAATGCTGGTATGAGCGATGAATTTCTGAAAGGATAGACAGCCTGTAAGATAATATTTGTATTCAATAAATGTCATGAGGATTTAATGAGCTGTAATAAAGTTGTAAGATAATATTGCTTCGCACTCACGATTTTTAACGTCCGAATAATAAGCTGTATTGCTTTATCATGATTTCAACGCATTGGGGCTGATAATTTACTTGGGAAGGCCATACTGGTATCGTAGTTAGTGGATGATCTCCTCATGAGATCTAGAATAGAAGGAGGGGGAGAGACGAAAATCCTTCGCTAAGGTGTCCTACCCAAGCTTATTTGTTAGTTGGTCAAGATATAGGGATATTATGTGATATATTGATTTCCTTAATTAACCCTTGTTTTTATGACAAAGATATTCGAGAATGTCGAATCGAGAATATTAATAATGGAAATGAGACCGTGGAGATGCCCTGCATCACCAACGGGAGAACGCATAACAGTCGGGCAATGTTCTCTTGTGAACAACACCATCGAAAGCGTATGATGAACGAGGGGATGTTTAGAAGTTTTTTTTGCGGCTCAAATACGACAAAATCGCATTTGTCGGAGCATCGTGTTCAAAATACGAGGAAATGATAAAGAATTACTTCGGTTGTATGTAAGGCCCAAGCCAGCTTTTCAAAGAGTTCCCAGACCACAACGTAATTTAAGGTAGAAAGCTTTATCCGATCATGGCAAGTAAACATGGGTCAAACAAATTACCAAGATATTCATGTCTTGGGATGCACCTGGAGGAATGAAAGGTTCCATTCGCCACCTTTTTATCAGAACGTCCCCAAAATAGGTCCATTCCATCCGACCCATTTCGAAGTCGCCAAATATATGGTACGTAAAACAACTACAACTTTATTATAACAATTGTCGTTAGCAAAATACAACAAATACACATATGTCCGTGCATGAGTTTGGATACAAATATATACCAATCAGCAAAGACGTCACAATGACACCTTACATAAAAGGTATAGTCAAAAAACTGTTTTAGAAATTAGAATCTTTAGGAAGTGCTCAAGGAAACCTTCATACAACGGGAGGCCATGCTTTTAGGTTATGGTAGATATCATATGCCAGTTGCATTATCCTCTTGGTTGAATCTAATAGACCCCTAAAAGAAAACGAGAAGATTACTATCATATTCTTCCCAATGGTAGTCTTCTCTCGACATATCATTATCTCCACCATCTCCTAATTGGGTATTATACTCCAAAACAAACACTGAAGATTGTGACGACCACCCAAAATAGGTCCATTCCATCCAACCCATTCTCGAAGTCGCCAAATACATGGTACGTAAACAACTACAACTTTATTATCACAACAATAAAGCTGAGTTTAAATACAAATATTATCTTCTAAGACCTAGACAATATTTATACTCAAATAAATCCTCATCACATTTATTGATACATTATTTTGCCAATAATGGTGAGGACTACTAAACCATCCTTTCTAAAACCTTCATTCCATACCCTCACTCATACCGCATTATATTCTCGCCTCCCGAGAAAAATGGAACAAAAAAGGAAAAGTGGTGAGCTCAGTTAGCCTAAAAGAATGTTATGACTAAGATAATATACAACAAATTATCGTTAGTTACAGCGACAGAAAATCGATAGAATACAATATACAAGTTTCGGATCAATATTATGCTGAAATAATAATTCATAGAAAATTAGTGGAGAATGAAATCTACTATAATCTATGAATTTCCAACAGTCCATCATCAATATATTTCCGTGAACATCAATCAATATTCATCAAATCAAATATTAATCTTTGCATAAGAAAGATATTCATCAATTAAATCTACTGTTCAATCTAATGACTCCGAATTCATCAACGGAAATTAGACCACCGCACATAGTTTCGTTTAAACACTGCTCATCCGCTCGCCTAGAAAGTGCCAAAGATATTCTTTCATCATCTTAAATCTCTGGGCCAAAGATATTCAATATCATCATCATTTAAGACCGAGGATGATGAAAAATATTTTATCAACGAATCCGATTAAAAACTCATCTCAAGGATTAAGGCTGGTTTTATCACGCGTCAAAAATACCTCAAAAATAATCATAAAGTGGTGTAAAATAATCATCAAACATGGATACAAAAGCTAGTATCGAATAGATATTTTAAACGAAAACCGATACCAATTTCGCATATACAAAAAGCAGAAAGAACCCACCACATTTGAAATAAAATTCAGCACATTTTTTCACCAACCACAAGTGGGGCCCACTCAATTCTAGAATTTTCCACCAAAATCAATTATAAACCTAATTTCGAATCCGACACCTCTTAAAATTCACAACAAATCATTCGTGCATTTTTAACGGTTCAAATTTGTGGACATATACTCAACTTATGTATGTATAACATATCCAAAATTACAACGATCCAACGGTCGGATTAAATATTATAACTCACACAATAAAGTCAGAATAACAATAAATCGATTTGATCTTTTAATACCTCCAATCCGACTAAAATACAAATAAAACATCTCAAAGATTAATTCCTTCATTAATAACCACATAAATAAATCCATCATTTATATTCATATAAAATAAATATTTCCTTATCATATGAATCAATAATTAATTATTCACAAATAATATTACGTAATCACATTTATGACAACCAGTTGTTCCGTGAAAGAGGGGCTTTCCAATAAGGATCTCTCTCATTTGGCGCGCAATTAGGTGACCAAACCTCTCCTTAGACGTAACTTTCTAGACATTGCCAATAATGTTATCTAATAATATTATTCAAATAATATGAATTATTGATCCGATAATGGGAAATCACAGCGGTGACAATTATCAAACAAAGAATAATATAAAATACCAACGCAAAGAATTATTGAATCAATAAAATAAAATAATTGAACGAAGAATTATCTTTGTAATAATTATCGAGTAGTGCCTTCACGTAAGGATCAATAATTGATGCAATACCGCAAAGCTTCTTGTGCAACCAACGCCAGCGTATCAGATTTTAACCACCGGGTATTCCAAACGGTCTTAACCAGAATAACTACGCCAAGTTATTTATAACCACCCAAACTTTATCGCTTTTCCTCATCCAATCGCTTTCAGTTATGGGGCCCACACATGGGTCGCTACTGGGTCAGCATTAATATTCCCGACAAGCATTTAATATTCCACCACCAAACGAATATTCCCGACAAAATGAATATTTTATAACCACTTGCTTATTTTGAAATATTTATGTATTTAACCCTTAACTATCCACATTAATCAAATCAACCCTTACTATTTCAAAATAATAAATAAAGGAAATTCCTTTTATTTAAAAAATTTTGGGGTCTTACAAAGATTATATAGGTAGTGCTTGTAAATATACTCAAAGAAGTGGATGAGCACAACCATGTCTTATGATAACACGAGGTCAGTATGTCATTAGACATCTTGTATGATAAGTGACAAAACACCTTCCAAAGTTGGGTTAGCTTTCACCCTATTTAATTCACCAAAATAACTATTAAATGATGTATAAAATACAACACACTAAAGTCCTCAATAAAATTATTTCCATACTCTTTTTAGAGAACCTCAACAACTATAGACCACCGTTATATTCTCTTGTTATCCCTGGCCAACCCAAATACACCTACTTTTATTATTCGAAAGGAATTGTGAAACAAAAGGGTGAGCACAACTAGCTCAATAAAGAATATTATGACTAAAGATAAATAAATTATCAATAGTCTTCATCAAGAATAAATCGTAGATTTAGAACATATGGTAGATGATAAAACTTTTCAACCATAGTCATAAGTGAACGAAAGCAATCCATTAGAAGAGTCAAATAGACCATAAAATCTATTATCTTCTCCATGTTAAAAGTCCACCAACAATGTTTTATCCTCGTAACATCAATCAACAGGTTCTTGTCCACAATCATATGAATAACTCATAATCATAATTGTGGTTCTAAATTCTCTTCTTATCCGGTGACGAAGATAATTTCATCAATTGCCTTTACCGAAACATCAAAGATCATGGTTATACCAAATCACAATTCCTGCTCATAATCATACTAATAAATTCATCTTTGCACCACGCCAAAGATATTCATCAACAGATTCATCTTTGCACTACATACAAAGATATTCAACAAGTCATCTTTGCACTACGAGCCAAAGATATTCATCAACAACAGTCATCTTTGCATTACAGCCAAAGATATTCAACAATAATTCATCTTTGCACTACAAAGCCAAGATATTCATCAACAAGTCATCTTTGCACTACAAGCCAAAGATATTCATATATCAAAGAAATACATAATCATTTCGAAGTTATATAACCATAATTATAACCATGTTGATCAATTCACCCTTTGCACTTAAGCTAAAAATATTCAATTATAAATTCAATGGTCATGATCATACCACCAACAATTCAACTTTTTGCACCATCGCCAAAGAGAACCTATAGTCATGATCATACCAATAATCTACCCATCTTTACACTCAAGTCAAAGAGAAATATCATCATTAGGGTTATAAGAATGTTATATAAAAACAATATAATCAAAACATGGTTTTAATTTCAAGAGTAAGATTCATAAATCAACGATAATTTGGTCGGAGAAGAAACCAATTTGTCGTGAATAAGACTCGTATTTGTACATATAGTACAGTATCACGTGCATAAGAATCCTCGATACGAAAAGATAAAGTTACATAATAAAATTCATATCCATATTTATAACACCTTAATCCAAATGTTATAAATCACTTAGAAATCTCATAATTTAATATTATTAATATTATAATAATATTTTAATCATTTCTTAAACTTATAAACAATTTAATTAAATTGTTTACACTTTACTAATTAATGCATTTAATCATCATAAAATGCCAAACTCATAAGATTTCATCACCAATAACCAAAACCCTCATCAAAAATCTGCATATACCTCATATATGATTCTCAAGCCATAAAATCATATTTTCCAATTTTCTTACTTCACATAACATATTTAATTCATTTACTCATAACTAGAATATTTTCATGAAAAATACCAAATCAGTTCCAAAAATATTTCTTTTCTGGGATTTAGCATAACATAGTCCCATATTGAACATATATTTTTCTCAAAATTTTAAAATTCATTTACTATTTTTCAAATGGCCAAAACTACTGAATATTTAAACATTTATCATAAATTATAATTTTATCAAAAATTCTAAAATTAATACGGTATACTGATATTATATAGATGTACTCCCAATAAAAATTTCATCAATTTTGGAGTTAACCACAAGGAGTTATAAGCTGTTACTTTTAAAATAGTCTTTTCTCATAAAATTCATAACTCTCAATCTATACATCAAAAATCGTCATTTTTGGACAAAATCTACAAAACTCATCAAAATATCATTTCAAATTTTTCCAGAATTTTTGAAGGTTCAGAAAAATTTGAAACTAAAAACATAATAACCCTTAAAATCCCTTACTATCCCTTACCTCAAAAGAGCAAAGATTTCCGACTTCGAATAACAATCGAACTAACTTGCACCAGATAGCAATACTCAAAGTATACTCAAAATACTCACAAGAATACGCCGATAATATAGAGAGAAAACTTGAGCTTTCGGTGTGATTTTCAATTCTAACCTAAGACCCTATTTATAGGAAAATACTTTAACACCAAAGCAGTAAAATTTAATAAAATATTAATATATATTATTTTTATTCCAAAGCACACTTATTTTGCTTCAAAACCTCAGCCACCAAACAGCCCACCTCACAAGACTTGCACAAAAAACGTTTTTGTTATTTAAATTATTTTAAACTTCCAAAAATCAATTATTTCAGAGCTTCAGAACTTCAATAATTCGTAATAAATAGCCTTTTTATCAAAAAATTCGAATCTCGCGAGTTTTTATAGGAAATTCAATTCTCTACAACTTTGCAGAAGAAAGTTTTTCCAAATTCCAAACAAAAATTGATCGAAATCCACAAACGGACGATTTTACAGTCTATAATCAAATTTTAGTCAAGAAATGGGGTCCACCGACATGTTTAACATGTTTTAAATATTTATTGTAACAAAAATATTCTTCCTCCTCATATACTCATATATTCCACATTCAATCGTAAAAAATATCACCATTAATATATTATTAAAATAATATATTTAAATGAATTATTTTATCAGAAAATGATAAAATATTAATTTTCAACAATTGTCATTTTAAAAATTTTCTCCATCTATATCCACATAAAATCAATATTTTTCTCATCATATAAATCAATAATTAATTATTCACAAATAATATTACATAATCACAAGATTGGCAACCTGTGTAGTTTCTCGTGAAAGAGGGGCTTTCCAATAAGGATCTCTCCTTCTTCGCCGCAATTAGGTGACCAAACCTCTCCTTAGATGTAACTTTCTAGACATTGCCAATAATATTTTCTAATAATATTATTCAGATAATATGAATTATTGTCTCGATAATGGAAAATACTCGTGCCGTGACAATTATTGAAACAACAATAATATAAAATATCAACGAAGCAATTATTGAATCAATAAAATAAAATATTGAATAAAGAATTATCGTAACAATTATCGAGTAATGCCTTCTTACGAAAAAAAAATTATCATGCTTCATGAATAGTACTCGTGAATAGTAACTCGTGAATAAGAACTCGTGAATAAGAACTCGTGAATAAGAACTCTTCGTGAATAAGAACTCGTGAATAAGTAACTCGTGAATAAGAACTCATGAATAAGAACTCATGAATAGTAATTAAAAAAATTGAATACTTTTATTTCATAAAATTCGGGGTCTTACAATCTCCCTCCTTATGAAATTTCGTCTCCTAAATTTACGTACGGTATTTCAAAGAGTTAGAGAATACCTTGTTTTCATTTGATTCTATCTCCCCTGTCATCATGATTTCTCCATTGCTCATCTCCCGTATTTAGGATATCATTCTAGAATACGACTTCAAAACAAGGGTTAATTTAACAAATTAACATATCACATAATATCCCGATATTACGATCGACCAACAAATAAGCTTAGGTAGACACACTAAAGCGAAGGATTTACTCATCTCTCCTCCTAGTTCTAATCCCGATCTCCGCCAGAGATCATATCCCTAAGCTCGATACCAAATGTAACTCGACACCAACTTGTGTCAAGACCTCACATTGATACCTATCGGTTTGCCACCGCAGAATCCAAGGCCCCTACGGAGAGTCCGGCTTTGCGGCATCCCCCATCAACAGAAGTCACCAAATGGAGAGGCTCTGGGGCTCTTTTTACTTATAGCTCGACGATACCAAATGTAACGCCCCAAAATAGGTCCATTCCATCCAACCCATTTCGAGTCGCCAAATATATGGTACGTAAAACAACTACAACTTTATTATAACAATTGTCAGGCAAAAATACAACAACACATATGTTGTGAGTTTGGATACAAATATATACCAAATCAGAAGACGTCACAATGACACCTTACATAAAGGTATAGTCAAAAACTGCTTTTAGAAATTAGAATCTTTGGGAAGTGCTCAAGGAAACCTTCATACATGGGAGGCCATGCTTTTAGGTTATGGTAGATATCATATGGCCACGTAATTATCCTGGTTGACCTAATAGACCCCAAAGAAAAACGAGAAGATTACAATCATATTCTTCCCAATGGTGAGTCTTCTTCGACATATCATTATCTCCACTGCCTATAATTGGGTATTATACTCCAAACAAACACCAAGATTATATAGGTAGTGCTTGTAAATATACTCAAAGAAGTGGATGAGCACAACCATGTCTTATGATAACACGAGGTTGTATGTCATTAGACATCTTGTATGATAGTGACAAAACACCCTTCCAAAGTTGGGTTAGCCCACCCTATTTAATTCACCAAAATAACTATTAAATGATGTATAAAATACAACACACTAAAGTCCTCAATAAAATTATTTCCATACTCTTTTGTAGAGAACCTCAACAACTATAGACCACCGTTATATTCTCTTGTTATCCCCGCCAACCCAAAGCCTACACTTTTATTACCCGAAAGGAATTGTGAAACAAAAGGGTGAGCACAACTAGCTTCATAAAGAATATTATGACTAAAGATAAATAAATTATCAATAGTCTTCATCAAGAATAAATCGTAGATTTAGAACATATGGTAGATGATAAAACTTTTCAACCATAGTTCAAAATTTGAATGAGCAATCCATTAAAAGAGTCAAATAGACCATAAAATCTATTATCTTCTCCATGTTAAAAGTCCACCAACAATGTTTTATCCCTGTAACATCAATCAACAGTTCTTGTCCACAATCATATGAATAACTCATAATCATAATTGTGGTTCTAAATTCCTCTTCTTATCCCAGATTTAAGATAATTTCATCATTGCCTTTACCTCGAAACATCAAAGATCATGGTTATACCAAATCACAATTCTGCTCATAATCATACTAATAAATTCATCTTTGCACCACTACCAAAGATATTCATCATCAGCTCATCTTTGCACTACACATGCCAAAGATATTCAACAACAAGTCATCTTTCACTATTTCAGCCAAAGATATTCAACAACAAAAGTCATCTTTGCATTACACGGCCAAAGATATTCAACAATAATTCATCTTTGCACTACAGGCTAAGATATTCATCAACAAGTCATCTTTGCACTACAAGCCAAAGATATTCATATATCAAAGAAATACATAATCATTTCAGAAGTTATATAACCATAATTATAACCATGTTGATCAATTCACCTTTGCACTTAAGCTAAAAATATTCAATTATAAATTCAATGGTCATGATCATACGTACCAACAATTCAACTTTTGCACCATCGCCAAAGAGAACCTATAGTCATGATCATACCAATAATCTACCCATCTTTACACTCAAGTCAAAGAGAAATATCATCATTAGGGTTATAAGAATGTTATATAAAAACAATATAATCAAAACATGGTTTTAATTTCAAGAGTAAGATTCATAAATCAACGATAATTTGGTCGTAGAAGAAACCAATTTGTCGTGAATAGTACTCAATGATTTGTACACATAGTACCGTGATAACGATGCATAAGAATCCTCGACACGAAAAAAGATAAAGTTACATAATAAAATTCATATCCATATTTATAACACCTTAATCCAAATGTTATAAATCACTTAGAAATCTCATAATTTAATATTATTAATATTATAATAATATTTTAATCATTTCTTAAACTTATAAACAATTTAATTAAATTGTTTACACTTTACTAATTAATGCATTTAATCATCATAAAATGCCAAACTCATAAGATTTCATCACCAATAACCAAAACCCTCATCAAAATCTGCATATACCTCTATATATGATTCTCAAGCCATAAAATCATATTTTCCAATTTTCTTACTTCACATAACATATTTAATTCATTTACTCATAACTAGAATATTTTCATGAAAAATACCAAATCAGTTCCAAAAATATTTCTTTTCTGGGATTTAGCATAACATAGTCCCATATTGAACATATATTTTCTCAAAATTTTAAAAATTCATTTACTATTTTTCAAATGGCCAAAACTACCGAATATTTAAACATTTATCATAAATTATAATTTTATCCAAAAATTCTAAAATTAATACGGTATACTGATATTATATAGATGTACTCCCAATAAAAATTTCATCAATTTTGGAGTTAACCACAAGGAGTTATAAGCGGTTACTTTTAAAATAGTCTTTTCTCATAAAATTCATAACTCTCAATCTATACATCAAAAAATCGTCATTTTTGGACAAAATCTACAAAACTCATCAAAATATCATTTCAAATTTTTCCAGAATTTTTGAAGGTTCAGAAAAATTTCGAAACTAAAAACATAATAACCCTTAAAATCCCTTACTATCCCTTACCTCAAAAAGAGCAAGATTTCCGATTTGGAATAATTATTCGAAACGAACTTGCACCGTATAGCAATACTCAAAGTATACTCAAAATACTCACAAGAATACGCCGATAATATAGAGAGAGAAAACTTCAGCTCGGTGTGATTTTCAATTCTAACCCAAGCACCCTATTTATAGGAAAATACTTAGAACACAAAAAGTAGAAAATTTAATAAAATATTAATATATATTATTTTTATTCCAAAGCACACTTATTTTGCTTCAAAACCTCAGCCACCAAACAGCCCACCTCACAAGACTTGCACAAAAAACGTTTTTGTTATTTAAATTATTTTAAACTTCCAAAAATCAATTATTTCAGAGCTTCAGAACTTCAATAATTCGTAATAAATAGCCCTTTTATCAAAAAAATCGAATCACGCGTGTTTTTATAGGAAATTCAATTCTCTACAACTTTGCAGAAGAAAGTTTTTCCAAATTCCAAACAAAAATTGACCGAAATCCACAAACGGACGATTTTACAGTCTATAATCAAATTTTAGTCAAGAAATGGGGTCCACCGACATGTTTAACATGTTTTAAACATTTATTGTAACAAAAATATTCTTCCTCCTCATATACTCATATATTCCACATTCACTGTAAAAATATCACCGTTAATATATTATTAAAATAATATATTTAAATGAATTATTTTATCAGAAAATGATAAAATATTAATTTTCAACAATTGTCATTTTAAAAATTTTCTCCATCTATATCCACATAAAATCAATATTTTTCTCATCATATAAATCAATAATTAATTATTCACAAATAATATTACAGAATCACAAGATTGACAACCGTGTAGCTCCCAAGAAAGAGGGGCTTTCAATAAGGATCTCTCTCACTCAAGCCGCAATTAGGTGACCAAACCTCTCTTAAGATGTAACTTTCTAGACATTGCCAATAATGTTTTCTAATAATATTATTCAGATAATATGAATTATTGTTCGATAATGGAAAATATCGTGCCGTGACAATTATCAAACAACAATAATATAAAATATCAACGTAGCAATTATTGAATCAATAAAATAAAATATTGAACAAAGAATTACCGTAACAATTATTGAGAAATGCCTTCTACGAAAAAAAAATTATCATGCTTCATGAATAGTACTCGTGAATAGTAACTCCGTGAATAAGAATAACTCCGAATAGTAAGAATCGTGAATAAGAACTCATGAATAAGAAACTCGTGAATAGTAACTCGTGAATAAACTCGTGAATAGTAACTCATGAATAGTAATTCATGAATAGTAATTAAAAAAATTGAATACTTTTATTTCATAAAATTCGGTCTTACATTTATGTTACGTGGCGAAGCAGCAGACTCATCGGTGGGAGTCGTGAAGCGCACTCCATCCAAATGTGCGACTCAAAGATGTCTTGGGAGACGTTTGAGAAGCTATTTAATGGCAAATACTTTCCCGAAAGTGTTCATGCTATATGAAGGAAGTGGAGTTCATCGATTGGAACAAAACAACATGGCGGTGTCTCGAAGACGAGGCAAAGTTTGCGAGTTATCCGTGTTTTGCACCTCATTTGGTGGAGAATGAGGAACGTATGACGCGGATGTTTCTTAGAGGTTTGAAACCCAGATACGCCAAGATCTCATTTCTCATAAATTTTCTCTTTATTCAGATGTTGTAAGCAGGCTCAATTATTAGAGCGAGATAACGAAAGTACGGTCGGTTGAGGACCACAACGAGGATCGTATCGTAGATAGCAATCAACGTAATAATGATAACTCGAGAAAAAAGCAGACGGACAGAAATGGTAACCACTCTGGTGGTAATCATGGCCATGAAAATAGAAGAAGCGAAGTCGGGAGGAGATTTTAAAAGAGGAGATTTAACAACGACCATGTGAAGACGACGGTGCAAAGAAGAATCGGTTCTAAGGGAGGAGAACGACCACCGGTCATATGCTACAAATGCGGAAAAGAGGGACATATCGGTCAAACCGCCCACAACAGTTCAAGGTATGCTATAGTTGTGGAAAGGAAGGACATATCGCTTTCGAGATTAGACGGTAGCGAAACCTAGTTCAATGAGGGGACGGTGACTCAAAAGATCGTCCCGTAAAAGTCAAAGTCAACGATTCCGGAAGAAGCGTTTGTTGGATTGGTCATAATGCGAGAACCCAAACGAGGTGATCACGGGTAAGCTATTTATAAATTCTTGCGAAGTTTATACCTTACTTGATCACCGTCTTTACCCATTCATTTATCTCTCCGCATGTGCTCAACGCTTAAACTCGACTTGGAGAAATTAGACTTTGACCTATCTGTGGAAACTCCGTTAGAGAAACTTTCATCACATCCATCGTTTATAAATCTTGTTTGATTCAAGTTGGCACCATTACCTTTACGCTGACTTTATCTCTTTAAAGATACTTGGTTTTGATGTGATTTTAGGGATTGATTGGTTAACTACTCATCATGCCAAAATTGATTATTTTCGTAAGGTTGTTAGTTTTCATATTCCTAACCAACCCGTTGTATTTAATTCAAGCAACTAAACCATTAAAATCGATCACCGTCATATCTAATCATAAAGCTATTCGCTTATTAAAAAACGGATGTCAAGCTTTCTTAGCCCATGTTATGGATTTGAATAAAGACACGTCAAATTTGAATAATATTCTGTTGTTATTGACTTTCCGACGATTTCTAGAAGAACTTCCGGTCTACCCCGTAACGTGAAGTTGAATTCTTTATTGATCTTGAACCCGTACAAAGCCCATTTCTAAAACCCCATATCGAATGGCTCCTATTGAACTTCGTGGAGTTAAAGGTCCAACTACGGAATTGTTGGACATCGGTTTCATCTGGTCAAAGTACATCTCCTTGGGGTGCTCCTGTTTTATTTGTAAAGAAGAAAGAGCGGGAGTATGCGACTTTTGTATTGACTATCGGGAATTGAACCATGTCACCATCAAGAATAGGTATCCTCTACCTCGTATTGATGACTTGTTTGACCCGATTGCAAGGGGCACAATTCTTTTCAAAAATTGATCTTCGCTTCGGATATCATCATTTGAAGATTAGGCGAGGATATTCCAAAGACCGCCGAACTTCGGTATGGGCATTATGAATTCTTAGTCATGTCTTTCGGACTAACTAATGCTCCATGCTTTCATGGATATGATGAACCGAGTATTCAAGGAATATTTGGATCAATTCGTTGTTGTCTTTATTGATGACATCCTCATATATTCCAAAAGCCGTGAAGATCATGAGCACCATTTGAAGTCGGTACTCCAAAGGCTTCGTGAAAACCAACTATATGCCAAATTGAAGAAATGCGAGTTCGCTCGAGGAAGTAGCATTCCTTGGGCACGTGGTGTCGAAACATGGAGTATCTCATTGATCCCGTGAAAATTGAAGCAATACAAAGTTGAGAGCAACCAAGTTTTGGTGATCAAGTCACGTAGCTTTTTGGGCTTTATTTGGTTATTATCGGAGATTCGTGGAAGGTTTTTCGAATCGCTACTCCATTAACTCACTAACTCGAAAGGATACAAAATTCGTTTGGAGCGAAGAATGCGAGAAAAGTTTCCAAGAGCTTAAGGAGACTTATTTCTAAGACTGTTCTAACAATACCATCCGGTTCGGATGGATTTGTTATCTACAAATGATGCTTGTGCAAAGGGTTAGGATGTGTTCTCATGCAACGTGGGAAAGTCATAGCCTATGCCTCGCGACAACTTAAAAGAGTATGAGAGGAATTATCCTACTCATGATCTAGAGTTGGCGGCGATCGTTGCCGCTAAAAATATGGAGGCACTATCTATATGGGGAGAAAGTGGAGATATATTCGCACCATAAAAGCCTTAAATATTTCTTCACTCAAAAAGAACTCAACATGCGGCAATGACGTTGGCTCGAGCTATTGAAAGACTACGACCACACTATTCAATACCATCCCGGTAAAAGCGAACGTGGTAGCCGACGCATCGAGTAGAAGATCATATGCGGAACGAAAGTGCGATGATGTCAAGTATACGCGACAGAGCCAACTTTAATAGAAAAAGTTAAGGTTGCTCGAGCCACCGATTCCAGGCAGAAGGCGATGCGTATGAAGAAGAAAGTACAAGAAGGAGCTATTCCTAAGCGAGAATTGATGAAGAAGGAATACTTGAGTCCACTCTAGACTTTGTGTTCCTAACGACTCGACGATTTGAAGTACAAGATTATGATGGAGGCACACAATATGCCGATTGCAATCCATCCCGGAAGTACTAAAATTTATCGTGATCTTCGACATACATTTTGGTGGAACAATATGAAGAGAGAGATTGCAAAGTTTATCTCGATGTGTTTAACTTGCTAACGTGTAAAGGCGGAGCATCTAGTACCTAAGGGTCCGTTGCAACCACTTGAGATTCCTAATAGAAGTGGGAACACATTACTATGGATTTCGTTACGGGTCTTCCCTACGGTTTCTCAAAACATCAATGCTATTTGGGTTATTGTTGATAGATTAACCAAGTCCGCGCTCATTTCTTGCCGATACGGAGACTTATTCCCATGAACGTCTGCTTTAGTATATACGTGAATGAGATTGTGAGGTCAGTATGGCATGCACTGTATCCATAGTTTTGGATCGTGACCCAAGATTCACTTCAAGATTTTGGGTTAGCTTGCAAAAAGCTCGAGCACGGATTTGCGATTTAGTTGCATACCATCCCCAAACCGGACGGACAATCGAGAGGACTATTCAAACTCTTGAAGATCTATTAAGACTCGTGTCCTAGACTTCAAGGGTAGTTGGGATAAGTATTTACCATTGGTGGAATTCTCCTACAACAACAGGTTATCGTGCAAGTATAGGTGTGGCTCCATTTCAAGCATTATATGGGACGAAAATGTCGATTTCTCCAATATGTTGGGATGAGGTGGGTGAAGCAACATTGTTGGGACCCGAAGTTAAGACGTATATGATCACCGAAAAGATCCAAATGATTCGACAACGTATACAAAGCGGCACAAGATCGACAAAAGAGTTATGCGGATCTTCATCGAAAGGACGTGGAATTTAATGTAGGGGATCAGTGTATTGTTGCGAGTTGCTCCATGGAAGGAGTTACAAGATTTGGGAAGAGAGGAAAGCTCAATCCACGATTTATTGGTCCATTTCAAATTCTTGACCGAAGTAGAAATGTAGCCTATAGACTTGCGTTACCTCGAGTATGTCTCGTGTTCATAATGTGTTTCACATATCCATGCTTCAGTAAATATGTGAAAGACCCGAACCACGTTATTGAAGTTAGAACCCGGACGAGATAGCCAAGACTTAACGTATGAGGAGGTACTGTCCAAGATCTTGGATAGGAAGGAGCATGTCCCTACGCCATGAAAGGTCATCATACAAGTTAAAGTTTTGTGGAGGAATCATGCTATAGAGGAAATGACCTGGGAATTGGAAACGAAATGAAAGCGAGGTATCCTCACCTTTTCGAAACACCAGTATCGCACGCCAATTTCGAGGACGAAATTTCATAAGGAGGGAGGTTGTAAGACCTCGAAATTTTTAAATAAAAGGAATTTCCTTTATTTTTATTTTGAAATAGTAAGGGTTGATTTGATTAATGTGGATAGTTAAGGGTTAAATACGCAAATATTTCAAAATAAGCAAGTGGTTATAAAATATTCATTATTGTTTGGGAATATTCGTTTGGTCGTGGAATATTCAAATCTTTGTGGGAATATTAAATGCGGCCAGTAAATGACCGTGTGTGGCCCCATAACTGAAAGCGATTGGATAAAGAAAACGACAAATATAAGTTGTTTTTAAATAACTAGCGTAGTTGTTACCAATTAATCTTGTTGGAATACCCGTTGGTTAAAACACACTAATACTGGCGTTGTTGAGCAAGAAGCACACCAGTATTGCACCAATTATTGATTCTTACGTAAGAAGGCACTACTCAATAATGGTTACGATGAATTACCGCTCAAAGATTTTATTGAGTTAATAATTGTTGCGTTGATATTTTATATTGTTGTTGTTTCAATAATTGTCATTACACAAGTATTTTTCATTATCGAAGCAATAATTCATATTATCCTAATAATATTATTAGATAACATTATTGGCAATGTCTAGAAAATTTCGCCTCAAGGAGAGGTTTGGTCACCTAATTGCCGCCAAAGAAGAAGAAATTCTTATCGAAAGCCCCTCTTTCTGAGGAACCGCTGGTCATCAATATTGTGATTCTCGTAATATTATTTATGAATAATTAATTATTGATTCATATGATGAGAAAAATATTGATTTTATGTGGATATAGATGGAGAAAATTTTTATAGTGACAATTGTTGAAAATTGAAATTTTATCTTTTTCGATAAAATAATTCATTTAAATATATTATTTTAATAATATATTAACGGTGATATTTTTACAATGAATGTGGGATATATGAGTATACGAGGAGGAAGAGTATTTTTTTGTTGCAATAAATGTTTAAAACATGTTAAATATGTAATGACCCCAAAATAGGTTCATTCCATCCAACCCATTTCGAGTCGCCAAATATATGGTACGAAAAAAACAACTACAACTTTATTACAACAATTGTCGTGCAAAATACAACAACACATATGTTTGTGAGTTTGGATACAAATATATACCAATCAGAAGCACGTCACAATGACACCTTACATAAAGGTATAGTCAAAAACTGCTTTTAGAAATTAGAATCTTTGGGAAGTGCTCAAGGAAACCTTCATACATGGGAGGCCATGCTTTTAGGTTATGGTAGATATCATATGGCCACGTAATTATCCTTGGTTGACCCAATAGATCCCAAAGAAAACGAGAAGATTACTATCATATTCTTCCCAATGGTGAGTCTTCTCTTGACATATCATTATCTCTACTGCCTCTAATTGGGTATTATACTCCAAACAAACACCAAGATTATATAGGTAGTGCTTGTAATATACTCTCGAGAAGTGGATGAGCACAACCATGTCTTATGATAACACGAGGTTGTATGTCATTAGACATCTTGTATGATAGTGACAAAACACCCTTCCAAGTTAAATTCACCTCACCTCAACATCTATAGACCACCACTCTATTCCTCGCTATCCCCGCTCGACCCGGCTACACTTTTATTACCGAAAGGAATTGTGAAACAAAAGGGTGAGCACAACTAGCTCAAGATAAAGAATATTATGACTAAAGATAAATAAATTATCAATAGTCTTCATCAAGAATGAATCGTAGATTTAGAACATATGGTAGATGATAAAACTTTTCAACCATAGTTGCGGTGAACGAAAGCAATCCATTAAAAGAGTCAAATAGCCTATAAAGTCTATTATCTTTCCATGTTAAAAATCCACCAACAATGTTTTATCCTCGTAACATCAATCAACAATTCGCCCACAATCACGTGTATAACTCATAATCGTAATTGTAGTTCTAAATTCCTTTCCTCATCCAAGACAAAGATAATTTTCATCACTTGTCTTTACCGAAACATCAAAGATCATGGTTATACCAAATCACAGCCTCGCTCATAATCATACTAATAAATTCATCTTTGCACACGGGCCAAAGATATTCATCAACAGATTCATCTTTTTACAAAGCTAAAGATATTCAACAACGGGTCATCTTTGCATTACAAGCCAAAGATATTCATCAATAATTCATCTTTGCACTACAAAGCTAAAGATATTCAACAACAGTCATCTTTGCATTACGAGAAAAGATATTCATCAATAATTCATCATTCACTACTAATGGCTAAAGATATTCAACAATGTGTCATCTTTGCATTACTGAGCAAAAGATATTCATCAATAATTCATCTTTGCACTCATGGCTAAAGATATTCATCAGTTGGTCATGTTCATTTAAACACTGTTCATCTTTGCACTCTGGTCAAAGATATATTCTTAAATCATTCATCTTTGCATTGGTTTTATCCACGTCCAAAAATACCAAAAAAAATAATCATAGTGGTGTAAAATTCAAGAATGATCAAAACATGGATACAATCAAAGCTAGTATCCGAATAGATATTTTAGGATTTAAAAGAAAAATTTTCATTTTTAGGTGAATAGTCTTAGTATTCGTGAATAGTGTCAGTATCGTGAATAGTGCAGATACGTGAATAGTAACTCAGACACCAAAAGATAGAAAT
The DNA here is from genome assembly GCA_020205615.1 of Panax quinquefolius. NCBI lineage: Eukaryota > Viridiplantae > Streptophyta > Magnoliopsida > Apiales > Araliaceae > Panax > Panax quinquefolius. Next base: position 8,467,865 of record CM035162.1, on the reverse strand, counting down.
TCCACAAAAAAAACATCTTCACGCTTTCATGAATAGTACTCGTGAATAGTAACTCGTGAATAGTAACTCATGAATAGTAACTCGTGAATAAGTAACTCATGAATAAGTAACCCAGAGCATGAAAAAGTTCCAAATTTGATAAAAATTCAACCAATATTTCAAAGATAATGATATTGAAGAAATAATATCATCGAGAAGAAAATAACATCCCTTACCTCGAAAGACAAGATTTAGTTGAAACACAGGATATAGTCTTTGAAGGAACTTGACCAAATCTAACAATACTCAAAGTATACTCAAAATACTCACAAGAATACGCTCGATAATATAGAGAGAGAAGAGAGAAAACTTATTTTTCGGTGTGATTTTCAATTTAACTTAGCCTTCATTTATAGGAAAAAGTTAGCGCAAGCAAAGCAGACTTAACTCGCAACTTCGATGGCTTTACTCGCTACTATTCCCACCCACCACATTTGAAAATTCAATTGAGCACATTTCTCACCAACCAAAAGTGGGGCCCACCAATTCTAGAATTTTCCACCAAAATCATTTATAACCTAATTTCCGAATCAGACACCTCTTAAAATTCATAAAAATCATTCGTGCATTTTTAACGGTTCAAAATTTGTGGACATATACTCAACTTATGTATGTATAACATACCCAAAAATTACCACAATCCAACGGTCGGATTAAAAATTATAACCCCCATAATATATCTCAAAACCCCGATTTGATTTTTAATACCTCCAATCCGATAAAAATCGATAAAACACCTCAACATTAATTTCTTCATTTATAACCACATAAAAAATCCATCATTTATATCCACATAAAATAAATATTTCTTTATCATATGAATCAATAATTAATTATTCACAAATAATATTACGAGAATCACAATTATGACAACCGGTAGTTTCGAGGAAAGAGGGCTTTCAGATAAGGATTTCTCCTTCTTTGGCGGCGCAATTAGGTGACCAAACCTCTCGATGACGAGAACTTTCTAGACATTGCCAATAATGCTATCTAATAATATTATTCAAATAATATGAATTATTGATCTAATAATGGAGATAATGTGCGGTGACAATTATTGAACAACAATAATATAAAATATCAACGCAAGCAATTATTGAATCAATAAAATAAAATATTGAAGCAAGAATCTTTGTGAAAATTATTGAGTAGTGCCTTTCACGTAAGGATCAATAATTCAACAATCTTTGTGCAATACTGGTGTGCATCTTGTGCAACCACGCCAGACATCGTATTTTAACCACCGGGTATTCCAACAAATCTTAATTCAGAACGATTACGTCGTTATTTATAAAAACTTAGTTTTGTCGTTTTCTTCATCCGACAGTTATTCTGTTATGGGGCCCATAAATATATGCTACTGGTCGCATTTGCGAATATTCCCCGACAGAAAGAATATTCCACGACCAAACGAATATTCCCAAACAATAATGAATACTTTATACCCCTTGCGTATTTTGAAAAAAAAAAAATTCATATATCACCCTTAACTTTAACTTTTATCAATTTAACCATTTCTTGAATAGAAAAATTGAATACTTTTATTTCATAAAATTGAGGGTCTTACAAAACATGCTCGGTGGACCCCATTTATTGATGAAATTTGATTATATACTGTAAAATCGCCTTGGTTTGTGATTTTGGTCAATTTCTATTTGGAATTTGGAAAAACTTTCTTACGCAAAGTTGTGGAGAATTGAATTTCCTATAAAAACTCACGAGATTCGAATTTTCTCGATGAAAGGGCTATTTATTATGAATTATTGAAGCTCAAGTTCAAATAATTAATTTTGGAAGTTTTAATTGTTTTATTTAAGAAAAACGTTTTTGCAATCCCACATGTGATACAAATGTGCTGAATTCAGTTGGTCTAAGGTGGGCTTGAATTTGTTTAATTATATTATTATTTTATTAAATTTTCTCGCTTTTGGTGTTCTAAAGCATTTTCCTATAAATAGGTGCTTAGGTTAGAATTGAAAATCACACGTAAACTGAAGTTTTTTCTCTATTTCTCTCGATATTTTGGCGTATTCTTGTGAGTATTTTGAGTATACTTTTGAGTAATATATACGGTGCAAGTTCATTCAACGTTATTCCAAATGTAAATCTCGCTTCTTTTGAGGTAAGGGATATTATTTTTTTCGTAATGATATTATTTCTTCAATATCATTATAATTGAAATGTTGATCCAAGTTTTTATCAAATTTGGAACTTTTTCATGTAAAGGTTATTATTCATGGGTTACTATTCATGAGTTCTTTATTCACGAAAGTTACTATTCATTGAGTTCTTATTCACGAGTTACTATTCATTATTAGTATTATTCATGAAGCGTGAAGATGTTTTTGTGGAATTTCTATCTTTTGGTGGTCTGAGTTACTATTCACGATATCTAAGACTATTCACGATACGACACTATTCACGATATACGGTCTATTCAAGAAAAAATAAAATTTCTTCTTTTCGTTTAAAACATCTATTCGGATACTAACTTCGATTGTATCCATGTTTTGATCATTCTTGAATTTTACACCACTATGATTATTTTTGAGGTATTTTGGACGTGGATAAAACCAAGTACGAATCCTTAATCCTTAATCCTTGTCATTTTGTTTCAATTGGATTCGTTTCTTTAAAAAATATTTTCATCATCCTCGGTCTTAAATGATGATATTATGGAATATCTTTGGCCCCAGTAGTGCAAAGATGAATGATTTCTTAAGAATATCTTTGGCCCGTATGGCAAAAGATGAATGATTTCTTAAGAATATCTTTGGCCCGTAGTGCAAAGATGAATGATTTTCGAAGAATATCTTTGGCCCAGTAGTGCAAAGATGAACAGTGTTTAAATGAAACATGATTAATCGATGAATATCTTTGGCTCAGTAGTGCAAAGATGAATATTTGATTCAGATGTATATTGATTGATGTTACTGAGGATAAAAGATAGACGATGAACTTTTAAATTCATACATAGAAGATAGTAGTTTGCATTCTCTACTTAACTCTTCTAATGAATTATTATTTCATTGCGAAAATTGATTTAAAATTTGTCTATTATCAGATTCTATTAGATTTTTCCCTATTCAAGACTTACGATAATTTGTTGTATATTATCTTAGTCATAATATCTTTTTCTTGAGCTAGTTGAGCTCACCCTTTTCCTTTTTGTTCCATTTTCTCGTGAGGCGAGAATATAGCGAAAGTATTTAGTCTGGGGTATGGAATGAAGGTTTTAGAAAGGATTGTTTAGTAGTCCTCACCATTTTTGTAAAATAATGTATCAATAAATGTGATGAGGATTTATTTTGAGTATAGATATTATCAGAAGATAATATTTGTATTCAAACTCACGCTTTTCTTGTTGTAATAATAAAGTTGTAGTTGTTTACGCACCATGTATCGACAACTCTGAATAGGTGATGTATACCTATTTTGGGGGCGCCACAACTATTCGTGAAATAGTGTGATAATAGTTGTAATGAGGACTCCTTTTGAGTTTGTATAATATCTAGTAGACAATATTTGTATTCAAACTCACGGTTTTTATGTCGTATTGATACTGACGATTAGGTTAGTAAGTTGTATTTGAATTTATGTACCATGTAAGTGGCGACCCAAGATGGGTGACGTATACCTAATTTTGGGGTGTCACATACCGGTATGATAAAGAGGTGAGGATACCTTGAATACCTTTATCGTTGAAAACATTAAATTCATCTTTGCAATCCGCCAAAGATATTCATTAACAATTCATCTTTGCACTCTGTGCCAAAGATATTTATTAACAATTCATCTTTGCACTACAAAAGCTAAAGATATACAAATCAGAAACCAATAATCTTTGAGACGACTTAATAGTATCACGACCACGAATTATCCATGCACCATCGCCAAGGATATTCGTGTTTTCAATTCTGATCCATGATTATACCGAATAATCCGTGGTCATAATCATACCAAGTCTATCAATGCACTACTACCAAAGATGACTTTTACCACATCCATGAATTAATATTTCATTCGAGACTCATTTCAATAATTAATCCATATCATCGAATCATCCCCGCACTACGGGCCAAGGATATTCATTAGTATCACGACCACGAATTATCCATGCACTACTCTGCTAAAGATAATCGTGTATTCATTAAGTATCACGACCACAAATTATCCATGCACTACTACCAAAGATAATCGTGTATTCATTAGTATCACGACCACAAATTATCCATGCACTACTACCACGAGATAATCGTGTATTCATTAGTATCACGACCACAATTATCCATGCACTACTACCAAAGATAATCGTGTATTCATTAGTATCACGACCACAATTATCCATGCACTACTACCAAAGATAATCGTGTATTCATTAGTATCACGACCACAAATTATCCATGCACTACTACCCAAAGATAATCGTGTTTTCAATTACGGTTATGATTATACCGAACAATCCTGGTCATAATCATACCAAGTCCATCTATGCACTACAAGCCAGATGACTTTCAACATAATATAAACACGAGGATAACGATATAAAGAATCAATCAAATGAGATAAAGGATAAATATTAAACATTTATAATATAATTTATCCGAGGATTCAAGAATATCCCCATGTTATCAATCGCTTAATAATCTCATAATCTAATATCATTAATATTATAACAATATTTTAATCACTTCTTGAATTTATAAACAATTTATCTCAATTGTTTACGCTTTTACCATATAATGCATTTAATCATTCAAAAATGCCATACTCATAAGATATCATCACCAATTATCAAATCCTCATCAAAAAAAAATATGCATATATTCTATATAGGATTCTCTAGCCATAAAATCCTATTTTCAACTTTCATACTTCACATAACATATTTAACTCATATGTTCAGTAATTAAACTATTTTCATGAAAAATACCAAATCAGTCCCAAAATATTTCTTTTCTGGGTTTTAGCATAATATAGTCCCATAATGAAAATATATTTTTCGGAATTTTAAAATTCATTTACTATTTTTCAAAAATCAATTTCTAATTAATTCCTTAAGAAATTAGCTACCTCAAGTTTAACTCCAAAAATTCCCAAATCTTGGCAGGACCTTACACATGTTAACATGAGCTTCCAGTTTAAATTTCATGGTCATCGGAGTTATAGAACTCCGGTTATAGCATTTTTTGTCGGAAAAACCTAAATATTGAAATAGTCATAACTTGCTCATTTTAAGTCAGAATGAGCTCATTTTTGGACAGGAGGTACTTTATACCATATACTTTCATGTCCCAAAAGGCCAGAATTTTTCTCATAATTTAAGTGGCCTAAACAGCCCGTCTAAAATCATGGCAAAGAAATTTTTTTGGTTTTTGCAGCTTTGCACTCCTTTGCTAAAATCAGTCCACACAAAAATCTACAACACCTTTTCCAGTAATTCCACTTGGATTAGTTAGGTAACTCATAGATCTAACTCTAGGACTTGACCACACTCAAAAATTCAAAATATAATAGGAGATATGGTCAATTGAATTTCATGTTACGCTTTTTCACCAAAAAATCGATTTTCAACTCTTTGTGATTTCTAAGAAACTTTCATGTTTTCACATACTAACCAACATAACTCATCATAACACTTACTAATACCACGAATACCCATGATTTTCATTAGTCCAATGCTTTTATTATGACTTTCATCATAAACCACGTAAAACCTATTCATTTTAGTTGAAGAAATATTTGAGGGTTTAAGAAATGGGTTTTGTACTGGGGTCAATACAAAATTCGATTTCACACTCTAGGGTAGGCTAGGAAGTCTTCAAGAATTCGCCAAGAATTTTATTAATGATAGAAATATCATTCAAGCTATTACTCTCGTCCAAGACTTGGATAAGACGTCACATTAATACCAACTCGTGACTTCTATCCCTTAACACGGATAAAGCACCTCACAATGATACCTATCAACTTGCCATCTTGATCCACGACGTCGCTTACAGAAAAGTCGGCGGTGCATTCCCACACAAGAAGTCAACAACGAAAGGATCGGGGCTCTTTACTTATGGCTTGATATGACAATGATTGACTTTAGTGGTTTGGTTACTTTGAATTCGCATAACAGGTTGGTTAAGAGTATGAAAGCTAACAACCTTACAAAAATCATGATGAGTATTTAACCAATTGATTCCTAAAATCACATCAAAGGCAAGTATTTTCAAAAAGATAAAATCGACAGCTAACGTGAAAGTGTTTATTTGAATCAAACAAGATTTAAAAATAGTAGCTGTAAGACCCCGAAAATTTTTTAAATAAAAAGGAATTTCCTTTATTTATTATCTTGAAATAGTAAGGGTTGATTTGATTAATGTGGATAGTTAAGGGTTAAATACGCAAATATTTCAAAATAAGCAAGTGGTTATAAAATATTCATTGTTGTTTGGGAATATTCGTTTGGTCGTGGAATATTCGCATCGTTGGGAATATTATTATTTGCGGTAGCATGACCATGTGTGGGCCCCATAACGGAAAGCGATTGGATGAGGAAAACGACAAAGTTTGGGTGGTTATAAATAACAGTAGTAGTTGTTAAGATTAAGACCGTTGGAATACCTTGTAGTTAAAATCTGATGTCTGGTGGTCGCATAAAGAAGTACGTGGTATTGCATAGTATTGTTGAATTATTGATTCAGACGTAAGATGGCACTACTCAATAATTATTACAATGAGTTACATTCAATATTTTATTTTATTGATTCAATAATTGTTGCGTTGATATTTTATATTATTGTTGTTCAATAATTGTCCTTTGCACAAGATTTCCCATTATCGGATCAATAATTCATATTATTTGAATAATATTATTAGATAACATTATTGGCAATGTCTAGAAAGTTCTCGTCTAAGGAGAGGTTTGGTCACCTAATTGCGCGCGCAGAAGAAGGAGAGATCCTTATGGAAAGCCCCCTTTCCCGGGAGGAGCACTGGTTGTCATAAATGTGATTCTCGTAATATTATTTGTGAATAATTAATTATTGATTCATATGATAAGGAAATATTTATTTTATATGAATATAAATGATGGATTTATTTATGTGGTTATTAATGAAGGAATTAATGTTGAGGTGTTTTATCGATTTTATCTCGGATTGGAGGTATTAAAAATCAAATCGTGGGTTTTGAGATATATTATGGGGTTATAATTTTTAATCCGACCGTTGGATTGTGGTAATTTTTGGGTATGTTATACATACATAAGTTGAGTATATGTCCACAAATTTTGAACCGTTAAAATTCACTTAATGATTTGTTATGAATTTTAAGAGGTGGTGATTCGGAAATTAGGTTTATAATTGATTTTGGTGGAAAATTCTAGAATTGAGTGGGCCCCACTTGTGGTTGGTGAAAAAATGTGCTGAATTTTATTTCAAATGTGGTGGGTGGCAATAGTAGCAGGTAAAGCCATCGGTAGAGAGTCAAGTGCGCTTTACGGCTAACATCTTCCTATAAATAGAGGGCTAAGTTAGAATTGAAAATCACACCGTAAACAAAGTTTTCTCTTTTCTCTCTATATTATCGAGCGTATTTTGTGAGTATTTAGATACTTTGAGAGTTCTTTTATTCAAGACAAGTTTCATTCAAAGATCACTTGAGACCTTTCCTTCGAAGTAATCGATTCTTTGAGGTAAGGGATGTTATTTTCTTCTCGGATGATATTATTTCTTCAATATCATTATCTTTGAAATATTGGTTGGAAGTTTTATCAAATTTGGAACTTTTTCATGTCGGGGTTACTATTCATGAGTTACTTATTCACGAGTTACTATTCATGAGTTATTATTCACGAGTTACTATTCACGAGTACTATTCATGAAGCGTGAAAATGTTTTTTGTGGAATTTCTATCTTTGGTGTTTGAGTTACTATTCACGTACTAAGACTATTCACGATATCTAAGACACTATTCACGAATACAAGACTATTCAATAGAAAAATGAAAATTTTTCTTTTAAATCTAAAATATCTATTCGGATACTAGCTTTGATTGTATCCATGTTTTGATCATTCTTGAATTTTACACCACTATGATTATTTTTGAGGTATTTTTTTGACGTGGATAAAACCAAGTATGAATCCTTAATCCTTGACATTTTGTTTCACTTTGGATTCGTTTCTTTAAAAATATTTTTATCATCCTCGGTCTTAAATGATGATATTATTGAATATCTTTGGCCCAGTAGTGCAAAGATGAATGATTTTGAAGAATATCTTTGGCTTTTGTAGCAAAGATGAATGATTTCTGAAGAATATCTTTGGCCTATAAGTAAAAAGATGGCGGTGTTTAAATGAACATGACCGATGATGAATATCTTTGGCCTTTAGTGCAAAAGATGAGCAGTGTTGAGATGAACACGACCGATTGATGAATATCTTTGGCTGTCAGAAGCAAAGATGAATATTTGATTTGAGATGAATATTGATTGATGTTACAGGATAAAATATTGATGATGGATCGTTAAATTCATAGATTATAGTAGATTTCATTCTCTCACGTAACTCTTCTATGAATTATTATTTCCATTGCGAATATTGATCCAAACTTGTTGCTCATTGTATTCTATCGATTTTTTCCTGTTGGAGACTAATGATAATTTGTTGTATATTATCTTAGTCATAACATTCTTCTTCGGGCTAGTTGAGCTCACCCTTTTCCTTGTTGTTCCATTTTTCTTCTCGGAGGCGAGAATGTAGCGCAGAGTACTAGTCGGTGGGTATGGAATGAAGGTTCTAGAGAGAGTTGTTTAGTAGTCCTCACCATTATTGTAAAATAATGTATCAATAAATGTGATGAGGATTTATTTGAGTATAAATATTGTCTAAAAGATAATATTTGTATTTAAACTCACGATTTTATTGTTGTGATAATAAAGTTGTAGTTGTTTCGCACTACCATGTATTTGGCGACTCGAGAATGGGTTGGATGGAATGGACCTATTTTGGGGTCGTCACGGTTGGTATCGAGCTTAGGGATATGATCTCTGGCGGAGATCGGGGAATAGAACTAGGGGGAGAGACGAGTAAATCCTTTTCTAGTGTGTCCTACCTAAGCTTATTTGTTAGTTGGTCAAGATATAGGGATATTATGTGATTGATTTCCTTAATTAACCCTTGTTTTATGACAAGAATTGAGAATGTCGATCGAGAATATTAATAGTGGTGTAAATGAGACCGTGGAGATGCTGACTTAACAACGAGGAGAGAACGTGCAACAGTTGGCAATGTACCTCCCGTGAATAACACCACCGAGCGAGATGATGAACGAGGGGATGTTTAGAAGTTTTTGCAGTTCATGCAAAATCGCAGACGAGGAGACTCGTGTTCAAAATACTGAGGAGGAGATGATAGAATTCACGGGTGGTCACAACCAAGGCGATTCAAAGAGTTGGGACCACGAGTCTGGGAAAGCGAGATCCGATCACGCAATGAAACATGGGTCAAGCAAATTACCAAGATATTCGATGTCTTGGGATGCACGAAACGTAAAGTTCCATTCGCTACTTTTATGTTCCGTGGCGAAAGCAGACATTGGTGGGAATCGGAAGCGACATCCATTCAATTGCACTTTCAAAGATGTCATGGGAGACGTTTGAAAGCAGTTCAATGACAAGTACTTCCCCGAAAGTATTCGGCTATATGAAGGAAGTGGAGTTTATTAGACTAGAGCGAGAATAACATGGACGGTGTCCCAAAGACGAGGCGAAGTTTGCGGAGTTATCCGAGTTTACACCTCATTTGGTGGAGAATGAGGAACGATGACGCGGATGTTTCGAGAGGTTTGAAACCCAAAGATACGTCAAGATCTCATTTCTCATAAATTTTCTCTATTGAGAGGATGTTGTAATGCAGGCTCGATTGTTAGAAAGCGAGATAACGAGAGTACGCTCAACCGAGGGACCATAACCAGGATCATACCAAAGATAGCAGTCATCAGAATAACGATAACCAGTGGAGAAAGAAGAATACGGACAAAGGCGGTAACCACTCTGGTGGTAATCGTGGCCATGAAAATAGAAGAAGCGAGTCGGGAGGAGATTTTAAAAAGGAGATTCAACAACGACCATGTGAAGACGTCGGCGCTTTCAGAAAGCAACTAGTTTAAGGGAGGAGAGAACGACCACCCGGTCGTATATGCTACAAATGCGGAAAAGAGGGACATATCACCAAACCGCCCACAACAGATTCAAGGTATGCTATAATTGTGGAAAAGAAGGACATATCGCTTCGAGATCAGACGATGGCGAAACCTAGTTCAATGGGGACGGTGACTCAAAAGATCGTCCCGTAAAAGTCAAAGTCAACGATTCCGGAAGAGCGTTTGTCGTGACCGGTCAAAATCGAGGAAACGAACGAAGTTAGCACGGGTTAGTTAATTATAAATTCTTGCGAAGTTTATACCTTTACTAGATAATTTGGTTCTATCCATTCTTTATCTCTCTTGCTTGCGCTCAACGTTTGAACTTGACTACGGAGAAATTAAACTTTGACCTATTTATGGAGACTCGTTAGAGAAACTTTCATTACATCCGTTGTTTAAAAAATCTTGTTTGATTCAAGTTGGCACCATTACCTTACCGTTGACCTTATCTCTTTAAAGATACTTGCTTTTGGGGATTGATTGGTTAACTACTCATCACGCCAAAATTGATTGCTTTTGTAAGGTTGTTAGTTTTCATATTCCTAAGCAACTTGTTATTCAACTCAAGCAATCAAACCATTGTAGTCAAACATTTTCATATCAAGCCATGAAGTCATTCGTTTATTACGGATGTCAAGTTTTCTTAGTCCATGTTATGGATTTGAATAAAGACACGTCGATTTGAATAATATTCTTGTTGTTATTGATTTTTCCCGACGTATTTCTGAAGAATTTATTGGCTTACTCCCAAAGTTCGATATTAAATTTTGTATCGACTTTGAACCCCAGACAAAACTCATTTCTAAAATCTCATATCGAATGGCTCCTATTGAACTTCGGAGTTAAAATTCAACTATAGAATTTGGTACCGAGCCTTTATCTTATGACTTCTTTTGTGGAATTCACCTAAGCCGACTCTCTGTAGGGACGCCATATTTAGATGCGATAGTAAAGCGATAGGTGTCAATGTGACGTGCTTATCCAAGATTGGGATATGAGTCACGGTTGAGAGCAACCTAAGTCGAGAATCGAAATACGTAGCTTTCTAGGCTTAGTTGGTTATTATCGGAGATTCGTTGAAGGATATTCTCGAATCGCTATTCCATTAACGAAATGACTCGTAGAGATACAAAATTCGAATGGAGCAAGGAATGTGGGAAGAGCTTCAAGAACTCAAGAGGAGACTCATTTCAAGACATGTTACGACCACGCTATCCTCGAAAAGTTTAACGTGGTAAATGGCGACGTGTTGAGTAGAAGATCGTATACAAGCACGAAAGTACGATATTATCAAAGACTAATTTCAGATAATATACAAATAATAGAGATGGAGATGAAAACTCTAGGTACCCACGTGATGATATACGAAGACGTGATGATATCTGATACGTGATGATATCTGAGTATAATCGACTTTAATCGATAAAGTTAAAGTCGCATTCAAGCACACTTTTTGGTGATGAATTTGAAGAAGGAGGTGCAAGAAGTTGTTATTTTAAAAGAGAGAATCGGTGAGGTGAGGAAAGCTCAAACCTTCGATTTATTAATCCATTTGAAATTCTCGATCGAATAGGGCGTGGCCTATAGACTCGTTTTACCACAAAGTATGACGCGTGTTCATAACGCTTTTCACGATCGATGTTACGTAAATATGTGGGCGATTCAACCACGTCATTGAGTTAGAACCCGGACGAGATAGCCAAGACTTAACGCATTTGAGGAGATACTGTCAAGATTTTGTAGAGAAAAGAAATACGACCTATGTCATCGAGGTTATACCATAAGTTAAAGTTTTGTGGAGAAACCATCTTTATTGAGGAAATGACGGGAGTTGGAAACGAAAATGAAAGCGAGGTATCTTTACCTTTCAAACACACAGTACGTACGTCAATTTCGAGGACGAAATTTCATAAGGAGGGAGGTTGTAAGACCCGAAAATTTTTAAATAAAAGGAATTTCCTTTATTTATTATCTTGAAATAGTAAGGGTTGATTTGATTAATGTGGATAGTTAAGGGTTAAATACGCAAATATTTCAAAATAAGCAAGTGGTTATAAAATATTCATTGTTGTCGGGAATATTCGTTTGGTCGTGGAATATTAAATCTTGGTTTGGGAATATTAAATTTAATACGCGCAAAACCAATGTAGGGCCCATAACTGGAAAGCGATTGGATGAGGAAAACGACAAAGTTTGGGTGGTTATAAATAGCGGCGTAGTTATTCTGAATTAAGACCGTTGGAATACCCCGGTAGTTAAAATCTGAGAATCTGGCGTGGTTAGCTTAAAGAAATACTGCAGTATTGCATAGTATTGTTGAATTATTGATTGATTCGCACGTAAGATGGCATTACTCAATAATTATTACGTGAGTTCTTCGCTCAATATTTTATTTTATTGATTCAATAATTCTTTGCGTTGATATTTTATATTATTGTTGTTCAATAATTGTCACTCGCACGAGATATTTCCCATTATCGGATCAATAATTCATATTATTTGAATAATATTATTAGATAACATTATTGGCAATGTCTAGAAAGTTACGTCTAAGGAGAGGTTTGGTCACCTAATTGCACGCCAAAGAAGATGAGAGATCCTTATTGAAAAGCCCTCTTTCCGGGAACGACTGGTGGTTGTCATAAATGTGATTACGTAATATTATTTGTGAATAATTAATTATTGATTCATATGATAAGGAAATATTTATTTTATATGAATATAAATGATGGATTTATTTATGTGGTTATTAATGAAGGAATTAATGTTGAGGTGTTTTATCGGTATTTTATCGGATTGGAGGTATTAAAAATCAAATCGGGGTTTTGAGATATATATGCTTGGGGTTATAATTTTTAATCCGAGTTGGATTGTGGTAATTTTTGGGTATGTTATACATACATAAGTTGAGTATATGTCCACAAATTTTGAACCGTTAAAAATTCACGAATGATTTGTTATGAATTTTAAGAGGTGGTCGATTCGGAAATTAGGTTTATAATTGATTTTGGTGGAAAATTCTAGAATTGAGTGGGCCCCCCACTTGTGGTTGGTGAAAAAATGTGCTGAATTTTATTTCAAATGTGGTGGGTGGCAATAGTAGAGTGTAAAGCCATCGGTAGCAGTCAAGTGCGCTTGGTACGGCTAACATCTTCCTATAAATAGAGGGCTAAGTTAGAATTGAAAATCACACCGTAAACAAAGTTTTCTCTTTCTCTCTCTATATTATTGGCGTATTTTGTGAGTATTTAGATACTTTGAGAGTTCTTTGTCAAAGATAAGTTTCATTCAAAGATCACTTGAGACCTTTCCTTCAATCTCGATTCTTTGAGGTAAGGATGTTATTTTCTTCTCAGATGATATTATTTCTTCAATATCATTATCTTTGAAATATTGGTTGGAAGTTTTTATCAAATTTGGAACTTTTTCATGTCGGGGTTACTTATTCATGAGTTCTTATTCACGAGTTACTATTCATGAGTTCTTATTCACGAGTTACTATTCACGCAGTACTATTCATGAAGCGTGAAAATGTTTTTTTGTGGAATTTCTATCTTTTTGTGTGTGAGTTACTTATTCACGATATAAGACTATTCACGATATCAAGACTATTCATGAATCACGAATAAGACTATTCAATAGAAAAATGAAAATTTTTCTTTTCGTCTAAAATATCTATTCTGGATACTAGCTTTGATTGTATCCATGTTTTGATCATTCTTGAATTTTACACCACTATGATTATTTTTGAGGTATTTTTTGGACGTGGATAAAACCAAGTATGAATCCTTAATCCTTGACATTTTGTTTCACTGGATTCGTTCTTTAAAAATATTTTTTTTATCATCCTCAGTCTTAAATGATGATATTATTGAATATCTTTGGCCTGTAGTGCAAAGATGAATGATTTCTGAAGAATATCTTTGGCCTGTAGTGCAAAGATGAATGATTTCTGAAGAATATCTTTGGCCTATAGTGCAAAGATGAGCAGGTGTTTAAATGAACATGACCGACTGATGAATATCTTTGGCCTTTAGTGCAAAGATGAACAGGTGTTGAGATGAACATGACCGATTGATGAATATCTTTGGCCTGTAGTGCAAAGATGAATATTTGATTTGAGATGAATATTGATTGATGTTACAGGGATAAAATATTGATGATGGATCGTTAAATTCATAGATTATAGTAGATTTCATTCTCTACGTAACTCTTCTATGAATTATTATTTCACATTGCGAATATTGATTCGAAACTTGTTGTCTCATTGTATTCTATCGATTTTTTCCTGTTGGAGACTAATGATAATTTGTTGTATATTATCTTAGTCATAACATTCTTCTTGGGCTAGTTGAGCTCACCCTTTTCCTTGTTGTTCCATTTTTCTTCTCGAGGCGAGAATGTAGCGAGTACTAGTCGGGGTATGGAATGAAGGTTCTAGAGAGAGTTGTTTAGTAGTCCTCACCATTATTGTAAAATAATGTATCAATAAATGTGATGAGGATTTATTTGAGTATAAATATTGTCTAAAAGATAATATTTGTATTTAAACTCACAGTTTTATTGTTGTGATAATAAAGTTGTAGTTGTTTCTGTACCATGTATTTGGCGACTCAGAATGGGTTGGATGGAATGGACCTATTTTGGGGTCGTCACAGTAGCGGTAACGAAGGCTCCTACTAACGAACTTTCAACCAATAAGTCAAAGTCTAACTTCTCCGAGTCAAATTTAAACGTTGAACGCAAAGCAAGAGAGATAAAATAATGGGTAGAACCCAGTATCTTATAAGGTATAGACTTCGCATGATTTATAATTAACTAACCCGTACTAACCGTTCGGTTTACTCGCTTTTTTGAGAAGTCATAAAAATGCACTTCCTAAAACCAACGACTTTGTTTTGTCCATATCCACCTTTGGTGCCACCGTCCAGCCTAGACTTGACTTTGGTGCACAACAAAATTGAGCTAAATGACCTTCTCTTCTTGCAATTTCACTTCTATTATCTTTGCCATGATTACCACCAAGTGGTTACCATTCTTAGCATAATAATTTCCCACGATGGTTATCATTGTTTCGATACCGTTGCACACCAAGATGATTATTATCGTGTTGTTGGTCGTTACCTTTTGTTTGAAATTTGAATCAACACTCTCATGTGCTTCATTGCTTATCTCAAAGCATTTTCGGATGTCATTCTCAAACACCGCCACAAAATAAGGGTTAATTGACATACAACATATTATCACTATACTCCGAATGACCAATCAAATACCAAATAAACTTAGGTAGGTCATACTAATGAAAGGAATTCCCGCCCTCTCCCTCCTAGTTCTTATCTCGCATCTTAGCCAGGATCATATCCCTAAGCTCGATACCAACCGTGACGCCCCAAAATTAGGTATACGTCACCCATCTTGGGTCGCCACTTACATGGTACATAAATCCAAATACAAACTTAATTATACATCCGTAGGTAGTAACATACGACAATACATAAACCGAGAGTTCTAATAGGAATATTATCATTTAGACAATATCCATACTCAAGGAGTCCTCATTACAATTATTATCACACTATTTCACGAGAATAGTGAGGACTACTAATGCTATCTTTGGGACCATCACTCTTTTTCCGACTCGTCCCAAATTTATATTCTCATTTCAAGAGAGATAAAGGTGAAAGAAAAGGGTGAGCTCAACTAGCTTGCAGTAAGAAATATTATGACTAAGATAATGCGAATAAATTATCATTAGCCTTCAATGATGTTAAGCGATAAAATACAATAGACAAACCGGTTTAAGCTGCGGTGGAATATGCAATCCATTAAAAGAGTCAAGTAGAGAATAAAATCTACTATCTTTTAGGTTTTAAAAGGTTTTCATCAATTTTTTTATCGCTGAGACTCAGCTTAATAAATAAACCACCACATCTAATCATCCATGTACCACGGTCAAGGATTTTCATCAAATTATCAATGGTCATGACTATACCGAATCACCCCTGGTCATAATCATACCAAAAACTATCCACCACTGCATTACAGGCCACTGAGGACTTTTATCACATCATTTATAACAAGCCATGATTATAAAGAATGATCCTCGGTCATAATCATACTAAGTTCATCTATGCACGTAAGCCAAAGATAACATAATATATCATGAAGATGATGACAATGACATAATAATTCAATAAAACAAGTTCAAGAATTATTTTATCCAGGAATTAGTAACGTCCAAATTGTCAACAAGATACTGTTTTGTAGAGTAAAATTCAAGAATGATCAGAAGAATATTTTCATGAAAATCTTTGGATGAAACGCAAATATCAAGGATATTCTACTAATTTCATGGAGTATAGAAGTCAAAGTTTTAACCAATTTGGGTATAATAAAGAATGGAATAACAAAAGAAATCACCATGTATGCAGATGCTTGGCATGCATGAGTTATTCCAACGAGTAATAATAATAACGGAACCGGTCGGTGAAATTCACAAGCAGGATGATCCAACGAGAATAATAAATCTTGAATAATAAACAATGGAACTGTGTGTAAAACACATGTACAGGATATTCCAAATGAATAATAAATGCGGAATAATAAACAATGGAACCGGGTTAGGTGTAAAACACACGCATGACATGGATATTCCAATGAATAATAAAGAATGGAATAACAAAAGAAGATCACCAAGTATAGGGATTACTGCGTATCTGAGTTATTCCAACAAAATAAATAAGAATGGAATAACATAAGGATTTCACCAAGTATAGGGTATGCCACATATACAGGTTATGTATAGGGTATACCACTTTTACGAGTTATTCCAATGTAATAATAATGAATGGAATAATGGAAGTTCTCTTCATGAATAAGAAAGAATAACACACTTACGAGTACAACAAATAATACCCCTTACCGTAAAAAAGACCTTTGGATATCAAAGTAGTGAAGTACTGGGATACTCTTCTTCTTTCTCTCTATAGATTTTCTCTCTATAGCTTCTCTCTATAATTCTCTCTCTACAGAGTTTCAATTGAATTCGTAAGAAAATAATGAAGGAATGAGCTTCTTATTTATAGGAAAATAGAATGCATAGTAATTAATCCATGAGCGGTCAGATTGATTTACTTTAATCTGACGGTCCATATTTAAAGCAAAATCTTTTAAATAAAATATCATATATTCTATTTATATAAAAATATTTTACTATGCAAACACTATGCAACACTATGCAAAACTATGCATAATAAAATATAATATATTCTATTTATAGAATAACTTTAATAAAGTATACATTTTATATAAAAGATGTTTCGCTTTTATTACGTTAATAATACGAATAAAACAAAACATCATTATCGCTATAATAATTCATATTATTAATCGATAATAATGGAATCAAACCGAGTGACTTCTCACATAAGCATCAATAATCAATACTGGTAATGCTACTATGCAACCACACGTATTCGTATTTTTTACTACCGAGTAGTTCAACAAGATCGATGGTAAAACTTCCATAGTTATTTCAATAAAATATTTTTGTCGTTTTCTCAATCCAAATAATAATTACATTTGTAGGGTCCACTAATGATTGAGTAGTTGTATTTAATATTCCCTCGCTAAAACCGAATATTCCCCACCAATCGAATATAATATAACCACTTGCATACTTTGCAAAATTTATAAATACTACCCACAACTATAATATTATCTCAAATTCACACTATAATATTAAAAATTATTTCGACAAAATTTAAATCTTTATTGATAAAATCTGGGGTCTCACAGTAACAACTACGACGTTATTTATAAACAACTTATATTTGTTATTTTCTTCATCCAATCGCTTTCCGTTATGGGGCTACACAAGGCTGCGTCGTCGTACGAATATTCCCCGACAGTAAGAATATTCCACGACCAAACAAATATTCTCCGACAACAATGAGTATTTTATAACCACTTGCTTATTTGAAATATTTGCGCATTTTACCCATAACTAACCACATTAATCAAATCAACCCCTTACTATTTCAAAATAATAAATAGAGGAAAATAAATTTCATTTATTAATAATTTGGGGTCTTACAACCTCCCCTCCTTATGAAATTTCGTCCTCGAAATTGACGTACGTACCTGGTGTTTCGAAAAGATGAGAATACCTCGCTTTCATTTCCGTTTCCAACTCCCGGTCATTTCCTCAATAGCATGGTTTTCCACAAAACTTTAACTTGTGGTATAACCTCGACATGTGACATGTTCTTTCCTATCCAAGATTTTGACAGTACCTCCTCAAAGACGTTAAGTCTTCGCTATCTCAAATGGGATTTCTAACTTCAATGACGTGGTTCGGTCGTCCACATATTTACGTAACATCGACACGTGAAAACATTATGAACACGCGTCATACTTGGCGGTAAAAACGAGTCTATAGGCCACAGTTCCTATTCAATCGAGAATTTCAAATGGATTAATAAATCGAAGGTTCGAGCTTTCCTCACCTCACCGATTCTCGCTTTTGAAATAACAACTTCTTGCACCTCCTTCTTCAAATTCATCACTCACGGTGTGTAGCTTGAGCGACTTTAACTTTATCGATTAAAGTTGATTATACTCGTATATCATCACGTGGGTACCTAGAGTTTTCATCTCCATCTCTATTATTTGTAAATTATAATGAAATTAGTCTTTGACAATATCATTTTCGCTTATTGTATACGATCTTCACTCAACACGTCGGCTACCACGTTCGCTTTTCCAAGATGGCATGGTCGTAACATGTCTTTGAAATGAGTCTCTCTTGAGTTCTTGAATCTCTTCCCACATTCCTCGCTCCATTCGAATTTTGTATCTCTACGAAGTCAATTGCGTTAATGGAATAGCGATTCGAGAATATCCTTCAACGAATCTCGATAATAACCAACTAAGCTAGAAAGCTACGTATTTCGATTTACCGAGCTTAGGTTGTTCTCAATTGTGACTCATATCCCAACCTTGGATAAGACGTTACAATAACACCTATCGGTTTTACTATCGCACGAATATGGTGTCCCCTACGAGAGTCGGCTTCAGCAAGCATTCCACAAAGGAAGTCACCGGATAAAAGCTCGGTACCAAATTCTATAGTTGAATTTTTAACTCTCGAAGTTCAATAGAGCCATTCGATATGAGATTTTAGAAATGAGTTTTGTACTGGGTTCAAAGTCGATACAAAATTTAATATCAGGCTTTGGGAGTAAGCCAAGAAATTCTTTAGGAAATACGTCAGGAAAGTCAATAACAATAGGAATATTATTCAAATATGACGTGTCTTTATTCAAATCCATAACATAGGCTAAGAAAGCTTGACATCCGTTTTTCAATAAACGAATAACTTTATGACTTGATATGAAAGTGTTTGACTTCAATGGTTTGGTTGCTTGAATTCGAATAACAAGTTGCTTAGGAATATGAAAACTAACAACCTTACGAAAGCAATCAATTTTGGCATAATGAGTAGTTAATCAATCAATCCCCAAAATCACATCAAAAACAAGTATCTTTAAAGAAATAAGGTCAACAGGTAATGCGATGGTGCCAACTTGGATCAAACAAGATTTATAAACAGTGGATGTGATGAAAGTTTCTCCTAACGGAGTTTCTATAGATAGGTCAAAGTCTAATTTCTCCGTAGTCAAGTTCAAACGTTGGCCTTAAAGCAAAGAGATAAAAGAATGGGTAGAACCATTATCTAGTAAGGTATAAACTTCGCAAGAATTTATAATTAACTACTTCGTGCTAACTTCGTTCGGGTTCTCGCATTTTGACCGGTCACGACAAACGCTTCTTCCGAGAACCGTTGACTTTGACCTTTTCTGGGACATCCTTTTGAGTCACCATTCCCGTTTGACTGGTTTCGATCTTGTCTAATCTCGAGCGATATGTCCTTCTTTTCCACAATTATAGCATACCTTAAACTATTCAGGCGCCAGGGTGATATGTCCCTCTTTCCGCATTTGTAACATCTGATGGTGGTCTTTCTCCTCCCTTGGAACCCGGTTCACTCTTTGGGTCGAGCGTCTTTGCATGGTCGTTGTTGAATCTCCTCTTTTAAAATCTCCTCCAGGACTCGCTTCTTCTATTTTTATGGCCACGATTACCACCGAGTGGTTACCGCCTTTGTCCAAGTATTCTTCTTTCTCCATTTGGTTATCGTTATTCGATGACCGCTATCTTGATATGATCTGGTTATGGTCCCTCGGTTGAGCATTACTCGTTATCTCGCTCTAACAATTGAGCCCATTGACAACATCCGAATAGAGAAAAATTAATGAGAAATGAGATCTTGATGTATGTCGGGTTTCAAACCTCTCGAAACATCCGCGTCATCGTTCCTCATTCTCCACCAAATGAGGTCTGAAACTGGATAACTCCGTGAACTTCACGCCAGATTGGGACACCGTCGTGTTATTACGATCGATCTAATAAACTCCACCTCCCGTATACGAATACTTTTAGGGAAGTACTTGTCATTGAACTTTTTCAAACGTCTCCCATGACATCTTTGAGTCTGCGGTTTGGATGGAGTGCGCTTCACAGACTCCACCGATGAATACGCCGCCGCCACGGAACATAAAGGTGGCGAATGGAACCTTCTGTTCCTCCGTGCATCCCAAGACATCGAATATCTTGGTAATTTGCTTGACCCGTGTTTTCGCCATGATCGGATCGGCTTTCCCTTAAATTCGGTGGTCCTGACTCTTTGAGCTTGCTTTGTGACAACCCGTGTGAATGCTATCATTTCTCCTCAGTATTTTGAACACGAGTCTCCTCAAATGCGATTTTGCATGAATTGCAAAAAGCTTCTAAACATCCTCGTTCATCATCTGCGCTCGGAGGTGTTGTTCACGGGAGGTACATTATGACTGTTGCACATTCTCCTCGTTGGTGAGTCTGAGCGCCTCCGCGGTCTCATTTCCACTTTGTTAATATTCTCGATTCGACATTCTCAAATCTCATCGCCAAAACAAAGGTTAATTAAGGAAATCAATATATCACATAATATCCTATATCTTGACCAACTAACAAATAAGCTTAGGTAGGACACCTTGTAAAAAGGATTTAATCGTCTCTCCCTCCTAGTTCTATTCCCCGATCTCCGCCAAAGATCATATCCCTAAGGTCGATACCAAGCGTGATGCCCCCAAAATAGGTCCATTCCATCCAACCCATTTCGAATCGCCAAATACATGATACGTAAATAACTACAACTTTATTAATACATTTGTCGTGCAAAATACGACAACATATATCTTGTGAGTTTAAATACAATTATTGTCTTCAAAGACAACATCCACACATAAATAAATCCCCATCATAATTATTGATACATTATTTTACAAAATGGTGAGGACTCTTAAACAACTCTCTAGAACCTTCATTCCATACCCTCAAGTAGTACTATTTACATTTTCGCCTCTGAGAAGAAAAATGGAACAAAAAAAAGGAAAAGGGTGAGCTCAACTAGCCCGGTAAAAATATTATGACTAAGATAATATACAACAAATTATCATTAGTCTTCAACGAGGAAAATCGATAGAATACAATAAACTGACCGGTTTTAAATCAACAAGCTGCGTTGAAACAACAATTCATTAGAAGAGTTAAGTAGAGAATGCAAACTACTATCTTCTATATATGAATTTTAAAGTTCATCGTCGATATTTTATCCACCGTAACATCAATCGATATATATCCGGAATCAAATATTCATCTTTACATTACTGAGCCAAAGATATTCATCAGTTGGTCATGTTCATCTAAACACCTTTTCATCTTTTTACTACAGGGCCAAAGATATTAATCGATCGGTCGTGTTCATCTCAAACACTGTTCATCTTTTACTATGTGCCAAATATATTCTTCAAGAAATCATTCATCTTTACTCTGAGGCCAAAAGATATTAGGTTATATCATCATTTAGGGTGAGGATGATGAAAAATATTTTAAAAGAAAAGCGAATCCGGTGAAACAAAAGAATAAATATTAAGGATTCGTATTTCAGCTATTCCATGTCCAAAAATACATCATAAATAATCATAGTGGAGTAAAATTCAAGAATGATCAAAACATGGATACAATCAAAGCTAGTATCCATAGTAGATATTTTGGACAAAAAGAAGAAATTTTATTTTTTGGTGAATAGTGCCGTATTCATGAATAGTGTTGTATACGTGAATAGTGCCTATAAAAAGCCGCGAGATTCGAATTTTCTGATAAAAGGGCTATTTATTTTGAATTATTGAAGTTTCGAAGCTCCAAAATAATTGATTTTTGGAATTTTAAAATAATTTTACACCACTATGATTATTTTTGAGGTATTTTTGGACATGGATAAAATAAAGAACGAATCCTTAATCCTTAATCCTTGTCATTTTGTTTCCTTTGGATTCGTTTCTTAAAAAATATTTTCATCATCCTCGATCTTAAATGATGATATTATTGAATATCTTTGGCACGTGAATGCGAAAATGAATGATTTTCGATGAATATCTTTAGCCCAGTAGTGCAAAAGATGAGCAGTGTTTAGATGAACATGACTAATCGATGAATATCTTTGGCTTCAGAGTGCAAAGATGAATATTTGATTCGGATATATATTGATTGATGTTATAGGATAAAAGATAGACGATGAACTTTTAAATTCATCATACATGAAGATAGTAGTTTGCATTCTCTACTTAATTCTTCTAATGAATTATTATTTCATTTAATATTGATTTAAAACTTGTTGTCTATTGTATTCTATTAGATTTTTCCTCATTGAAGACTAACGATAATTTGTTGTATATTATCTTAGTCATAATATTCTTTTATCGGGCTAGTTGAGCTCACCCTTTTCTTTTTGTTCCATTTTTCTTCTCGTGAATATAAATGAAAGTACGTAGCCTGGGTAATGAATGAAGGTTCTGTAGAGAGTTGTTTAGTAGTCCTCACCATTTTGTAAAATTATGTATCAATAAATGTGATGAGGATTTATTTGAGGACCTATTTTGGGGGCGCCACGGTTGGTATCGAGCTTAGGATATGATCTCTCAAGTGAGATCGGGGAATAAAACTAGGAGGGAGAGACAAGTAAATCCTTCGCTAGTGTGTCCTACCTAAGCTTATTTGTTAGTTGGTCATTATATAGGATATTATGTGATATATTGATTTCCTTAATTAACCCTTGTTTTATGACAAGATTTGAGAATGTCGATCGAGAATATTAACAGTGGAAATGAGACCGTGGAGACAAACAGACTCACCAACGAGGAGAAACGTGCAACAGTCGACAATGTTCTCCCATGAACAACACCAATCGAGCGAGATGATGAACGAGGGGATGTTTAGAAGCTTTTTGCGATTCATGCAAAATCGCGGACGAGGAGACTCGTGTTCAAAATCTGAGGAGAAATGATAGCAATTCACGGGTTGTCACAAATGCAAGCAGCTTCAAAGAGTTGGGACCACGAATTTAAGGGAAAGCAGATCGATCATGGCGGAAACATGGGTCAAGCAAATTACCAAGATATTCGATGTCTTGGGATGCACGGAGGAACAGAAGGTTCCATTCGCCACCTTTATGTTCCGCGATGAAAAGGATATCATCGGTGGGAGTCGTGAAGCGATCCATCCATCCAAACCGCACTCAAGATGCCAGTGGGAGACGCTTTCAGAAATAGTTCAATGACAAGTACTTCCCCGAAAGTATTCGGGCTATATGAAGGAAGTGGAGTTTATTAGACTGGATCGTAATAATACGACGGTGTCCCAATACTGAAGTGAAGTTCGGCGTGAGTTATCCAAGTTTGCACCTCATTTGGTGGAGAATGAGGAACGATGACGCGGATGTTTCGAGAGGTTTGAAACCCGTAAGATACGCCAAGATCTCATTTCTCATAAATTTTTCTCTATTCAGATGTTGTCAGCAGGCTCAATTGTTAGAAGCGAGATAACGAAAGTACGTTCAACCGAGGGACCATAACCGTGGATCATAATCAAGATAGAAATCATCGTAATAACGATAACCAAATGGAGAAAGAAGAATACAGACAAAGGCGGAACCACTCCGGTGGTAATCGTGGCCATGAAAATAGAAGAAGCGAAGTCAGAGGAGATTTTAAAAAGAGGAGATTTAACAACGACCATGTGATGACGACGGTTTCAACAACAACCCGGTTCTAAGGGAGGAGAACGACCACCCCATTATATGCTATAAATGCGGAAAGAGGGACAATCGATCAAAGCGCCACAACAGTTCAAGGTATGCTATAATTGTGGAAAGGAAGGACATATCGCTTCGAGATTATTTGCAGAATGAAAACCTAGTTCAATGGGGACGGTGACTCAAAAGATCATCCTAAAAAAGTCAAAGTCAATCTGCCTCGGAAGAGCGTTTGTTGTGGATGGTCAAAATGCGAAGAACCCAAACGAGGTGATCACGGGTAAGTTTATTTATAAATTCTTGCGAAGTTTATACCTTACTTGATAATTTAGGGCTTTACCCATTCATTTATCTCTCTCCGCTTGTGCTCAACGTTTAAACTTGACTCAGGAGAAATTAGACTTTGACCTATCTGTGGAAACTCCGTTAGGAGAAACTTTCATCACATCCACCGTTTATAAATCTTGTTTGATTCAAGTTCGCACCATTACCTTACCGTTGACCTTATCTCTTTAAAGATACCGCTTTTGATGTGATTTTAGGGATTGATTGGTTAACTACTCATCATGCCAAAATTGATTGTTTTCGTAAGGTTGTTAGTTTTCATATTCTAACCAACCTTGTTATTTAATTCATGCAACTAAACCATTAAAATCAATCACATGGTCATATCTAATCATAAAGCTATTCGTTTATTGAAAACGGATGTCAAGCTTTCTTAGCCCATGTTATGGATTTGAATAAAGACACATCAAATTTGAATAATATTCTGTTGTTATTGACTTTCCCGACGTATTTCTGAAGAACTTCCTGCCTACCCCGAGCGTGAAGTTGAATTCTTTATTGATCTTGAACACCGTACAAAGCCCATTTCTAAAACCCCATATCGAATGGCTCTATTGAACTTCAGAGTTAAAGGTCCAACTACAAGAATTGTTGGACATCGGTTTCATTCTTACTAGTACATCTCCTTGGGGTGCTCCTGTTTTATTCAGTAAAGAAGAAAGGCGGGAGTATGCGACTTTTGTATTGACTATGGGAATTGAACCATGTCACCATCAAGAATAGGTATCCTCTACCTCGTATTGATGACTTGTTTGACCGATTCTGAAGGCACAATTTTTTCAAAGATCGATCTTCGATTACGGATATCATCGGTGAAGATTAGAATCGAGGATATTCCAAAAGCGCTTTAGAACTCGGTATGGGCATTATGAATTCTTAGTCATGTCTTTCGGATTGACTAATGCTCTGCGGCTTTCATGGATATGATGAACCGAAAGTATTCAAAGAATATTTGGATCGGGTTCGTTGTTGTCTTTATTGATGACATCCTCATATATTCCAAAAGTCATGAAGATCATGAGCACCATTTGAAATTTCGGTACTCAAAGGCCGTGAAAACAAACTATATGCCAAATTAAAGAAATGCGAGTTCGGCGAGGAAGTAGCATTTATTGGGCACGATGGTGTCAAAACATGGAGTATCCAAGTGGACCCAATGAAGATTGAAGCAATACAAAGTTAGAACAGCAAAGTCGGTGGCCGATCAAGCACGTAGCTTTCGGGCTTATTTGGTTATTATCGGAGATTCGTGGAAGGATTTTCTCGAATCGCTACTCCATTAACTTCGGTGACTCGGAAGATATAAAATTCGTATGGAAGCGAGGAATGCGAGAAGAGTTTCCAAGAGCTCAAGAGGAGACTCATTTCGGCACTTATTCTAATAATACCATCCGGTTCGGATGGATTTGTTATCTCAAACGATGCTTGGGCAAAGGGTTAGGATGTGTTCTCATGCGGCGTGGGAAAGTCATAGCCTATACCTCGCGACAACTTAAAGAATATGAGAGGAATTATCCTACTCATGATCTAGAGTTAGCGTGATCATTTTCGTATTAAAGATATAGAGGCACTATCTATATGGGGAGAAAGTGGAGATATATTCGGACCATAAAAGCCTTAAATATTTTTTCACTCAAAAAGAACTCAACATGCGGCGGTGACGTTGGCTCGAGCTATTGAAAGACTACGACCACACTATTCAATACCATCCCGAAAAAGCGAACGTGGTAGGCGGACGTTTGAGTAGAAGATCATATCGCAGGAATGAATGCGATGATGTCAAGTATCGCGTAGAGCCAACTTTAATAGAAAAAGTTAAGGTTGTTCGAGCCATGGGCAGGAGTGATGCGTATAATGAAGAAAGTACAAGAAGGTGCTATTCGAGCGAGAATTGATGAAGAAGGAATACTTCGAGTCCACTCCAGACTTTGTGTCCCTAACGACTCTGATTTGAAGTACAAGATTATGATGGAGGCAAACATTACACTATTTACAATCCATCCTGGAAGTACCAAAATGTATCGTGATCTTGACATACATTTTAGTGGAACAATATGAAGAGAGAGATTGCAAAGTTTATCTCAACGTGTTTAACTTGTCGGCGTGTAAAGGCGAGCATCTAGTACCTAAGGGTCCGTTGCAACCACTTGAGATTAGAAATGGAAGTGGGAACACATTACCATAGATTTCGATTACGGGTCTTCCTACGGTTTCTCAAGGCATCAATGCTATTTGGGTTATTGTTGATAGATTAACCAAAGTCGCTCATTTCTTGCCGTCTGGAGACTTATTCCTTGAACGTCTTGCTAGTATATATGTAAATGAGATTGTGAGGTTACATGGCATGCCAGATATCCATAGTTTTGGATCGTAACCCAAGATTCACTTCAAGATTTTGGGTTGCTTTTGCAAAAAAGCTATGGGCATGAATTTACGATTGATTAAGCATACCATCCTCAAAGCAGACGGACAATCGAGAGGACTATTCAAACTCTTGAAGATCTATTAAGACTCGTGTCCTGACTTCAAGAGGCGATTAGGATAAGTATTTACCATTGGTGGAATTCTCCTACAACAATGATTATCGAGCAAGTATAGGTGTGGCTCCATTGAAGCATTATATGGGCCGAAAATGTCGCTCTCCGGTATGTTGGGACGAGGTGGGTGAAGCAACATTGTTGGGACCCGAGTTGATACGTATGACTACTGGAAAAGATCCAAATGATTCGACAAGCGTATACAAACAAAGACAAGATCGACAAAAGAGTTATGTGGATCTTCATCAAAAGGACGTGGAATTTAGTATAGGGGATCATGTATTGTTGCGAGTTGCTCCATGGAAGGGAGTTACAAGATTTGGGAAGAGAGGAAAGCTCAATCCACGATTTATTGGTCCATTTCAAATTCTTGACCGAAAGTAGGAAATGTAGCCTATAGACTCGCGTTACCTCAAAGTATGTCTCGTGTTCATAATGTGTTTCACATATCGTACTTTGTAAATATGTGAAAGACCGAACCACGTTATAGAGTTAGAAACGGAGACGAGATAGCCAAAGACTTAGCGTATGAGGAGGGTACTGTCAAGATCTTGGATAGGAAGGAGCATGTCCTACTGCCATGAAAGGTCATACCACAAGTTAAAGTTTTGTGGAGGAATCATGCTTTATAGAGAAATGACACAGGAATTGAAAGCGGAAATGAAAGCGAGGTATCCTCACCTTTTGAAACACAGTCGTCGTACGTCAATTTCGAGGACGAAATTTCATAAGGAGGGAGGTTGTAAGACCCCAACTTATTATTAATGAAATTTAATTTCTCTATTTATTATTTTGAAATAGTAAGGGTTGATTTGATTAATGTGGATAGTTATAGGTAAAATATGCAAATATTTCAAAATAAGAAAGTGGTTATAAAATATTCATTGTTGTTCGGAAATATTCGTTTGGTCGTGGAATATTCTTCACTGTCTGGGAATATTAAATATTGACAAGTAGCGATTTTTGTGGGCCCCATGCTTGAAAAAGCGATTGGATGAAGAAAGCGACAAATTAAGTTGTTTAAAAATAACAGTAGTTGTTATTCAAGATTATCTTTATTAAAAATACTCGGCGTTTAAAAACATAGTAGCACACCAGATTGCACCAATTATTGATTCTTACGTAAGAAGACACTACTCAATAATGATTACGAAAGAATTCTTTCAAAGATTATTTTATTGATTTAATAATTCTTTGTGTTGATATTTTATATTCTTTGTCGTTCGATAATTGTTATTACACAAGATTTTTTCATTATCGAAGCAATAATTCATATTATCTGAATAATATTATTAGATAACATTATTGGCAATGTCTAGAAAGTTCTGTCTAAGGAGATGTTTGGTCACCTAATTGCGCGCCAGTAAGGAGAAATTCTTATTAGAAAGCCCCCTCTTTCTTGGGAACTTGTCAATATTGTGATTCTGTAATATTATTTGTGAATATTTAATTATTGATTCATATGATGAGGAAAATATTGATTTTATGTGGATATAGATGGAGAAAATTTTTAATGTGACAATTGTTGAAAATTGAAATTTTAGCTTTTTTTGATAAAATAATTCATTTAATATATTATTATATTTTAATAATATAATAATGATGATATTTTTATGATGAATGTGGGATATATGAGTATATGTGGAGGAGGAGTATTTTTGTTACTAAAAATATTTAAAACATGTTTTATGTGTCGGTGGACCCCATTTCTTTCTTTGAAATTTGATTATAAATGTAAAATCGCTTCGTTTGTGGATTTGATCCAATTTACATTTGGAATTTGGAAAAACTTTCTTACGTAAAGTTGTAGATAATGGAATTTTCTATAAAAAATTAGCGAGATTCAATTTTTCGATAAAAGGGCTATTTATTATGAATTATTGAAGTTCTGAAGCTCCGAAATAATTGATTTTTAGAAGTTTAAAATAATTTAAATAAGAAAAACATTTTTGTGTTTGGTGGGCATCTTTAACATGTGCTAGAGACTGAATTCAGATGCTTGGATGCGTAGGAAGATGTGAAAAAATAAATAATATTAATTTATTAAATTTTCTACTTTTGGTGTTCTAAAGCATTTTTCTATAAATAGGGTGCTTAGGTTAGAATTGAAAATCACATTTAAAGCTGAAGTTTTCTCTCTATATTATTGCGTATTCTTGTGAGTATTTTGAGTATTGCTATATCGATTGTAAGTTCAAGTCATGCTTTATATCAAGGTGTTTAATTTAGAAATCTTGATCTTTCGAGGTAAGGGATATTATTTTTTTTCGTAATGATATTATTTCTTCAATATCATTATCTTTGAAATATTGATCTGAAGTTTTATCAAATCTGGAACTTTTGGTGTCGGTTACTTATTCACGATATCTCAAGACTTTATTCACGTATCGACACTATTCACGAATACTAAGACTATTCATGAAAAATGAAAATTTTCCTTTTCGTCCAAAATATCTAATACGGATACTAGCTTTGATTGTATTCATGTTTTGATCATTCTTGAATTTTACACCACTATGATTATTTTTGAGGTATTTTTGGACATGGATAAAACAAATACGAATCCTTAATCCTTAATCCTTGTCATTTTGTTTCTTTGGATTCGTTTCTTTAAAAATATTTTCATCATCCTCGGTCTTAAATGATGATATTATTGAATATCTTTGGCTTTTGTAGTGCGAAGATGAATGATTTTCGATGAATATCTTTGGCCCGTAGTGCAAAGATGAGCAGTGTTTAGATGAACATAACTAATCGATGAATATCTTTGGCTGTAGTGCAAAGATGAATATTTGATTCGGATATATATTGATTGATGTTACGGGGATAAAAGATAGAGCGATGAACTTTTAAATTCATACATAGAAGATAGTAGTTTGCATTCTCTACTTAACTCTTCTAATGAATTATTATTTCCGCTGCGAATATTGATTTAAAACTTGTTGTCTATTGTATTCTATTAGATTTTTTCCCTGTTGAAGACTAACGATAATTTGTTGTATATTATCTTAGTCATAATATTCTTTACTGGGCTAGTTGAGCTCACCCTTTTCCTTTTTGTTCCATTTTTCTTCTCGGAGGCGAGAATATAGCGAGATGCAGTCTGGGGTATGGAATGAAGGTTAGAGAGAGTTGTTTAGTAGTCCTCACCATTTTTGTAAAATTATGTATCAATAAATATGATGGGGATTTATTTGAGTATAGATATTGTCTAGAAGATAATATTTGTATTCAAACTCACGATTTCTTGTTGTAATAATAAAGTTGTAGTTGTTTACATACTATGTATTGATAACTTTCGAGAATGGGTGATGTATACCTATTTTGGGGCGTCGCGACTTTTCAAGTCTTTGGTGGGGGCATCTCTCATGAATCGATTTTTCCTTGCTTGGGTCCACCTCTAAACCTCTATTGTGCACCAAGAAGCCCAAGAATTTTCAAGCCGTCATTCCAAAGGCGCATTTCTTCGGATTCATCCTCAACTTATACCTTCGGCACCGCTCATACATTTTCCTCAAGTCCTCCACATGAGTTGTCGCCTTTTTGGATTTCACCACTATGTCGTCCACATAGTCCTCCACTATATCATGAATCATGTCATGAAATATGGCATGCATTGCCCTTTGATAAGTTGCTTCAAGATTCTTGACCCGAATGGCATTACTACAAAGTAGAAATTCTAAACGAAGTCGAAAAGGCTGTCAATTCTGCATCTTCTATGGACATCTTTATCTGATTGTAACCCACAAACCCATCCATGAATGACATCATCTCATGATTAGCCGTTGCATCTACCAAAGTGTCTATGTTGGGTAATGGATACGTGTCCTTGGGCATGCCTTGTTCAAGTCTCTGAAATCCACACATATTAAGTAGTATCCATTTGATTTTTTTCTGATTTACGATCTTTGGAAAGCCATATTGGATGTTGGATCGGCTTGATGAACCCTACTTCCAGCAACTTTTTGATTTCTTCCTTTATTTGGGTTTCAACTTCGGGTGCATAGTTGTGAGGTGCTTGCTTCACTGGCTTCATTCCCGGGCTTATGTTTAGATTGTGCTCCACAAGATCTTTGTCAATTCCGGGCATCTCGTCGTAATTCCAAGCAAAGACGTCCCTATACTCTCGCAATAGTTGTATAAACTCCTCTTTTTGGTTAGCCTCAAGCTCCTTGTTGACATAAGTCGGTCTTGGCGTTCCTCCATCTGTTGCCAAATCAACTTCTTCTAATTCATTTTGTTGAGGTTTGGCCTATCCTCAAAGAATTTCGAGCTGGTTCTACCTTACATTTGTACAACTTCTTCTTCTTCTTCATTATTCTTTGGAGTGGGGACACCTCTGAGTATTGGGTTTACCACGACTTCTTTGGGCTCTTCCCCTTGCACCGTCACAATCGAAACACTACCTTTCCGTCGGGTTTTACAACCCTCTCCCATTTTGCCTTTTGGCCATCCTCAGACTGTGCTATTCTCTTGGCATTTATTATATTTCTGGCATCTTCAGGATCTGCTGGCCTTTTCTTCTCTTCTCTTCCTTCCTTCTCCAAGTCCACTACTACTGGCTTCATATTTTTGGAACATTCTCCATGTTCCGAGGTCTTCTTCTTCACTTATTCTGCAGGTACAAACTTATCTTCCTGCACTTCCTTCAAGTTTGCTAGTCTTAAGGAATCAGGCCTCGCGATCTGGTTCTCTCCCTCTTCAGCGACATCATCGAAAAAAGTTGCTTCGGTATTGTGTGCCTCCTCTGGTCCAAAGGGATTCCGAGTTGTTGGTACCTTTACTTCTTTCCCTTTCCAGATAGCTTTCGAGCAGCGATGAAAGGCGAGGTACCACCCCATAGTCATTTTGCCAAGCCCTTCCCAATGAAGACATGGTATGTTGCATCTACCTCCGCAACATGGAACATTACAGCCCTCGAATCTTTCCAACTTGCGTATCTACCTTGATGTGTCCGGGGTTCTTGTGCTCAGTTAGCGAATCTGTAATGTTTATTTGTTTCTTCACTATCTTCTTCTCTCTCGCGAGCCTAACCATTTAAACATGGTGTAGGGCATAATATTTCTGAGATGCTCCATTGTCGATGAGCGCCCGCACTTCGATGCCATTGATTACATCATCACATACAGCGATTACATTGTCATGACGGTATCTTATCTCTCTATCAGCTTTAGAGAAAGATATCTTATTTGCTTCTTCCTTCATCATCTTCACAAATCCTTTGCTTATGGCCATGCAAGTTTCCTGTGTCTCGGCGGCCTTAATGATTGCCCTGGTTGCCTCAATCCTTGCTTCCTTGGCCAACCCTATCTGATCGAAAAAATTTCTGAATTTGGCCCTATTCATCAACGCCGTCACCTGCAGGCCTGGGTCACACTCCTCCTTTTCTTCCACCATCATCTCCACTTCTGGGATTGTGTTGTGGATAACAGTGTTACATGTTTCTTTCCCCTTGTGATTTGGCAGTGGCTTGTCATGAACACTGCTTTCATTTCCCAGTTTAATCTCCCCATTTGCCAGCTTCTCGTGGAATATCCTACGCATGCTATAGCAATCCATAGTTGAGTGTCCCACGTATTGGTGGAATACACTGAAGTCTGGCCTTCTCTTCATCTCTCAAAATCCACGCAAATCTAGGCCTTGGGGTTTCACCACCCCGTGTTCAATCCATTGCTCAGTATAGACCCACAGAATGCTTTCTCCTTTGCATGTGATAGCCTCCGGAATGACTTTCTTGCATATTTATCTCGGGCCTTCCTTTGCTTGATCAAAATTTTTCTCATGCTTCTCCCTCTTGCCCCCTTGTGGTTTTGATTGAGAGTCAGCCAAAGCCACAGTTGCTGTCCTCTTGCCCCTCGATGTAACCGTCGCATGGTTAGTGGGCAGTGTCATGATTCCTCCCAAGTCTTGTCGAAAAGTCGAGAGGTCACGAAGGAATCACAAGCCTTGGTAATGAGGTGGGGCTTGAAGGAATCTAAGGCACCATTATTTGCAAATCTTGACCGAGTTCTTTTCTTGATCGGCTCTGTACACTTACGTGCATGGGCCCTGAACTGTCAACATAATCGATAGCTCTCATTCGTTAAACACTGTTTGA
This sequence comes from Panax quinquefolius, assembly GCA_020205615.1. Lineage (NCBI taxonomy): Eukaryota > Viridiplantae > Streptophyta > Magnoliopsida > Apiales > Araliaceae > Panax > Panax quinquefolius. Next base: position 8,434,462 of record CM035162.1, on the reverse strand, counting down.
ACCGCATGAATTCTATAATGGTTACCTGTTTCTGCACATAGAAAAATTTCTTAAAAAATTATAATTTTAGGTCATCCCAATCATGGAGTGACCCCTTCTCCAAATTGTAGTACCCAATCAAGGCACCTTTATCATCAAAGTTTTGTTAAATTCCGCATCAACAAGTTGTGGTTGTTCATTTCATCATATCCCAGCCACGGAGACATCGACTCTACAAACCTGGCAATATGTTCCCTGGCATTTCCTTTCTCCCCGTTGTATTTTGGAAATTGCAGGGGATGCTTGATATACCCTATCGGGTAAGGTTGCCTCCGAATGTGTGACGGGTAAGGCGGAGTAAAGTCCAACTTCGAGGGTCGAGATGTCTGCCTACGAAGTTGATTGATCACATCGATCATATCATCCTTCGTCACATACTGGCTCGTGGTGTGAACTCTCTGGGGTGTTGAGATATACTGTTGTATCGGCAGTGTGTATGGTAGAGAGATTGGTTGATGCACACTTGCATCATGCAAAGTTGGCACCTTTGGTGGCGATTCTTTGGCTCACTCATTTGGACATTACTCGGAATGGTTGGCATTTGCACCTGTAAAATTGATGGGAGAAGCGGTTGGGATGATGTTTATGCGAGGTTGGCTTGCTTCAACCTAATTTGTGGCACGCCGCCACCTTGTGTTGAGCCTCAAGTTGATTATTGGAACCGATTGACTTTCCCGCCGAGGCGATACAATCTGGTTCTCTTTGTTATTCTTTGCCATTGTTGTCTTCCACTCCTACCGTTTCTCCCGCAAACTTCACAGGAACATGGCCTTAAAAGTGGGAATCTGCATCAAGCTTGGCGGAAATTCCCATCTCCTCTTGCTTCCTTTGCATTTCAAAGATCATGGCCATCATCATCCTTGCCGCTTCTCGTGCTTCCTTGATGCCTTGAGCATCTCCGGTTACCTGAAAGATTAAATCCAGTCTCCACCTGCATCCTCGTCTTGCCTTCCTGCGTTGGTTTATTGTTGATTAGCCATATGTAGTGATGTCGAACTCCCTTCTGAAGCGTCTTTAACAAGTGGTTGGTCAAAATCCAGGTTTGCGCCTTGGAATGCTTGAGTTACTTGTCTTGGAACTGGATTCGGTGAGGTAATGTTATTTGTTGGTGAAGCAGCTCTTCCTGTAGTTCTCCCACTTCGAGTTGTGGGCATACCCTTCACGAATTCTACACCTCCCCAGCAGAGTCGCCAAATAAATGTGGGCAAGGAAATCACGCCTTGCTAGGGTTAGGGTTTCGTGTTGGCTAAGGAGGAGAGAAATCCACGAAGAATACGGAATTGATTGATTGATTGTAGAGGGGAGAACAACAGGTGGGCGATTACTCCAACGACGCGTGGCAGAACTCCTAGAATCCGGAAACCGTGTTTAGGGTTATTGGGATTCCAAGAGCCTTCTTCAGTTCTTCGAGTTGAGAGAGTGTTCGAATCTTGTTAGTGCTTTTAGGTGGAATCTCCAAGCCTTAAGCTACCAAAAGAGTTCTCCTCCTTCCTAGAATGGAAGAGGTATTTATAGAGTTCCCTGGACTTAAGTTATCACATGCTAGGCACATGTTCTCAATGAAATTCCAGAAATACCCTTCAGTCATTAAAGTAATGCCCATATTGCCCTGTCCTTCTAGCCACCAATCCAATCCCTCAATCAATTCCCAAAATGAGCCGCCTCCACGAACGAGTCTTCCGCCTCGGGACACGTGGAGGCTTCTCCCGGTTTGGCACATTTATTTTTGACTTTTCCATCTTCATTCCATTAGGTTGTGCGAATCCTAAATTACACATTTAATGAGGTCATGGAACCCTAATTGTGCATTTAATTTAATTAAGTTATGTGAACCTTAATTTTGCACATGGATCCACAATTAATTATTCCTTATTTTTTTCCATTTAAATAAAACAACTTTCTCCTCCTTAATAATTTTTATATCCATCGTTTTAAACACATATACATAGCTTCTAGGACATTTTTCTAACCCTCTAATTTCTACTTTCTTGTACTCTATTATATATATATATGTATACGTATATATAGACATGCACACATTAGAACAGATTATTGGTCAACATACACATCACACATGGTGTGTATATATATATATATATATATATATATATATATATATTGCTGCAAAGTCTTAGAATGAAGTAATAATTTCAAAAGGGAACAAGAGAAGCTGCCAGCATGATTTATCTTCCTAGCCAGTCTTTTAGTTTATTTCGTGGTTAGAAAAAAATTACTACTCGAAAAAGTAATTATGTAACCCTAGCTGACTATTTAGCTAGGTCATGCTCCGGCAGCCTCACTCCTTCCCCTTTTGAGGACCCTGGAGGTGGAGGATGAGGACGAAAGCATTGCAAGTATGTTATATGTATATTTCTTTCATTATCTATCAATGTTAGTTACAAGCAATCTTCATTTGCAATATTTAAGTTTCTTTTAGGAAAGAAAAAAAGAAAAATGATATATATTGTAAAAATTTATGTCGATTTTTTGATTGTCATGTGGATCAAAAGTATTAAAGATAAGTTTTTGAAGAGATGTGCAATAAATAGGATCTCTTATAATTTTTATCAATTTCATGTATTAATAAATTTTATAATTATAATTCGGTATAAATTAATCGTAATACCTAACATGACTCAAAAATAATAAACCCAAAAATCAGGTATATTTCTGTATTACTCGAAGTATAGCGGTGGGAAGAAGAATTTATTAAAGCTCATTTCTTGTTTATAAAAAGGTAAGATTTTTCTTTTACTATATAGAAATTCGACAAAAATAGGTAGATCGATTACTACTAACTCGTGCCTTTTATAATACTCTCTATCTCTATCTATTATTGATTTTTAAAATAAATTTTGAGACATTTTAAACTCAATATTTACATAGATTAATGTTAATTTTATCAATATAATTATAAATATTATAAATTTATTTGAAGTATTACTTATTGTAATATTTGAGTATTTTTGACAATTATTTGAAAGTTTAATGTTATTAGTGTTAAAAATATAGTTAGTATATTTTTTTATAACTTACAAAAATTTATTGCTTTTCTCGACAATTAAATCAAATTTTAAATTGATTTTCAAATTAAAGTTAATAACGATCCTAACTTGAAACAGAGGGAGTACTTAGGTTGTCCATGTACTTGGGTTTATTCCTGGTGGAAAAATTAAACATGATTTTCTGGTTGTTATTGTGATATATCGTGATATATACAGGGGAATGATACATAACAAGTACTTGTTATGGATTAAAAATAAACAAACACTAATTTAAAAATAAAAATTAACGACCAAGATTAATACTGAAAAATTCACGTCTTCTTTTATTAGTAACGGAAGATGATACTATTTTCTTTGGCATTCACTATTATTAGTAGTGGACGACACTCGTCATCCGTTACTATTAGTAGCGGACGTAATCCGTCGTGGTCGTTCGATACTAGTAATAACAGACGTGAATTTTTTAATTCTAATTTTAATTATTGGATGTTAATGATGGTGTTTATCTATTTTTTATTCATAACAATTATTTGCTACGGATATTTTTCATATATATATATATAAATTAGATCGATTCCATGCACGCAGGCAATGTGTTGATGTCAGCTTATTAAAAGTGAAAAAGGATCACTTCATTTCAGCTATATACAGATCAGAGTCGGGGACGAAGCCACCTTGGGGTGAGTGGGGTCACTTGAGCCCCTAAAAAAAATTACCGTATAATATATGATAAATTTTGAAAATACATAAGTGTAATATATAAATTAATCCTATTGAAATTTCATAAATTTAATAAAAGTACAAGGTTGAATTCAAATTTTTACATTATTTCTACTCCTGTATATGCATCTCCCTCTTATAACCTCTTTTAAATAAATAATAATTATATTATTATTTTTTAAAACAATTAAGTATTTATCAATAAATTTTGTGATAAAAAAATGTATTAGCTAGCTAGGGTGTATATATATAATGTTACTATTTATTATATTAATATTATAACCAAATACAACCAAAAAGTGTAAAATTATTCCAAGAAAATTGCTCGGTAGTTTCACAATAATCCTAGTTTCGTCATAGAGTTTGATCGTGTGCTCACTTAATTCGTTGACCCTAGGCTACCTACTACTCTTGTACATGAGATTATTTAAAGCTAGCTAACTAGCTGCTTTATTTACTCCTTAAGTTGATTACGTTTAAAAAATATCAAAAAAAATCTTGAAAATTGTGAAATTAAATATCTTCATATGCAACACATGAAAAATATGAAGGTTAATTAAGTCTCAATCTTTATGGTTTGAATATTTTCCCCAACACAGGAAGATTGTTGGTAGTGTGCTTGAATCAAGTACTTCGACTGAGATTGTCGCTTTAATGAGATTGTAGAGCTAGCAAGTTGGGTTTAAATGATGAAACATAGTTGTAGGGATATATAGCAGGTGAGCAAGCTCTATGATATATATATATGGGTATCTATTCGCGTTGGGTTGTTGGAAGCAATTCATTTTTACCAAGTAAGTATTCAACCTATAGCGAACTTATAAAAAAAAAAAAAAATTGTAACAATGCTCGCTACAAGGTTGTGGCTTATTTTATCCAAAAATAGTTCTTTCAACAACAATAGGATTCTTTATGGATGGAATCCAATATATATATATATATATATATATATATATATATATATATATATATAGTGATTTATAGCAAATGATTGTTATGGATACTATTTTAGTAAACACATTTTACCTTTGTTAATTCAAAGATTCAACATTTGAAAGAGCAATTTTTTTTACTAGTCGCTACTATTAGTATAGATCATGAGAAATGTCTTAAACACTCTCACCTTAGTTAGATTTAAATAGTTTCAATGTATTAATTTGTAAAGTAATTACAAGTTGTATTACAATATGAAGTTTTAATCTTAAATAATCAAATTGGCACAATAATTGACAATGTTAAATTATATTACATATAAAAATTTATTTATACAAATATTTTATAAAATAAATATATTAAACATAGTTGACAATAAGTGCGAAGCTAGGAAAAAAATTTAGTGGGATCAAATCTTTAAATTACACTCACAAAAATTTAATTAGTACATAAATCGACAATGTTAAATTTTATTGCTTAAAAATTATTCATACAAATAAATAGTATCTACAACAATCCTTTATTATGAATCACTTCTCTCTCTCTCTCTCTCTCTCTCTCTCTCTATATATATATATATATATATATATATATATATATATATATATATCTAACAAAATATATGATTTTGAATTTTTCGATTCTCATCCTAATAAATCATCCTGGCCATCTAAAGTTTGAAATAAATCTCATTTTATATATATAGTATTGAATCAATGAAACACAATTAGTATATATATATATATATATATATATATATATAGTTGAAATAGACAGGTCCTTTCTTGCAATTTCCTAGTCTCCAACTTTACAGACTAATCTGTCTGCATATATTTCGAAAAGCTAGAAGATCAGGCAGATCTGAGACATATATATGCATATACATATAGTCATATACGTACTTGTACTCTTAAATTTTTCTTGGTATGCTAAAACTAGTACCGTTAGAAGGCCGAAGCGGTTAATATGAAGTTTATTTTTGGGTAAGTTGATTAATTGATCAATAGAGTGTTGATACGCAGACGATGTTATATATATGTCAGTATTCTATTGGTTAATTGACCAACTTACTAAAAAATAAATTTCATACTACCCGAATCCAGCAAAGGCACTCCCCCAGCCGCTAGCCCAAATGCAGTAATGAAGCATTAAATGGTCCTTTGCGATGGATTTGGACATACATATATACATACATACATGAGAAGATATAATTCATAGTTAAGGGTTAGCTATGAGCAGTATTATTCCATTTAGTTCACAATCCATCATCTCTACTATATCTAATGGAACTGTATAAAAAATAAAAAATAAAAATGGGTGAGTAGGTGTCTTAATTTTGTTTGTTTTAAAAAATATCTCAAATTTAATGTGATTGACTATATCATAAATTATCATTAAAATATTTAATGTTAAGTCATTTAAGATCCCTAAAATTATTATTTTTAAAATGACTTAATTTTACAAATAAACCACAATCTTTTTATTCAATTTTTTGTTTCCTCGTAATCCATATAGTCAATTTGTTGGATAAATCAGCAAAGCAAAAGTCGTTGAGTTGAATTAAATGTCCACTTAGGATTATCACAGTGTCGTCTAGCAGTTAGGATTTTTGGCTTTCACCCAGGAGACCAAGGGTTCGGTTCTCCTCAACAGTAGTATTTTTTTATCCACCAGGGGGTTTTGGAAAATTCATAGGAGAAACCAGAAGTTAAAGTAGTGGCGAAGTCAGAAAAATTTAGCAGTGGGGTCAAAATTAGTAATAAATTATAAAAAAATTGGCGGGGGTTCGGGGACAGCGCCCCCGAGCCAATTTTTTTTAATAATTTATACTTTCGGGTTAGACAAATGCATTCAAATATCCAATTTAATAATACTAACAAAAGGGGAAATCACAATTGATTTATGAAAATAAAACTGAGGTTGGAGAAATTGAAGAGAGTAATTTACATTATCCGCAAAGCACAAGGCTACAAGAGTTTCTGATAAAAGCAAGTCGCGACTCAGTCTCCACACTCATGGTTGCATGGATCCACGAAGATTAACTCAGACCACTCATGAAAGGCTTTGATGGTTCACGGTTTGCCTTTTGAGTGGGGTCAAAAATTGAGTGTGATAAAAAAAAATTTCAAGTGATCTCAAAAATTGAGTGGGGTCAATTGACCTCACAATTGAACCATAGTTTCGCCCCTGAGTTGAAGGTGAAGCACATCTAAAACATGCATGTACCATATTGGGGGAAGGAGGGTTACTTCACCATTATATTGGACTGATTCATAAGTAACGTTGTAATGGTAAGATTGTTCAATGATCGACTACGGACGGGGACTTATACAAGGAGGGTATTTTGGACATTTATCATACGGAATACTGAAAATTAAACTGCAAACGGAGTTCTATTTAGCTGCTCGATCAGCGGATGGATGGTCACGATCCGTTATAAATTTACAAATGATTAGTCTAGTATATATATATATATATATATATATATATATATATATATATATCTGGAGAAGCTCAAAGCGAAGCTTAAAGAAGCGATCAAAGGCGAGCAAATGTCGTTTTTGGTGTCTATACATGACGGTTCAATTGTCGCCAAAGACTACATGGCTATATATGACGGATCGAACCGCCGCCATAGACACTCAAAAAGACGACGATTTTATCATAGTTCATTCTTTAAGGTTCGCTTTTTAGTAGACGGACCAGATATATATATATATATATATATATATATATATATATATATGCTTTACAGTTGATAGAAACAAGTATATGCATCAAGAGAGTATATTAGATAGAACAAATAAGTTTATTGAAGATCTCCAAGTAGGATAATTTATCTCAAGACTATATTTAGTCATATATGACATTGAGTAAATTTCCTTTAGTCTTCAATCCTTGACGGATATTGACTATCAAGTGAATTATAATATAAAAAGAGTAAAATAATCAATGAATTCAAAAAAAACTATTATTAAATATAATAAAAATACAAACTATTATTAACAAAATACTTACAATTGTACATATTTATAGAATTTTCAATTTCTATCCGTTAGTATTTTATTATTGACCAATTTTTTTTGTTGTTCTTATTTTTTTTTATATCTGTTAGAGCAGCCCTGACCCTGCATCTTCTCCTTCTTCAGCAATTTTCCTTCTTCAGCAATTTTCCTTCTTCTTCAGCCATATCTCTCATTTAAATATATTAAAAATTATAGTCACAATTATATTTAGTCCATCCGCTAGAGCAACATCTGTGTTTCTAGACTAAATATAGTCTAGGATTTGTGCACTCCGACGCTGCTAGAGATGCTACAAGATTAATGATGAACAAAATCCTCCATTTCCCCGCTCATTTCACAGAAAGAGGCATTGTCCGTTGATGTTCGAGAACTAAATTACAAATATTGAATTGTAAAACAAAATTCAGCACCCTTTCTTATGCACATGATTTATAGTCTCCAAGTCTTTCATTATCTCATTCCTTCAATAGACTTCAAACAATAAAAGAGGATTCTGAGTTGTTGAATAGACCTGAAACCATCTCAAATGGCTACATATACACGAGAAGTGGGAGCTGAGTATATATGATGAGTCGATGGTCATTGCGTTAGGATGCAGAATGTTGAGATTCTCGGTAGAACTGTAAAAATCACATTGTAAAGTCAATACTTGACCTCATTGGAATATGGTAGATTGAGGTCTATAAGATGAGCTATAATAAGTGAGTCATAGTTCTCCGAATGATTAGTGATGATTCTGGGTTCAACAGTTGCAGCAGATTCTTCAAAATCTAAAACAGTGACTACAACCTAATATCTTTACCAGGAATTTCCACACGAACAGACTCCACCAACAAAATGATGGAATCTGTTGGCATCTCTCACGATAATTTCAAGTTCAAAGAATTCTGAAACGAGCTTGCTGAAAGTATGACAATCATCACAAACACGAAGGTTTTTTGTAATTCGAATTGGGGTTCCTCTAGGGGTTGTTAGTAGACCATACGCAATAGCCAGTCTTTTGCTGTGTCCATAAAGCATCTTGATTCTCTCTTCCTCATGTACATTGTGCAAAACAAACTTAGTTTGCGCCACATAGCCTCCTTCCCTCTCCAATATCTCAGTAATATGAGCTATTTTTTGGTAGATTTTAATAGACTCTGGATGAGACTTATCTCTTGCAACAAAAGTATGAACCTTATTTCCAACTTCAATCCAACTACATGCAGGATCTTTCTTTATTCCTTTTTCTTTCATTCTCATTCTCACTTCTTCCACATCTTCCCATCTGCCTGTTGCAGCATATAAATTCGACACAAGTACATAATTTCCCGGATTCCATGGATCCAACTCTAAAAGTTTCTTCGCTGCAAATTCACCCAACTCTTTATTAAAGTGAATCAGACAAGCACCAAGGAGAGCGCACCAGACAGCAGCAGTAGGCTCTATCTCCATCCTTTCCACAAACTCAAATGCTTCTTCCAAATGATTTGCACGACCAAGCATATCAACCAGACAGACTTAGTGTTCTGGCCATGGATCCAACTTATATTCGCACTTCATTCTTTCAAAATATCTTCTACCTTCATCAACCAGTGCTGAATGACTACAGGCATAAAGAAGTGCCAAGAAGCTTATATGATCAGGAAGAAGTTTCTCATCCTCCATCCTTCTAAATAATTTAACAGCTTCCTCACCATGCCCAAGCATTCCATATGCATTGATCATGCTAGTCCATAAAACTAGATCTTTGTCTCTGACAGTACTAATCACTTTCCATGAGTTCTCCAAGTCCCCACAGCAGGCATACATAACTACAAGAGACCCTGCAACAGAACCTTCTACCATGAAGCCATTCCGAATCAAAAACCCATGAAGCTCTTTTCCTTTCCTCAAGGCAGCTAAATCTGCAGCAGAAGAAAGTGCACTCACCAGTGCAATAGAATCGGATTTGGTGCCTGATGTTATCATGGAAGAGAAAAGCGCAAGAGCCTCGTTTGCAAGTCCATTATGAACATAACAAAATATCATGCTCGTCCAGGACACAACATCTTTAATTTTGATCAATTCAAAAACATGAAAAGCATAGTCTACGTATCTACACTCTCCATAAAGATCCAGCAGTTTATTCTCTAGCACAAGATCAGACAATTGTCTTCACAGCATGTAAACATGAAGTTCTTTGACAAGTGAAATGCACTTCAACCCACTACAAGCTAGCAGGATGCTTCCAATCATCATCCCATCAACATCAATTCCTTCCATCAGTGCTTTCCGAAACAGTTGTATGGACCTTAAATGATAGTTGTTCAGAGCATAACCAGCAATTACGGTAGTCCATGAGATATAGTCCCTGAAAAGCATTCTATCAAAAACAGAGTTCATATAATTGGTCTTGCAACATTTTGCATACATATCAATAAGTGTGTTTCCAACCTGCAAGTCACAGTCCATTCCATTTTTCATAACATAAGCATGAATTTCCATTCCATTTAATAGATTTCCCAATCGACAAGTGGTGGCCACCATACTTAAAACTGAGCACCGGTCAGGTTCATGACAAGCACTCTGCATCTCATGAAACAATTTCAGAGCTTCACTGTAAAGACCATTTTGAACAAAACCGGATAGCATTGAATTCCATGAAATTGTATCCTTTGCATTCATGTCATTAAAAATTCTTGCAGCTCCACCCATTTAACAGCATTTTGTGTACATAACCACCAAAGCATTGGCCACATACATGTCAAGATAATGAGTGGATTTCAGTATAGCAGCGTGAATCTCCATACCAAATCTCAAAAATGATGACTCTTCACAGGCTTGCAGAGCAATGACAAAGGTATAAGTGCTAGGGGAAACACCAACCATTTGCATTTCTCTAAAAAGACTTAAAGCTTCCAGACGCTGCCCATTTGTGTTATAAGCTGCAATAACAGAATTCCATGACACAACATCCTCCGTTTTGCTCATTCGGTCAAATAACAGCACCACAGCATTTAGGTCACTGAACTTGGTATACATAGCCATGAGGGAATTGATAACAAACACATTTGAAACAAACCCAAGTTTGATAGCCAGACCATGACTTTGAGTCCCATGGCAAATATCTTTAAGCTCACCACATGCCTTAAGAATACAAGGAAAAGTACAAGCATCAGGAGGAACTCTGGAGACGTGCATTTTCCAATACAACTCTAGTGCTTCAAAAGGTTCTCCATTTGTCACATAAGCACCAATCATTGCATTCCATGTGAAAATGCTTCTTTCAGACATTCCATCAAACACCCTCTGAGCATTCAAAACATACCCACATTTCCCATAAAAAAACACAAGCTTAGTACTCAAAAACACTTCATCACATACATCACTTGATTTCAGAACATGGGCATGAATTTGTTGACCCTGAGATAAAGCCTTTTTGTTGCCATAGAGCTCAAGAACTAATGAATAAGGTTCATCAACACAGTTCTGATGTGGGTTTTGGTCAGTGAGGATATTACTAAGTGATACAAAAGCTTCTTTGAGGCTTCCCTGCTTGCAAATCTCTTTCAAAGGAGGGGTTTTGGTTGGTTTGTGAGAGAATTTGGCAATTTTAAGAGGTGGGTTTTTCGGGGTGTCCTTCAAAATGGGATGTGTAATTGACGATGATGTGGGGTTGAAAAAATTTTGGATTGACGTACCCATTGCAGGTTTGTGCATTGACAGGAGCTGCTGCCCAGAAGAAGGACAATAAAAGAGTACTTTGGCCTGGTGACAATAAAATAGCTCACATTAAAGCATAACAATTCCGTTGTCGTCCAGCGGTTAGGATATCTGGCTTTCACCCAGGAGACCCGGGTTCGATTCCCGGCAACGGAAATTTTTCCTTCTGAAACTTTTGGCTTGATAACCGATTGGTTTGTTTTGTTTTATTTTTGGTATATTTCAATTCAATACATATTAAAAATTCTGGTGTAAAAGTTCCGGTGGACTTTTCACGCATATTAAGAAGATAAATGAAATGACAAAATTACCCATAATAATGTCATTAAATGAGGAGAGAATTAGAATAAAAAAAGTATGAGATATTTAATGCTACGGGTATAATAGGAAAATATGGGTAAAAATTTGGTTATTAAAGGAAAATGGACATTTAACATGGGGCTACCAAAAATAGTAATAAGGACTTTTATCATGGGATAGAGGGAGTACTAATTTACAAAAATTCTACAGCATGCTATTTTGATGCCCATAATTCAAGTTGATGTGCATTTTTTGTCTATAGTTTCTATTTCTAGTCACTTTTTACCCCAATATTTGTATCCCTATTTGTTCTCTCTTCTCCAATTATCCACCATCTCCTGATTTCTCTCCACCACAAAATTCTGTTTTGATATACGATTTTATCTTGTTTAAATTTTGTTCACCCAACAAGATTGATCCATTTGGATCTTGGTCCATGATATGATGGCCTTTTTATTGATTGATCTCTCTAAGAATTGAAAAAGGGGTTCTACGTATTTGCACAAAAAGTTGTGTGCCAGATAACTAGTATGTGCGTCTTTATACATACATAATCATGTATATTTTAGAGAGAGGGAGGCAGTTGCACTAGTGATAAAAATGAATTTAACTCGTAAAAAAAAACCTTAAGAAGCAGTTACATGACGCCTCCTATTAATTCACCAGATAAATTCCACCTCAACACATTCATCTCCCGCCTGCCGAATACTTTTCTGCTATACAACTTTCTTTATACACTGTCATTTACCTTTTATATACAACAAGGCCGACAACATCCCCCGTGTATAAATAGCAGTACACAACCCATCTCCGGCAATTGTCAAGAATAAAGATACATCAATGCCATTACCTCAACAAAATGACTCTTTTTAAGTGAAATTCTAAGCTTGAACCATAAGATGCATGAAATATGGGAGCTCATGCTTACACTGATTTGTCAAATATTTACCCAAGCTAATGACATGTTCTGCCTTCCTTGTTATCCTTGGCTGTTTCCTGTCTTGTCCACGCCAGCTCTCTTGTAGTGAGCCTCTGATGTATTGCGAAATCACAATCCTTCTTTCCCCAAAGAGGATGGACATAGAAAACCAAATTAGGATTTCTAAAAAATCAATAACTGGCCCAATAAAAGAAGGGCTGGGATAATAAACACTCATTGTTTCTGTTAATTATCAAAATCACCCCCTTTTAACTGAAGCTGCTCTCAAACTCTCCTCTGGTAGAGTCCATGAAAGTAAATGCCCACCAGAATCACCACTCAACAACTGTTTCAGATCACCTGTGAGGTGGAGGGCCGTAACCGGATGCTTGTGAAACTTCAGCACCTTGTGAAGTATTAGTCTGTACTCGGGCACTTTGCCACCCAAACCTAGCCCTCCCGTTGGGTTGACAGTTGACTTGCTTTTTGCACTCGCCTCATCGGAGCTATGAACCATTTGCCAAACCTTAACAGCTCCACTCTGGTGACCTGATACATACCAGTTAGTTTTCAGCCAATCAGAGAAGGTACAGCTTGTCACCGAGAGAATGAAATCAGATGGGAGCTGTGATGTGTTGACCACCGCAAGGCAGTCCCCATTAATGCTCCAAACAGCAAGCACAACACCAGCCGCAGTCACAATTTCCCCAGTCAAGTCATTCACATATATTGCTGAAACTGGTGAAGGGAACTCAGGAAGCTGCCTGACGAAAACTAAAGAGCTAAGATCCCATAAGATAACACTACAGTCATCTGATCCACTCACAATCATCATGTAAGGCTGGCTAACATGAATGCATGTGATTTTGCCCGTGTGGGCGCAAAGTGCCTTCTCCAACTGCAGGCGCTGTGATATACGGGGACCATCCTTGCCAATTCTCCAAACACATACCAATCCATCATCTGCTCCAGTAACCAGAACCTGACCGTCATGGCTAACACCTGCACATTGGATCTGGTCACCACCATGAAGATTCTCGTGAGTTGACAGGAGTCTGTCTTGATCATAGCTCAAAAATCTCAAGCTACGATCTGGAAAACCCCATGCAACATATTTGGTATAGGTTCTGGGTTTAAGTAACTTGTGTGTTCCTGCCATGAGAATCTTATCGTTGACTGTAACAATCTGAGATATTGATGATGAGCTCTTACGTATCTCATGCGGAACAAGAAGTGTGGAATGTTTTAGTGGATGCCGGGGTAGTTTTCTATCAGACCTCCTCCTCACATGGGGCTTGAGGAATAGCTGTTTTGGTGTTTGCCCAAAGTGATTAATTTGAGCAAGAATGGAGGCTTTCATTGCAGGATCTGTAACTGAGTCTATGTCAACACTGCCCTCGTACGTGTAATGGTAAAAAACATTCACAGCTTCTTCAGCTGCCTGTCAGTCAAATAATAAAAATTCAGAAGAAAAAAATTCTGCCCCAAGAGAATATAAGATTCGGATATAAAAACACAAATAAATTCTCCGAAATAAAAAATAAAAATGAAACCCACCCCCCAAAAAAAAAATATTAAAGAACTTAAAAAATCTAACCATCAATTGGCAATTTTATTAAGGATCAAATATTGTGGACAGGGTTAACAAGAAACATAAAGGGCCACCTGGGATTTGGTCGGATTCTTCCGACAGAACATGTGACAAATAGGCACATCTAACATGAAAAATTCAAATCTTCGTGGGAAAAATGCAACATATTCTGAGGATTACAACTATATTAAGTTGCCAACGTAGAGAAGAGAATCAGTTGGTTTGGGATGGTATTGAGATTTCTAAATATAAAGAAATATAAGAAAACACATAAGGAATTAAATGAAGACGTAACAATGAGCATCTTGTAAGCGAATGAGAGTGGAGCAATTATTTAGTGTCATTGAATGAACTCCTGATTAGTTGAAAAAGAATTCAGTTCAAAGAGAAGGTTTTGTTTAACCAACAAAACTATGCTTCACCAGATAGCAAGTGCACAGAAAGTTGATACCCACCTTCCCTCTTTGTTTATATCCAAAAATGAGGTCTATCCAGTGATGCAGATTTTCAGAAACATAATCACACTCCAATGCTTCCCTATGCTTCCTGATGAACTCTCTAACACTGCCTTTGGCCCATGGAGGTAACACAACATCCCCGACCTGGTAAGACACCCACAAGATGTTACATTTCTTAACTTTTGAATGGAAAATATATAATTGGTAGTGGGATAATCCCATTTAAACATCACTCATCAAATGCAAAAGAGATAGTAGTAACTAAAACAAACCTTCTCTCCTGATTGTTTCTCTCCCAAGTCTAGATCAAAACGGTTTTCCAGAAATTCTGGCATATAAAAGAATTCAGGAATCAGTTCCTTTACATCCGATGTGTTACCTTTGCCAGCAGCACTTAGCCATGTCTCTCGTACACTGTTGAAAAGACGGTCAGCATGATCAAACTGTCCGCCCTGCAGCTTCTGATTCTCTATACTAAATGGTGGCAGACGTAAAAGATAAAAAAGAACAATGCCAGCACTAGAATAGTGAGATCCATAATGAAATTTGGGAACCTCTGGATCATCCCAGCTCTCATATCTGAGATAAATGAGAAAATTACAAAGAAAAAAAGTCACAAACCAAATTTAAAGTAATTCACACTGAAGAAAGTCATGGTAAAATAGAAGAGAAAGCTGCAGAAAAGTAAAAGAGTCCCAACTCCCAAGTGAAGAGAAAAGAGGCCAAACCTCTTCTTAAATTCCTCTTCCCCCTCTATAGTTTGACAGCCCATTGGCCTGTCAAGTCGACGGAATGCTCTGGAATCTGACAAATCAAGATTTTCACTCTCATAGTCTGATAGAACCCACGGAAACACTGGATACTGGGTCAGATCACTGTATCCACGTCCTGCAAGAGTGTTGAGGTGCATAAGGTACTGGAAATTGCTGATTTCTCCATTTTGCCACCTCTTGGAGAAAGATTTAGCCATAATCTTGAAAAGGCGGCTTCCTTCATTACTTTCTTGTTTTGCTGATCCTGAAATTGTCGTGTCCAACCTGTTGGAGAAGGATAGTTTTAGGAAGCTGACACATATGGTTCCAATTATATTATAAGAGTTATCAAAATCAACTCAAAATAATAACTACAGAACCTAGAACCAAGCCATGGATAGATAAAAAGATAAACAAAAACTACTTCTTGCTACCTGCTAAATATGAATCAACAAAATTAATACCTCTTTGAAATGGTGTGATGAAAGACTCATAAATATGGTTTGCATTGCATTATTTCACTAAAGTTTTTAATATTATACGGAGTATAGTATAACAGAAAGTGAAGTATACTATAACAGAAAGTGAAACACTGCATCAGCACAAAGAATTCCGAGAAGGAAAATGTATTCTGTGAGTTGCTCATACCAGATGTCAATTATATATGATTTGTCCATCATACATTTGAATTATATCTTAAATTTCTTGAGAGATTTGATGTGAACAAATCCCCTAAGCCATGATGAATACATAAAAATGCATTCAATGGCAAGTTCTGCAAAAAAACATTTAAAATTACTGTGCTGAGTGTCATAGCTTTCCGGAAGAACATAGAATAGTAGAGGATCCAGCAGTTCTGGTCGGTGGAACAACTCTTGGGTGAATTTTCAATGAATACTTGGGCAGAATCAAATGGCTATAAATCAAATCAAACGGCTATTATTTATGAAACCTAACAGGAGAATTACCAGGTTGTATTAGCATAGCTATGAATTTCTAAATCAAAAGTCATATTTAGCTACTTTGCCATCTCAAAAAAAGGCCATGTGAAAATAAGGAATGGGAAAAGAAACAGGAGTGAAGTAAATAGCATACATGCTGTTTCTCGGTAGATTCATGGCAACCAAATTTTTGAAAACTTCTTCTCTCTCCTTTTTGTGGAAAACAAGGAGGTCATTACATCCGTCCATGCTAAAAATCTCAATAGCAACAGGCCGCAGCTGGTAATCACGTTTCAAAATCTCATGGACACTATTAAGCTTCCACATGCGCCAGAGATGAGGTACATTACCACTAGTATGTATCTTTTCCTTTCCCCATGCACCACCATTATAGGCCCATGCCCTTCCACCAACATATGACTTCATGGAAGCACCCCATGACGAAGTGGACTTGGAATGAGAATCCATACTGCAGGAAAAATCTTTCTTTACACCTAAAGCCTGATCAATAACAGAGAGTTCATCTTCGCCCTCTTTTTCACATAAGCACCCAGACTCATCTATGTAAAAATTCTCGATAACATACAAACAGAGCTCTCCAATCAGAAATATACCATCATGTTTATCGAGACCTACAACCCTTTCACAATTATATCGATACTTTATCTTCTCAAGAGGCTCCAGATAAGGTCTAATTAGATATTCACCATTGTCATTCAGCTCCTTATCAAATTTTTCCTCTGCCGCTTTCACGTCCTCAATCTTCACCGATATTGACTGTCCTGGAGATTCTAGATCAGATTTTCCTTGCACGCTCTCTGCTTTAGGGATGTCTACTGCACTGGACTTGACACTAAATTCAGCAGCAGACTGAAGGCTTGCATCATATATACTGCTGTCATGATCATCGTTCCTATTAGAAGCTACATCTCTCGCATCATCTGATTCTTTAAAAATTGATTCATCATACAGCTCGCCATCAAAAGATTCATTGTTTGCATTGTCAGTAAGAACATTGAAGGAGTCAGATTCAACATCAGAAGCACTTGGGTCATTCTCAGTTTTATCCTTGGACAACTCCAATTCACCTAATTCAAATTGCCCATTCAGAACATTTTGTATTGTATCAATCCTTAGTTTGCACCGCTCAAGTTTTTTGCGCATTCGGTATGGACCCTCAATGGGACAAAGCTGCCACTCAGGATCTTCATCCGTCGAAGATTTACGTGTTGGAAATATTCCTCGCTCATGTACAAGTTGTTGGAGATGTGTTTGCCACTCACTTTCAGCATGTAGTACCCATCCATATTTATCTTGACGAACAACTCTCAGTTCAGTAGACATTGCATCACGAACCAATTCAAGTGTGATTCTCCGTTCATTTACCTGCTCCCAGTGCCTTGAATCTATTTTTGAGGTGTCCTTCGATTTTCTACCCATTTCCCTTCTACGACGACCATCCATGCCTTTTATTCTCACTCCAGGAAACTTTGCTGACCCAGCAATATACTGCACCCACATAATCTTGCCACACTGTTCCAATACTTTATTGACATCCTGTTCAGAACTATGAAACCACTCAAAAAAAGCAGATAAATTCCCAGTCAAAAGTTTGTCAAAACCACCACGTAGAACATCCAGATGTGGCCCTTGGTTTGGCTTAGAGACCAATAATTCTTCAAGTGCAGCCCTGCGATGTACCAGAAGATACTTGAGAACATCAACTGCCATGTTTTGAACATTCCGTCTCTGGTCACAGAGAAGAGAAACTAAATTTATGCACAGACAACAATTTAGATCAGTATCAATATTGCTGGGACAGAATATTATCCGCCTATGAGCAACTAATAACTGTAAGACTGTGCATACATCAACCCCAGTATCTTCCGGTAATGAGTTAAGGGACAAACTCTTCTTCGATTCATTTTGCAAGCCTAAGCGCAAAAGAAGATAATCTTCTTCTATCGTAATCAAGAACAATGGAAGGAAGCAATACAATATCATACGATTCATATTTCTAAGAATTGCATATATATAAGCATCAAGCTGCCTGCTTCCTCTTGTAATCGATAAGAGCAATTTTCCAGTGGGAGCTGCTTCCTCAATCCGACCATCTTTATTTGCCAACTGTAGCATAGATAACAAGAACTCCAGTGTCCTCAGTACACCAGAAGGCTGAGGAAAAACACCCATATATACACGATCCACTATCATCCAGCACAAGGCATCTAAGTTCAATGACCAACGGCTCTTATCTAGCTTTTTCTCATTTTCCTCATCATCGCGTAAGAGACGCCTTTCAAGGAAGTTCATCAGTCTACCAAGGCACAAACCCTGAAAAACTAACACAGATTCAGCATCTACGTATAAAGGAACACTTTCCAAAATACTTTCAATAATCGGTGTTGCTTTCATCTGCTCTGTCACAAAATCAGAAAGAACTTCAGCCATAAAATCTAAAACAGCCGTGGCTCCTGCAGAACAAGGACCACCACCATATCCAGAATCATCCATTTCAAGTAGTAGTTTTGGATTAACTGCCAGATATGTGTTTGCAGCATATAAACCTTGAGAAGTGGACTTCAAGTCCAAGGACAAATCAATTTCTGTCATAGACACAAACGATTCCAAGGAAGGAGTCCCAACTGATTGAGGTTTGACTTCACTAGGACTGCCACCCCCCAGCCAAGATGTCAATGCAAGAACAGGGGATGAAGAAGGTGTGAGAGGCATTCTGGAATAAGATCCCTCAGATAAAATGGGGGAATCAGTTATATTTAAGAATGTAGAACTTTGAAAATCAGTCGGATGGATAGGATTTGGTGGGCCTTTTATGTCATGGAAACGGAACTCATTACTGCTGGAAGTGGGAGTAGATAAATGGCCAATCGCTTCACCTTCTAGACTGAGAACGGTTTGTACATCTTCTTTAACCAATTTGATTGTTTCCTGCTCGGATGTAATTTTTGTCTCTGCTTTATCACCAGCCATATCATTTGGGCCAACAAACAGATCTTCAGAACTTGTACTATCCTTCCCTTGAGGAAAGCTTCCCATACTTATGGAGGTTTTTGTAGACTGTTCCTGATCATGAGGCAGGCTAGAAAATGTATTTTGAGAGCTACTAGAATCATCACAATCATTTAAGTTCTTGTCTTCTGTCTTTACAGACAGTTCTTTTGCCATCTTCACCGCCTGAGCAGCCCTGCATGAAACAAAAACAACCAATACAGTAAAGTTCAGTGATATGATCTGACATTACTTTAAATATTGATAAATAACTTGACCACATTAATGTAGAAAGAAGACAAAAATGTGCTAGTTATACAAACAAGAAAAAAAACAGACCTAACACAGGAAAAATAAAGTTCGACGCAGCTTTCAAGAAATTCAGCTCGTCTGCAAACGGCAGAGAATGGGGGACACATTTTCGCTAGATCAACCAAAAATCGAAGTACTGCAGTTGCAGCAGCAGGAGCTGACGCCTCTCCACCCATCAGTCGAGCTGCATAGGTTTTGTGCATCAGAGCTTCACCCTGAAGTTCCCCAGCCATGTCTGCGGTACCTTCCACAAGCTCTGCAACAAGGCCAGAACTGACCTGGGAGAGATTGCCAGTTTGGTAGGCAAGCATTGACTGCATAAACAGCCTATCAAATGTAGACTTTGCCATAGCCAGAACAGATTCCAATAATTCAACAAATTTCAACTCTCCATAGTGTCCATCGCTTGGCATAAGAGCATGAAAGTCAAGCATACGAACTTCAGGTAGCCTTGGATATACAGGCTTCCCAAATATTAGACAAAACAAAATATAATATATATCAGGAGAATCATAGAAACTCGGAAGCACCCTTGCCAAACCTTGATACCCACCACTGGTACGAAATTTAAGTGCAAACGTAGGTGAGGAGGCAAGGCACACACCAAGAAGAGTCATGACCCATCTCATACTTGTAGGATGAACAGCTTCATCAAGAAAGTATGTTATCAATTTTGACGAAACAATTTTATGCCACTGCTCAAGCAACTCTTCTGATCTAATAGTCACTTGTAGATCAATTAACATCTCAAGCAGCATATTTCTTACAATAACATGTTTTCCCATAGACTCTCTCATAATTTGATGACGTGATTTCAGCTCAGGAGGATCAAAGGTCATAACAACAAATCTTACAACATGTTCCAATTCAGAAGCTAGAAAACCGTCTTCTAAAATGACTCCTAAAAGTACAACTAATTTTTCTAATACAGGAACCTCAACATCACCCCTCTGCAGAGTTACTAATAAGTGTTGAACAAGGTTAATTCGGCGCAGAATTGTAAGGTTATGATTCCTGTACCAATGCATAGACACTAAATTCTCAAGAAAACCCAGTAGAGAAATTTGGATTGGAATTGGGGCCGTTACCCATAGAGTCCAGTCCAGCAAGACATGCTCAACCATATCCGAGTTCGACAGAACAATGCATCTTGATGTTTCAGTTGCTATGTCAGCATTTTCAAGCTCTGAAATATGGCTGAATGAATCTTTCGGTGCAGAAAAATCATCCATATCTCCATGAGATCCAGCTGAGGAGAATTAAATCACGGAACTTTGACAAATTTAGATCCTCAAAGGTATTATAGTTAATGGTTGTAGCAGGAGACAGAGCATTCAGCGTATTGTCCAGCTTCTTTGGTTCAGAAAAAGAAGCCTCGCATGCAGCAATCTGGAAAAAGATCTCAAGTGATTGCATGTCAAACAATGACATCCTCCTATACAGAAAGAGACTAAGTAAGTGATATCCTCGATTTGTTTGCATCTCTCTCACGTTCTGTGGATTCTGATGAAGTGCACAAGCAAGTAATGTCAGTGCCATGTGCAACATGTCCCTTGTTTCAGCAGCCTCAACAAGAGCTAGGACAACAGCCATCCCACCAACTGTACCAATGCCATCACCAATAACACATTGCTTACAGACATAAATATCACCATGAAGACGTCCAAAGCGTGGTATACCTGGGAAAGATAAAAGCTACTATCAAATCCAGAGTCATCTCTGTACTGTGAAAAAAATATAAGTAAAAATATTGGCAATATCATAAAAAGAATGAAACGTAGTGAAACAGAAGGAATAAATAGAATTATAAATATAAGTTGTCCCGTTGTTAGGTAAAAGTACAAAGATATAGTTACCTCCAATAGGAGAAGCAGCAGCAGATACTGGATCAACTAGATTGAGCATTGACATGGTTCCAGATGCTCGAAAAGCTTCAGTGCATGTTCCATCAAATGCAAAAATGAGCTTCTTCCCGGATAGCTGTAGCGAGAGGTTCCCTAGCCTTTCCATATCCCAAACAATTCCACTTCGATCAGCCTTCAAGTTACCTTGCTTGATAGCACTCTCAGACCTTTGAGTATTAGAAGCCAATGGTAATTCAGTATCTAAAGAATCTAAAATGGCCATACTACCCCCACCACAAGCCTGGTTAGGAACAAATCGCAAAAGATCCGTGTCTTGGAAGAGCCCCCTATATCCTCTACCCAGAATGTACATGAAACAAATAGCACCAGGGGATAGAACCTCTTCAAAAAGATGGCAAGATCGAAGTTTCCATGATAATTCACTAATCCTCGCACAAGTAACCGGCGTCCCAATGGTTACCTGCAGAGACTTCCCAGCTGGGGACGGTGAATATCCTAGTTTCCCTGTATAGCTAAGCTTTCCGTTGAGATAGACATAAGCAACACTAGCTTGGAAGAGTCCAGCCAAAGCATTTGGTTTGCTATGGACAACCGCAAGGTGATGCCATCTACCTTCCTCCATTTCTAACCCCGAAAATGACAAGGAAGAAGAGCTGCTCGTTGCAAGGGTCAAACTACCATCCTCCTGAAGACGAAGTTCTGCATAAAAAGTGTTGCCACTGTCTGCCGCACCAACAGCAAATATGCGGAGAACATGTGGCCCATTGTGTTGGCCACTAGTGTGGTTCTGCCTTTTAGAAGACCCAGCCTTGGAAACTTCTATTTCCTTAGCATGTGAATTCAAGAAACTTCGATATTGAAACCAACAAACAAAAGAATAACCAGCAGCAGGAGGCCATGATCTTTCACCCATGGAGACTTGAATAGAAGCATGTCCAATCTTGCTCATGTCCATCTCTACAAATGGAGCAAGAGAAACATTTTCTGAAGCCATATCTTCCAAAAGAACTAATCTTTCCATCATAGCAACAAGAATACGGCCTGAATTCATCAGTCTCATCTGCAGAATGTATCTAACAAGCACTCGAAGTTCTGATGCTGACAACCTGAAACCAAAATCATATAAATTTCACTGGAAGCCTATCTATTAAGATTGAATTATAAAAAAAAAATCACTTTACCACAGTTGCTACCTATATGCCCCAAGAACCTCCACAATCTTAAGAGCATGGGAAAGTAATGATGAAGATACCAAAAGGAAGGGATATATGATCTCCAGTAGAAGTTCGACACAGCCTAGCAACAACAAAATGAAAGACAATAAGAATACTATTTGTTGAAAGCTAAAGTGAAGGAAAGCCAAATGATCTAACTTGGACCTGCAGATGTAAGGTTTTCCTGGTTGAAAGGACCAGCACGAGCAAGCTTTTCAATAAGGTCAAGTACTTCTAACTGCACTTTTGGAGTAAAGAGCAGCAATGAACGTATAAGCACTCTAACTGCACCAGCATTATATACGCGTTCCTGGTTAGGGGAAAAAGAGCCTGACGGAGTAATTACTAGAAAACTAGCCGACCCATTTTCAATAATATCAGAAGATGTAGCAGTTTCTGATACCAAGAATGGAGGAATCACTATCTCAAGAGCAAGCTCAAACAATAACTGTATGACTTGCCTTTCACAATCGGCACAAATCAATCCAGACTCCGACAAAAGCTCAAAGAAAGTTTGGGAAGATATGATTGCATGCAACTTAGCCCTATTAATGGCATTATCGCACACCCCAATTGTCATCAAACGGAGCAGATATGTAAACAGTTTCATATAAACAGTTATATAAGATTGATTTGGTTGCCCTTCATCACTCTGAAAACCATGGAGTGTAGTTAGCAGAAGAGAAAACCCAGTCGCTTCACCAAATACCCTCTGAGCCGAATTATTAGCACCCAGTATGCGCCATAAGGCACCAAAAGTGTCACATTTTGCATCATCTGCAAGCTTGTACTGAGATCCTAAAGCACTTGTAACCATCCCACTCTTTGAAACTTCAACCAATGCACCCAATTCTTCTGGATGAGCCTGATAAATGTGGAAATCGATTACAATTTTAATATTGAATGAGAGGTCAAAAAGCCAAATTAGGCACAACTAAGAATGAAAATGATATCATATCAAGTTCATTTGATGTTAATGCATAGTTGAAGACACCTTCAATGTGAAGATGAATCATTCAACAGAATGTTGGATTTTGAAACTATAATAAGACCTCACCAAAATATTGATTGGTTAAATATTATACACGCAATACACATAAGCAAAAAAAAAAAGTTTGAAAAATGATGATTGCATTTGGAGAAAGTGGCAAAATGGCTTGTTTAACTTGTTGAAAAGTTACAAAATATGCCCATGATCTTTTACTTCATCAATTCCATATTTTGAATGACATTGAAACAGAATTGAAATATATATGTAGGCCGCTTATAAAACTTAAAACATAAGGAGGTGAACTACACATTGATGCAACTACCAGTGTTCTAAAAATCCCCGCCTTGGCGCCCTGCCTATGCTCTAGGCCCCCTGGCGCCTCACTCAGGCCCAGGGCGACAAAAAATTCCTCTAGAAAATTAGGCGGAGCCTAGGCGAGTTAGGTGGAGTCTAGGCGGAAAGGTTTTTTTTTATTTTAATAACTACTTAAACCAGATCTTGATATATTTATTTTTCTAATGATTTACCATATTCATAATGCATGTTGTAGCATATCAAATCACAACAAGTAGTGAACAATATCAAGTCAAAATGAATAATTTTATTATAGTTGTAATTTTTGAACTTGTACCAACTTCAAATTATATAAATGATGATGCATTTGTAATATTTAGTTTAATTCAATATAATTCTTAAATTTATGTTTAATTTCTTAAGTTTTAATATTGAATTGAATTCTTGAATTTTAAATTTTATTATTTAATAGCAATCTTGTTTATTAATAAAACTAATACGTTAAAGATATGTTTGAACTTTCAACAATTGCATGTTTACGTTTGAACTTTGACATTGACAATATGAATATGTGTTTGAACTTTAAGTAAATGTCTTTATTATCTTTATTATAGATTGTTTTGCTTTATATTATTGTTTTGTTTGGATAAATGTAAGATAAAATATTAAAATTGACTTACAATAAAAAATCCCGCCTAGGCCTAGTGCCTTTTAGAACATTGGCAACTACAGGGGATAGTTGTGCAATTTTACCAATTCTAAATGCAAATAAATATTTTAAAAGATGAACATATGAGCAGGACACTCTTGAATGAAAAAACTCTCAAAAATAAATGCTATAAAGCTAGCCAACCTGTGTAGTATCTTCAATAATCAAGCATGACAACACCCGAAGAACTCCAGGACGGTGGATATCAGATATCATAAAAGGAAAAGCAGCGGTTACACCATTAGCAGATCGGAATGACGCTTGATTTGCTTCTGCTTTCTTCAATAAGGAGACCAAGCAATCCCATGCGACTGCAATTGTTTCATCAACTTCAAATAGAGGAAACTTCCCAGAACCCAATTCCAATAGTTTTGGTGAAGAAAGAATTGCATCTTTGCTGTCCATGTGCTTCTGCAAACTGCTTGAGCTGGATTTCCTCTCCAATTGATTAGGGTCACTATTATGCTGGTCTAGGCCCAAATGAAACTTGTGCTGCTTCAAATCATCTAACAGAACCTCCAGCACCCCAACTTCTCGCAAGACTTTCTTGTACTGTTGATCAAAAGATAATAGCTTCACAAAGAAGGACATAATAGTGAGCTTTAATTCACCTGTTATTGGTTGCTGTAACAAGCAGCAAAGTGAAAGCAATTCCTGTTCTGGTATGCAATTCACAACAGTCACTGCATATTCAAGAATTTTCAGGATTATCTCTTGCAAAGATGAAGGAAAGCCGGCCATATTGAGGATCAAGAGGGGCACTGTCCGCAACTGCTGACACAACTTATAGTTCTCAAGATGACTTGAGAAAATTTTAAACATTCTGTTAAGTACTTCGGCCTGCAATTCCCTACTGTCTGCCTTGAGAAAAATGTCCTGCAACATCTGAACAGCTTCTAGGTCTTTAACTTTGTAGTTGTCCTTCTCCCAAATATCATCCGCAAATCGATCAGAAGATGAAGTACGTCTTCTGCCATGGCCACTAGGCTTATGTGAGTTTCTGAATCCCTTTGATCCAGCAGATCCAATAGTGTCAGCTAGACCTGTTTGGGCCAGATTAACAATTACATCAAGCAACCTAGAAAGTGATGGCGATAAGCTTTGTGCTGAGGTATCCCCCCATTTTTCCTCCACAACCTGTTTCCCTACATCATTGGACGCATGCAAACTCTCGGGAGCAGAATCCTTGTCAAAGAAAGTACTGGAATGCATTTCTTGAAAGCCTTGATTTTTAGAAAGAACTAATGCAAATTGAACAAGAAATTGATAGCCATGAGCATTATGGATATCTTCTCTGAGCATGATACCTCCAGCCTCTACAAGTTAAAATTAACTAGAATCAACAATAGAACTTGAAAAAGAAAAGTATACATATCTAAAGATGGAAGACTGAGTAAACGGAAGAATCATTCATGACATGAAGAAAACGAAAAAGGAAATTTGAGGAATATCTTTTTGTCCTAGAGTTAGACAACACAGTGAACTTGTCTATGGAGTAGTTGTCTACTGTAGAGTTGAGAAGAACATATTAATTCTTAACAAGTAGTTACAAATCAAGTTAAGAAATTAAAAAAATAAAGCAAACTACCATGTCTATATGACAATTCCACACATTCAAGTAGCATGTCCACAATTCCCATAGTATAAGCAGGGTCACCGCAATCAGGCTTGAAATCCTTGACAGCCATTAGAAGTACTTTTATCTGCACATGGAAGTGATATACGACCAATTAGGAGTGTTGTTATCCATTCAGAACCTAAGACCAAGCTGAACTAACTACCACAATGATATGGATAGCTTCATCCGAGTTTTGGGATAAAAATTGGCATAGAAAAGCTAAAACATTGACAGAAACAAGAACTACATAGTCAGAACAAGCATGTCAAGTTTATAGCTTTATGAAGAAAGCAAACAGTACCAAATACAGTCCTAGATTCTGAAATAAAAAGTCAACTTAAAGGGTGAGTTGATCATCAACAACAATAAAAACTCTAGCAAAAATAACCCAAGGAAGGATTCTGCTGAAACCATTAAAAAATAAAATGGGTATAAATACAACTCTATACAGTAATGACATAAATAATTCGTGAAACAACCCGGGTAGTTCGGAACAAATCTCGGGCCAAATCCCAAGTCCGAATCGAATCAAATCCATCCAAATAAGGTCTTAAATCACTGACCCAATAGTATCTTATTGGGGTCATCTTAGCCCACCACAGGCTCACCCTAAAGATCAGACTGAAGGTACTATTGGTAGTACTTAATTCCTTATATATTGACAAATTTTGCCCATATCTTTCGATGTGGGATGGGGTGCCGCCTTCTTGATATATGGAAAAATTAAACAGAACAGTGCTAAAACGTAATTGGAAAGAAAAAATAAATTAAACACCAACAAATGCTTTGAAACTACTTTACAAAGTTAATGTCATAAGATAAAAACATAGAAACTTATATACACAGACAAGATGGCCAATCCGCCAATGCAAAGATGAGCACTTAAGTGCTGTATAATCAGCCGAAATTATTATGGTTAGCGGATAGTATGTCAAGAACATCAAAGGTGGCATAAGATCAAAGGAAGGAAATAAAACTCAGAGCCCCTTAGAACAATGTTTACTGCTTCATTAAAGCTTTCAATTCAAGGATTTCAAATTTTCAGCAGTTTGATGTTCATGCAAAATTTTATGCTCATCCATAGAACCTAGAGAAGAAACTCTCTTAAGATTTTATAATCCTACTCAAGCAGAGACGATACTTTAGTTCCCTAACCAAGCATCACAAGTTCCCGACAGATAACCGGCTTACCTTTATCAAGACACATCATATCAGAAAAGTAAATATTCTCAGCAGTAAGTGTCAATGAGAAGATGAAACAAGAGACATCTACTACAGGACAAGTTATTGGTTCTCCCAATAGAAGTTATAGAACAATCCTACTCAACCGATTCCTCTTTCCTATTTCTTTTCTTTTCTGCAGTCAAAATTGCGTCTAAATTTTGCGTGAAGAATGCACCATTACATCTGCTAACCTCAAACGATTGACAGTTTTTCTATATACTCATATCACATCGAGAAACTAACTTTGAAATGCAGTCACCCTCTGGGCCACAAATGCATACCAGGTATCTCCTCCAAGAGGATAGGGTACTCTCATTATAACTCAAATAAGTTGCAAATTAGCTCCAAAAGAGGAAAGCAGAGGAAAGTTATTTTGTAAAATAATATATATACTAGTCACAAAGACTGCAAATGCAGATGAAGACTAAAAAATGCATGCCTAAATGGTTTTAATACTCGTATATTTTATGTCGATACTAGTGATACAAGAAAAGAAAGATGTTTGGAAAATTAGTGTACAATTCAAGAATAAATAATGAGCAAGTATAATTGCTAACCAACTGATGCTTTCGTATGTACTTGGCTGTGCAGCCGTTGTCATTAACCAAAAGAAGACCAAGTATCTGGAATAAGAGCCAAACAAAAACAAACAATAAATCACAGAGCTAAATGATATTTTATATATATGAAAGCTTTGCCGCCACTGATACAGCCTAAAACATTTTATGAGAACTACCTGCATTGCGTGTCTATGAAGCTGAATGTTGTGCAAGGGAACAAGACCTTCCTTATATTGAGAAAAAGCAAGCAAAGATCCATTGGCAACCATCTGAAAGAGCAACTGAAGTGAATTGTCTTCAATCAAACTCTGAGCTGCTGAAGGATGGCTTGCCAGTGCCTTCATAATATGCTGGCGCTTCCCTCTACCTACAGTGTGTAAATAATTATTTGCAAGCTCAAAATATTGATGATGTTATTAGCTGTATCCTTAATACCCAACAAAATCCTCAATCACCCTCTCAATCTTGATGCCAAGTGAAAAGGTTTAAATTATTGGAGAGTAGAAAATTTAAGCAGGCATGGATATGTAGAATGAGTATAATCCAAACAACAAATACCGCTTTGTGGGACTCAATTTTTTTATTTATATTTTTTTTGATAAGTTGTGGGACTCAATTTTTCTCATCAGTGTAATGTAGTATACACCCATATACAGTAACTGAAGCCAACCATGTATCTTTTTCACCATTCAATTCTGCTCACAATCATTCCAGATTCAAACACCTCAATCGCATTGTCATTAGCTTCCATTGATTATAGAGCCTTTCAATATAAAATCAAATCAAATCCTAGAGTGCTCATTTGCAGTAAAATACACTATATTATGTAATTTGAATGCAGATCATTCATCTACAGTTATCTGTGTAACTGTATAGCACTTAACCACAGGATAACTCATCTTTTGCATAGTAATTCATTTCTTCATAAATAAATAAAAAAAGTGTCTGAAAACTGGTAGATCTGATAACTATTCTACAAATTTGCTGCTTAACTAACTCTGAGCAATAATGCATAGATTTCATATTTAAACCAACAATGCCCGGGATCTTGTGTAAGATATCCGATGCATCAAATTTTTATTCCTTTTTATCTTCGACACATGATGGAATAGCAAACAGTATTCACAATTTACTGATGTGGCAATGAATGCATCTATTTATCTGCATACATATAGAGGGAGTGAAGAAAAAAGAACATATGCCGAAGAGGGCTTAGGGGTGATATTACAGCACATCATGCCTACCCCTTCTCACCTTTTATCTCGTCTTAAACTATTTACCTTTTTTATTGTATTTATGTAATATTTAGAGCGTCTAAAGAACTTAGTGTTCAATTATCATGCAATATAGCATTAGACTAGTATGTGAGATGTTTGTATTATCATTTAGACAATGTTATGTGTATTAGATCATGTTTTTGTGTTTATCTAATCGGTCCATCTCTTGTTCTTCTTATTATCTAGAATCTTTTTCATAATTAATAATAAAAAAAATTGAAGTTAGGTCCATCTCTTGTTCTTCTTATTATCTAGAATCTTTTTCATAATTAATAATAAAAAAAATTGAAGTTCCTAACTAGCGTATGGTGTGTATCGCTCTGAAACTAAAACTGATATCGAGTCAAAAAAGAAAAAAATATTCCAGAACCTTGCTAGGCTGCTATTGTGATTTTGAATTATGATAACTCTAACAATGTTCGAAATTGCGTTTGAGGCGTACGTCTTAAGGCGCGCCACGTAGCGAGGTGGGCGGTTGTTGGGGGCGACGCTAACACGTCAGAGACAAATTCAGGAGCTTGTGCCTCGAGGCGTGTCAAGGCCTGCGCGCGTGTCAAGGCCCGCGCCTTGAGTTCCTTTAAAAAATCCTAAATCTGTTTGTTGCTTCACTTCAAGCCCATCGACAGTTGCGACAGGTTATTTCTTCTTCTTGCGAGCTGCGAGCAGGTGCGACTTCGACTTCGACCACCCACCAGATCAACAGATTCTCTCTCTCTCTTCTTCTTCAGTTTTTTTTCTTCTTCTGTTGGCTGGTGCTTCTTCTTCTTTCTCTGGACTCTGTCTTCTTTTTCTTGTCGATCAACAGTCTTCTCTCCCTCTCGTTCTTCTTCCGTCTTCTCTGTCTCGTTCTTCTTTTTTTATTCCGTCTCCTTAGTCCTTATTAATGATCTGCAGCATCATTTTTTTTATTACAATTATTAATAATATATATATATATATAACATTCATATGTATTAATATGTATATATATACAGTAATAAGTAATAACATTACTGTGAATACTGAATTAACAATCATATGTTTTTAAATTTCAATTAATGATCTTAGGAAATTTTTGTTTTATTACACTGAATTGTTATTATGGGTAAGAAAGATTCAGCTTGGAAATATAGCACCAAAGCTCCTGTAGTTAATAAATCTCATTTATATGTGGAATGCAATTTTTGTAAGAAAATTTGTAAAGGAGAGATTACAAGGCTGAAAAATCATGTTGTGGGTAATCATAGTAACGTTGTGGCTTGCAAAAAAGTACCAAGTGAAGAAAAGGAAGAGCTTGCATTATATATGAAGAAAAATATCAATTCAAAGGAGGAAAGACAAAGAAATGAAGCTGAAAAAATACAAAGTGGGTCTTATTATGGTGCTCATCCATTCTTGGGAGGTTGAAGTGTGGGTAGTGCCTCCGCGAGGGGAGTTCGAGGACCCATAGACAGATTTGTTGTAGCTGATGATGCTATTACAAAGCGTACCGCATTTTCAAAGGAGGCTAGTAATGCAATCTGTCTTGATATTGGTGGATTCTTCTTTGAAAACAGGATTCCCTTTAATGTTGCAGATAGTCCTTCATTAATAAATATGTGTCGGTCAATTGGGAACTATGGTCTTGGTTTGAAACCCCCCACTCCATACGAGCTTAGCTCTTGGGTATTGAATGAGGAAGAGAAGACTACAAAGGCCTTTGTTGAGGAGGTAAAAAAAACTTGGGCACATGCAGGGTGTCAATCTTGTCGGATGGTTGGAAAGATAATAGGGGAAGACAACTAATAAACTTTCTTGTAAACAACCCCCATGGCACTGTATTTTTGAAATCTGTTGATGCATCTGATGCAATTAAAGATGCTAATTTGATGTTTAAACTACATGATGAGGTTATTGAGGAAGTGGAAGAATACCTTGTCATTCAAGTAGTCACTGACAATGCATTTAATTATAAGGCGGCAGGGAGAATGTTAATAGAGAAGAGGCCACGTATGTGGTGGACACCGTGTGCCGCACATTGCATCGATTTGATGCTTGAGAAGCTTGGAGAGTTGCCTCAACATAAAAATGCTTTGACAAAGGCAAAGAAAGTAATTACTATTATTATTATTATTATTATTTGGTTATAATTTTTTTTATTCAATGAATACTTGAATTATTATTTTATTTTTTTATGAATGTTATTATGTAATTGTAATTTGTAAGTAAGCAACTTCATATATAATCATGGATTGGTCTTGGCATTGACGAGGGCCAACACTAATAAAGACCTTGTTACTGCTTATTTAACTTTGCAAAGTATGCATAGTTTGAGACAGTCTTTGGAGGCTATGTTTACATCTAAGGAGTGGGCAAATTGTACTTGGACAAAAAAAAAGCTGAAAGTAGAGAGGCGAAAGAAATCATTCTGACTGATACGAATTTTTGGGGTAGTGTGGGTTCGTGGGATATGCAATTAAGACCACAAAACCTCTAGTAAGTGTATTGAGGATGGCAGATTCAGAGAAGGTGTCGGAAATGGAATTTTTATATGGTGTCATGGACAATGGAAAAGAAGAGATTGAAAAAAAATTGGATAATGAAGAGGGGGCCTATAAAGAGATATGAAGCATAATAGATGCTAAGTGGAACAATCAGTTGCATCGACATTTGCACGCTGCTGCATATTTTTTGAATCCTTATTTTCAATATGATGACAATTTATGTACCAATGTGGAAGTTAAGGTGGGATTGTACGCGTGTATGGACAAACGAGGAAAGAGAGAAAGCTAATTTGCAATTAGATTCCGATTGAGGCAGGGGTTATTTGGCTACACAAATGACAAAAACACGTGTAAAAAACGTGCTCCCGATAAGTACCGTTGATTAATGTACGGTTATGCTTTCATTTTGATTAAACGTGCTCTTGGCAAGTATCGTTGTACCGATTAGATTGATATATGTTGTAATATTGATTCAGTTGATAGGTGGATCGCATTTGGAGATGAAGCTCCGGAATTAAGAAACTTTGCAGTGAAGAATTTGAGTTTAACTTGCTCATCTTCGGCGTATGAGCGTCATGGTTCGAAATTGCGTTCGAGGAGTAAGCCTCGAAGCGCGCCTCAAAGCGAGACGGCAATTTGCTATGGCAAGGCTTAGGCCTCAAAGGGAAATACAGAGGCTTGCGCCTCATTTGGCTGAGCCTTAGGCCTAAGTGCGTTTCGCCTCAAGGCGTAGGCCTTGATTTGAATTAACAAAAACCCAAGAAATTATGAATCTCTTTTAACTTTTAGGGTTATATGAAACTTCAAAGTGATGGATATTCTTTTGATTGATGAATAGAAGGGCACTTATATGCACAACAAGTGAAAGAGGTGAGATAATCTGCCACTCGTTCATTGATCGTGAATGTTCTAGTAGCACTCGTTCATTTTCTTAATCCTTCTTTTGAATATTAAAAGACATACTTGGCATAATATTTTTTTAATTTTGTAAGTAACAAATTTTAATATTTGATACTACAACTTGATATTTTTAATTTTATTTATTTATCTATTATATAATAGATAATAGGTGAGGAATAAAATTAATTGTCTTCTTAAGGTGGTACCACATGTAACTTTCTTTTTCTCTCTCTTACATTTTATTTTATTTCAAAAATTTCTCACATTTTATAATTTAATTTATTGAATACACGTTATGTGTTTCACAAATACTAGTGGATTAAATACAAGTGGCGAGGAGAGAAAGGCGCAAAAATGTAAAAGAAAAGGGCAAGATTGTAGGAATAGGAATAGGCCTCCTCTAATAAGAAGATGCGGGCCTCATTTGGTTATTTATGTCTTTTATGACCTTAATTATAATGATGGATTATTTTATGATTTTATTAGCATTTTTTTATAATTTTTTGGGGACTTTTAGGTTTTCAAATTGAGGCTTACGCCTTGCCTTGTCCGGAGAAAAACGTGTCGTACTTCTTTTAGCTTTTTCGAACATTGGTGAGCGTAATTTGAGTACTTCAGTCAGGTATTTATTAGATATAAATAATTTATATTCTCAAATCTATTTATTAAGATTTTATGAGATCTCACTAATGCTCAATTACTTGTAATATAGATACATACAAAGAGAAAGAATCGATTGTCCGCATCTAGGTTTAACTCATTGGGTTACATTATGTACAATAAAAAATTGAAAGATCGGCACATCAAGAAAAAGGCACTAACGAAAGAAGAGGATCCATTGGTTGTTGATAATGTGTCATCTGATAATGAATGGGTTACAGGGGGAAATGATGAAAATATCTCGGGAGTGACTTATGGAAATGATAATATGGAGGAGGAGGGTGAAGGGACTCATGGGAATGAAAAGACAGTTAGAAGAAAAGAGACTAATGTGAGGGAGATTGGAGGGAAAGAGACTCAGGGAACAAGTAGTAAACAAGAAAATCAAAAGAGAAAGAGAAAGACTTTGCAGTCAAAAACTAAAACAAAAGATTAGTGTCATTACTTAAGTTGTCTTTAAAGTGTTCTTTAAAAATACATACTCGTTTGGATTAAATATATATTCACTTGTTTATTTATAGATAAAGGGAAGGGATTGCAATTGGTAGATGAAGAACTGGTGTTTGAGGATCATAACACTGACAATGAGGAGGATGACAGAGCTATTAGATACAATGATGATTCCATGGAGGATCCTCTTAGTAATGATAGGGATGATGATGGAGATGATGGTGGGGATGATGATCTAGGATTTGATCCATTTTTCAGACCGCTGGATACGAATGATACACTTCTTATATAGTGATGAATAATCACTATATAAGTAGTTAATGATATTATGTTGTTTTGATGTTTTGTAATGATACATTAACGTGACGTTGGTTATTTATGTCTTTTATGACCTTGATTATAATGATGGATTATTTTATGATTTTAATAGCATTTTTTTATAATTTTTTAGGTCTTCAAATCGAGGCTTACGCCTCGCCTCGTCCGAAGAAAAACGCGTCGTACTGCTTTTAGTTTTTTCGAACATTGAACTATAATATTTAAAGAGCCCTTCTACTCATCCTTGATTGCTCAGAAGTCCTTCATATATTTAATACTATGTGCCTTGGAACATTTCTTTTCTACTACTGGGTATTTGGCCAACAACTTTGGCTCAAGACCCAATCATAAATAAACTTTTCTAAAAACATAATAACCCAATATAATGTATGTACAAAGACAATATTTAAAGTTAAACACCAACCAACTCAAAAAAAAAGACAACTTAAATAAATCTAATATATAGAAATGTAATTTATTTATCTTAGATAATTGTATAAATATATAATAACGATATGTGGTGTATCTCCACCGCACCCGAATCCCCATTTATTAAGAACAACCTGTATCCCTGGACCTATATCCTTGCATCCTAATTGTTGGCCTCACAAACCACCGCAGCGCAGAAATTTTCCTTCAACTTGATCATAATTCTAAGATCGCACGATACAATGCATTCATCCTCCTCTAATTTTATGATTTACATCCTAAACATCTCCCCCTTACACCCCAAGCATTTAAAACCCCACCTCATATTCTGGCATATCCACAATTACTATATCATTTCTTCTTACATTGTTGAACTCGCCCTCTATTAGTCTATTCTATTCAATTGACTCAATCTAAAGCCCTTAAATTTCAATTTACTTTTCCATATCTCCAATTTAGTATTAAAATGTGTCTCTGTCTCAACAATTAACACAATATCATCAGCAAATAACATAGACATAACGCTTCATCCTAAATATCTTTAGTTACCTCATCTTCAATTCTCATTGCCCCAAAAAAATATAATAAGCTTAGAATTCAAAAATCTAATAAACTTAAAAACTTTCAAGTGTTTTATCTCTCATTTGTAATTCCAAAATTGGCGGGCACTACTGCAGAAGTAATGTTTCTTTATTTAGCTAAGTAACACACAAATAGTTGACACCAACAAGATTGCATATAGAGAGGGCCTAAAGGAGTGCCGCATACATTGATGTGAATCTACCAACAGGATTACAAATAAACAAAAGATAGTTTCCAGTATTGTGAAGTATATGACGGTAAATAGAGGACAAGCAACTAAAGAAAGCTACCTCAAATCTGCGAACAGATAACTTATTGCCATCTGAATTTTCTGATGTCGGTAACGACTCTACAAGAGTAATCTTTTGCTTGACTTTTCCCTCATTGGTACCCAAAAGAACACCAAGTATATGAATCATGCAGCATAAGATCCCAGAATCAAGGAGAGATTGTTTATCAATAGGCTGCAGAATCATATATGTAAGTTATAGGTTAGAACAACTGAAAGATAATAGCATCAAAATAGGTGAGCGCCTATATCTACGACTCACATAATAATTACACATCAATAAATATGCAATTTCTATAGCAGCTTAGTATAGTAGATGTTAAGAAATATAATACAGATTATATAAATTAGCTTCAAAGACAAAATATTTGACATGTAGTCGCACAGAAACTAAACACTGAATGAGCCATGCTATATTAAGTATTCAATACTGACGGCAAGGTTAAGAATATACCCCAGATACAAGGATTTCCACTGCATGTAACAAATTTGAACCAGGCCGGATGCTGTCCTGCAGGAAGTGAAAATGAACATTAACGCGTATAAAATAAGTTTAAATCTTTTAGAGGGAGAGGGAGAGAGATAGATGACTAAATGATTATAAAGATGTGAGAATCTGTAGGAAAACCTTAGTCTCTTCCATAAAAAATTCTAACACTCTATCAACATCCAAAGATCTTGTTTTGCTACTAATTTTTAACTTTTCGATATCTGATACAAATGCTCTTCCCACAACAAAAGAGAATACATGTGTCTCTACCAACCTGTAAAGTAACAAAATTTAGAAGTTGGTTAACGTATGCTCACCATAATTAAAAAATCAAAAAATATAAATATGAGGTAAGAAAAGGCCAGTGTGGCTAATTATATCAAGGAATTCCTACATAATAAACTACTAAAATCCAATTTTATAACCAAAAAATAATGATCAGCTACAAACTTAAACCAACTTCATCCATAAATGAGCAATTGTGTCTAAAATCTCCACATAAACTATAAATACTTATATCACAGGAATTCAGTTAATAAACAACTTCTCCACCCTGGTTCTCAATCTTTTTATGGGGTTCACTATTGATGGATTAGAAGGAAACTGTGGCAATCTTCCAGCTTCACAGACTGAAACTTACATATGCATTAATGCCATAATAAAAGAAAACAATCAGCCTTTCTGAGAGCAAAACATACAGTTCAAGTAAAAGGATAAAAAACAAACAAAAGTTAAAAACATAGAGGCATTCTTAACATAGTTGTTAAATCGTGATTCGTATCGTGTATCGAAAATCCCCATATCGTTTTCCATGTATTGTATCGAGAATCATATCGTACGATACGGAAACAAAATGAAAAATGTCGCAATACACATTTAGACATATAAAACACACAATTTATTGGACAATCAATCATATTAGCTTGACTATATATAAAAGTAGTCAAGTAAATATTATTATAGACTAAAAATAAATTGTAAAGTTAAATAGAAGTCAAAATACTCTAAATTGATTTTATTTTAGTAATTTTTATAGAGTAACAATGTAGAAAGCGAAAAATTGATTCAAACTTTAAACTATAAAATAAAAGAGAATAATTCAAATTAACAAGTGGATATATATACACTTATGAAAAGTGACATGAGAAAAATAAAGCGACATTCTGAATAAGATATAAATCTCTAAAAAGTAATTAAAGGCTCATCAAGTCATATAGAATATGTTTGTACTAAAAAAACCTCTTCATTGGAAATGGTAGAACGCTTAAAAAATTTGTTTTTACTCTTTTGGATCTACATACAAACTTTTTCAAGCCGGTTGCTAAATTTAAAAAATATCGTGCATTGTATTGTATCATAAGAATCGTATTGAACCGTAGCTTAATCATATGATAATGTGATTTTCGATACACCCTGTGATACGTATCGAATTGTCTTTATATCGTATCGTACGATTATTGCGTATCATACGATTCTAATAATATGGTTCTTAATTACTGAGTGATTACTATTCCAACATTACTTTCAGATCAACAGTGAAATTAGTATTTACAATCTATTGTGCAATGTGAGAAAAGATTTGATAGAATAGTGAGGATCATATCTTGACAAATTATTTATGCATGAAAAATCAATAGCAAACCAATAAATCAGATACAGTGGAGTCTTCTTCGTACATTGTAATCAACTGGGCTACATTAGTGTGCTGCTTTACTAATCTACAGAAAACATCTACAGTCAAATTCAAGGCCTTTTCTTTCTCCTGTATAAAAAAGGAAAAACCAGTAACCTGATTAGTTTGTCTGATCGACAGTATAACCAAAATAATAAATTAACTGATTCTATATACATGTGTTAACCTTTTCCGAACTTGATGAACGGAACTCTTCCCAATATCTCTTAAAGTCCAATTCCAACTCATGCTTGTCTCTGCTTACAGAAGGAATTGAAATAAATAAATAAGAAGAAAGATGCAATATGTGTATGCACATATGAATAGGATAACCATATTTCTTTCTTAAATATATAGTAAATAGATATTAGGTTATGGATCTAATGTCTAGATTCCACAAATAATCATCATTCACTATAACCATGCAGGAGAGCATTTTTCCAAACCAAGCAAAACTATTAACCCTGGTATTTTTTACATAGCACATCACAAAAAAACACTAGAAAAACTTCTAATGTTGTGAATATAAAAGAACAACAAAAAGCATTACCTCCTCAATAACTACTCCCTCCATTCAAGTTTGATATCAGGTTTCAAAATTATGCTTTTGGCAAAAGGTTTAAGTTTGTACCTTTCACACATTTAGATATAATCTTTGACACATTTATATATAATAGTTTTTATTTTATTTTTTTCTGTTAAATTGAGCTTTAGAGGCTAAATAGCAATTTAGAAAAATATATATATTACAAAATATTATTCCATTCTCATTGAAATAATTAAGAAAGACTAAATTCATGTTAGATAAGCAGAATATCACAGTCTTGATCAAAGTAAGTCGTGATCACATTTGGATGATTTCAATCATCAACTTCTACCATCAACCTCAAACATAACAAATAAACTTCATCGATAGAGCACTCTAATTGTCAATCGACATAGAGGGTTCAAATTATCAATATTAATAAATAACTAGATTAATATAACATACTAAATTACTCACTTCCAAAAGACCACTGAAATCGTAAGCTTCCTTGGTTGGGTTCATTTCCAAAGTGAGGAAGAAAAAAGTATTTATGTGATCACTAAAATCATATCCATCAAACAATTACTTCTTTTTTGTTATGACCGTGGATTCGCAACTACTACCTTAGGTTATGCACTGAATAAACCAGCGGGCACTACATCAAACAATTACATTAGCCTAAATAATGCCCTTCACAGCGTCTTTCGTCAAGCCATATATTACAGATGTTGGGTGACATCAAACATATGTCTGTAGAAAATTAATTGAAAGATCCTAGATATTTTGTCCTGAAACTGGATCTTTTTATCTTTTTCATTTTTTTGGCTAAATTTACAGGATCTTGCATCAAGTAGAGGCAGATACCAAGATCTTAACTAGATAGTAGATACCGCATCAAGTGGAACAATACTGGTGGTAGCAGATAGCAAGACCACATCTTAATCCCAAGGCTAGTATAGTCCACAAAACCTCTTTTGCGAATTCTATCAACCAGTGGAGGCATTATTTAGTCAATTTTTCTTCCCTTTTTACCCGGTGATGACAGATTGACCGGGTCAGAATTTTTCGTCAATTTATCGACTCGAGTGAAGTGTTCAACAAATGATTTTAAGTAATTGGGCTAAAAATTATTTAGGGAGTACAATTTAAATGTTATTGGAGCAAATCAATTCAGCAGCATAAAAAGATGTGGGCCGAATTAGTCTACTGATTTAATATGCATATGGGAATTCAACATGTATGTGCCACGTGGGCCAGCAGCTATCAAGGAAATCAGCATATATAACATGTATATGGGGCCATCAGATATCAAAGATTTAGTAACTTACTTCACAGTCACGAATTTGGTAACTTATTTAACAGCCACGACTTCCTAACGCGGCTTGGAAAATATCAGCATAATTAGCACGCGGCTGGGAAAATTTTTGTGATCTATAATGAATTTTAAATTCTATTCTAATTAGGATTTTTTTAGGATTTCTTTTTCAAATTGACTTCTATTTCTTTATAGAAATTAGGGTTATAGTTTATACATTCCTATTAGGATTTGGATTGTTTTGAGTAGTATAAATAGAGGTCCAAGTTATGTAATCAAACACATTATACATTATTCATTATTCAATATATTTGTGAGTTTATTCTCTACTTTTGGTTCTTTAAAGAATTTTTAAGTATTTTTCTTAGTTATTTCTTTGAGATTCAATTTGACTTATCATACAACAATTCATAGTTGTGTGTGGCGTCTTCTCTTGCATCAATAAATCGATTGTACCGAGATTACCGCTTCAATATAAGCGAGGGTCAAGGTGTCGTTGGTGTCCATTCAACATGAGAATTCGAGCGCGAGCAATTGTACCAAGATTACCGTCTACATATAGGCGAGAGGTTAAGGTATTGCAAGTAATTCACCCAACAACTGTGCTAGAAACGATCGGGGCGGCGACCACCTCACGCAAGCGTGCCGTGGAGTCTATCACCCGGTAAGTAAGGTTTGGACACCCATGCAAGGCCCCTACCCTCACCCTTCCAGTTCAAATTTTAGAAAGAGCGTGGTGATACTAGACTACAGTCTAGCAGCTCAACATTAAAGCATGTTGATTTGGAAGTTAGTGACCTAGTTCCCGAATCTGGTCAACACCTCAAATACCTAAATAAAAGTTTCCAAAAGCTGCCCTAAATCCCATAAATTAGCCGAAATTCAAAATTGAACACTTCATCAAAAAGTTCAGTGGAGAGGTAATATCCATCACGAGTTAAACTCGGGAAACTAGTATTAAGTACATATTAATATTACAGAACATGTGCAATATGTAAAGCAAATGATTAATTAAGAAAATAAAATACATAATGTGAGAAATGTTAAACCTTGAAGGCGATGAGATGGCAGAGTCTTGTATGGATAAAGCATACTCATTGTTGTTATCTTGATTATGGAACGAGGAAGGTGATGCTGAAGATGATGGAGAATTTGCGGAAGAAGGAGGCTGAGACTGAGAAAGACCAACTTTTTCTTTAAAGTCTCTAAGCAATGATACCCATTTCATCGTACTTTTCCCGGATGATTTCTGAAACATAAGAATAATGTTTCTCTCTCATCCGATGAACAACCGGCAGATCCAAAGAAACCCTTTCTAGAGCATCTCCGACGAACTCAATGCAATTCGAAAATGGATGAATAAAATGTGATCGGAGCTGCGAAATAGATCGATCGGAGTCAATTGGGGATGATTGAAAGCAGCAAGATCTGGATACACTATATATTTTTATATTTAAATTTAAAAAAAAAGTAATAAATATGTTTGAATTTTCTTTGCTGATCTGTGTGTGCTGCTAGCTACCTATATATTTTGGGGAAAATAATTTGTATTGAAATATATTTGTGCCCTACAAAAGAGGAACTAAACAAAACAGCGGCTTCAATTAGCAAAGAAAGGGAGGCGATGATAATGAAAATATAACAAGTAGAGAGACCTCTCTTTCTCTTCCCCTTTCTCTCTTAATTTTTTTTTTTCTCTGTCTACCTCATTTCGGACGGGCCTCTCCGCGCCTTGTTTCTCGCTCTAAATCTCTCTTTCTTTCTCTCTCTCTAAAAATACACAAAATTTATCTAAGCTCTAGTCTACCTATTTTAAAACCCTTTGTTAAGACTACAGTGTATTTGACTAATCTACCATGTCAGCGTGGGATCCACGCTCCTATTGCTCCACGTGGCGCTTCATGATCGAGGAATGAGACGTGAGATCCTCTCACTTCACATCTTGCTCAATAAAAATTAAAAAAAATTTGTGTTATGATAAAATGTGAGGTTTGAGTTACCCCAAGGCACAAACCATGTGGTTTCGTATAATTGAACATATTTGGATAGTGTTTGTTTATTGTTTTTTAATAGTTGCACATCTAATTCATTAAAAAAAAAAAATTATTTGGTAAATTTTATTTAATTCTTATTATTTTTTAATCGATAAGGGAATTATATAAATCTAAATTATTAAAATTATATCTTAATAAAAATTTAAATTTATGAAATCTCTATAAAATATTGTACTCCTCCGTTTCAAATTTTAAAATTATTGTTGATTTTTGAAAAGTCAATTTAAAATCTTTTTAAATTTAAAAGCCATATATACTTTTTAGTTACTAAATAATTTTTAAGTTCATATATTATTTCACTCAAATGACCTAATTTATTAAGATATATTAACTAATTCAGATCTTAATTATTCAATTTTATTAAACACGACCTTATTAGCATATTATGTACAAAAATATAATTTTATATTTTAAAAATATTATTATTATAAATGCATATTTCATGCAAAGGTATCCTCTTATATTATTCTTTGAATATTTTTTTTTTAAACTTATTCCTTCGAATATACATTGCCTTAAAAACAATACAACTCTGTGTACAAAAATAATTGTTGACAAAAAATAATACGCATGTATTAAATGATAAAAATTATATACTTGTTTGATAATTGGAATGATAAAATAATATATTATTTTATTTCCATGTGTGTATATTTTGTGCACATAAAAATACTTTTAAAAAATCAAATATTTGAAATTTTCTGGAGTGGTTATATCTTTAATAGCACTAGGATTGTCAATATGTCAAAGTCACATTATAATTTTCTTCAATAATTTGTTTTTACTAAAATTTTAAAATTAAAACTATTGCATAAAGATGTCAAAATGTAGGTCTGGCGGGTATATGGAGCTATCCCATGAACCCGAAAATATTACCCCGCCCCGTTTAGTTAGCCTGATTGTTCTTTTTTTTTTTCTCAAATTAAATTTCTCTATTTTTTTTTTATTATTTTGTAGAACTATTTTTAATTCAAAATCAAACAAGATGCAAATTTTTATTACCAGTAACATATTATATTACAAATGTTATAAATTTATAATGAAATAATCTATATAAGTACATTATTATATATATAGAAAATATAATTTGAAAAAAAAATTATATATACTATAATTGGGTCGGAGCGAAGTTAAGACAGTATATTTTGTAGTCGACCCCAAGCTTGTAAGGTTTTAAAAAGGGTCCTTTACATAAGTATACAACAAATAGAAAGTAATTCTGAAAAAGTCATCAACTAAATAATTACAAAAAGAATGTAATTATTACAAAAAATAGTACAATTCACATTAATAAGAAAACCTAAAATCAAGGATAACTAA
Organism: Panax quinquefolius; assembly: GCA_020205615.1. Taxonomy (NCBI): domain Eukaryota; kingdom Viridiplantae; phylum Streptophyta; class Magnoliopsida; order Apiales; family Araliaceae; genus Panax; species Panax quinquefolius. The sequence goes on along the minus strand of CM035162.1, from coordinate 8,391,554 downwards.
TAATTCAAATTCAAATTCAAATCTTGTCTCTAACAACAATTTCAAATCCATGTTTCAAAATTCAAATCAAAATGAGAAAATTAAAATAAAAATTATGAAGGAGCTAATGTTCATCATCCTCTCTCTCGCTCGCCATCACCATTCATCGCCGCCATCGCCGCATGCCATGCATAGGAGTTCTTATTCAATTTCTTTTGACGATTTGGTTACCATAAAAAATTGAAATGGTTACCTTTATACTGAATTTGACTAAGAATCGCATCACATTTAAAATAAAATTGGTAATCAAATAAAACTAAATTGGTTACCTTATCAAATGGTTTGGTAACCAACTATATGAAATTTGGTTACCAATCGTGCATCACATCCAAAATAAATTAGTAACCTAATAAACTAAATTGGTTACCTTATCGGAAGGTTTAGTAACCAATTGCATAAATTTTGGTTACCAATTGCATCACATTCAAAATATATTAGTAAACTAATAAAAACTGAATTGGTTACCTTATCAAATGATTTGGTAACCAACTATATGTAAGTTTGATTACCAAATTGCATCACAACCAAAATAAATTAAGTAACTCTAATAAAACTAAATTGGTTACCTTATCGGAAGATTCGTTACTAATGAAAATAAAGAAGGGCGGGGTGGCGGTGGGAGGCGGAGGATCGAGGAGAGGAGGCGGGAGGGAGGAGGTGGAGGAGAAAGGGGGCGGGAGAGGGGGAGAGAAGGGAGGCGTGAGGAGGGGATGCGAGAGGAAGGGAGGCGGAGGAGGAGGTGGTGAGGCGGGGGAGGGAAGGGGGCCATGATGGGAGGAGAGAGGGAGGGTGGGGAGGAGGGCGGGAGGAGGGAGGCGGAGAGGGAGGAGGGGGGGAGGAGGAGGGGGTGGGGGAGGAGTGGCGAGAGGAGGTGGGGCGGGAGTAGTGGAGGCGGGAGGAGGGGGAAGCGGAGGAGGCGGGAGGAGGAGGAGGAGGAGGGAGGCGAGAGGCTGGAGGCGAGAGGGTGGGAGGGTTGGACAGGAGGAGGAGGAGGAGGAGGAGGAGGAGGAGGAGAAGAAGAAGGCAAACAAAAATGGAGTGGGAGAAAATTGTGGGAGAGATGAGGAGAAAATTCAGGAGAGATGGGGAGAAAATCGTACAGATAATTAAAGGGATAAGATTACACTCTTTTTGTAATTAAGTATTGCACTAGTATTGTAAATAAATATGGAAGTGTATTAGTTGTGTAAAATTTTTATGAGGACACTATTGTTGTAATTATTTTTAAAAATATAATAGAATATGTAATTGTCCCTTTTAAAAATCAGGACTCATTAGAGTCGGAATGGGTCCACTATATATTAGCATGTTTCTTATAACAATTTTTTTAATGATATAAGGAGACTGCCTCCTTCTAATAATTAAAAATTAGTGTGAATTTATTTAATTATTAACAATAATATTTAAAATAATTTACTAAAATCAAATATATTCCTAACCAAATTTAATTCAAAAGATCAAGGTATCACTATATTTTATTACTATTATTTTTGGAGCGGATGCGGGGATAAAGTTCTAGCTTGTGCTTTAAGAATTCAAGTAAAAATGTTAAATCAATCAATCAATTCTTACCACTATCAATGAGAAATACACCTGCTCTTTTTAGTTTATTTCTTTTAAAACTGTCATTTAATTAAAAAGAAAAGACAATTGGTTTTAATATATGTGAGTGGAAAAATGACAAATCCTGCCGAAGTACTTTAGTTAATTTATTAGTGTCATGGGAGAAACAATTTTTTAAAAATTTAAATAAATTATTTTTTTAACTAATTTAAAATTTGATACAAATAAAATTACTTTTAATTTTAGTAAATTTGTTTGTTGGTTTCAAAACTTACAAGAAGCGCCTAAGTCTAAAATTTATGCACTGTAAAGTTAGTTAATTGTCTAGTTTGTGTTTTTTTTACCATATTAACTCGGTTTTTATTTTTGCCTAACTGACCGGATGAGATGCAATTACCTTTTAATTAAAATTAAGCGGAAATATATATAGGTCAATTTACAACACCACTGTTTGGTTTTCTTTCAATTAAATATAAATAAAAGCAGGGTTAGGTGAGGAGTGAGAACGAGTCTTGAACCTGTCAAAAATAAGGTGCCAACATTCTCCAATGTAAATGAGAAATTGGAAGAAGAAAAAACAAGGATATATTTCAAGTCCTTTTCATAATTTTATTGCCAAGTTCACAAAATGTCATCTACTTTTTCAAATGGATAATAATGTCTATTTTTTAATTGTGAATTACTGAATAATTATAGTCGACCATGTATTTAATATAGTTTATTAATTTTATAATCTCATTCGTTAATATACATCGCAATGCTAAATTTTAACTCTCTCTTATAATTTTTATTCTTTCTGTTCTTCTTTCACTCGTATAACATAGAAAATGATCATCAATATTTCAAATAAATTATATCTGAATGTATCTTGTACAAATCTTAATATTTAATATTTATTAATATTTTAAAATATTATTACTGTTAACATATTTAATGTATGCTATAATAAGATTTATTAATATTATAAAGAGAGAGGAGTATAAAATAATAAAAGTGTAATCTCAATTTTTTTTATAAAAGGCCAATTCAGTAACCAACATTTTAACTAAGTTTTAATCACACTAGTGGTCTTTTTATATCACGCACGTCATACAAGGTTTTATTTCATTTTTTTCATCACTGACAACTTTATGACATTTATTGTTATATACAAGAAGTATTTCATCCGTTAAAAAAAGATTCCTATTAGTAAATTTGTATATTTATTTATTTCATTTAAACAATTAGTTGAAATTATTTAGTACTTGTGAAATGATAATAAAATTGTGATTAAAGGTATTATATTATTTTACGTTATTATTATTAACGCCAAGATCTTTCTACGCTCCAATCACCAAGACGCGTCCGATATATCGCATAGCGATTCAACAAGTCAACACAAAAGCTCGACTACCGACCGAGTCGGGAGGATAGCTTCGGCGTGAAAGTCGATGTCAGCAATCACAATGTCAACAATGGAGAGAAAAATAATGTCTAATGTCGAGAGAGAATAATAATATGGATGTGTGTATTTACTTACCTTTATGTGATCTTAGCCATACATACTCAGGCCTCTTGGTTTCACAAGTACACTCATCATTTTTTGACACCTTTTCCCACACTTAGGTCATTTCGGTAGAAAGTATATCAATTTCTTCCACACCTCCGCTACCACTTTGTTTTCCCCGTCATTATCCGAGTCTCATCCTCATTAATGTAAATGCGAAAGGTGGCAGAAAAGTAGTCAACTATCACTTGGTATAATGATTCTGGCCAAAGTTGGATTAAGTGACAATTTGTATAATGGGCCAATTCAATTACTAAGCCCAAATAATGGAAATGACGAAAACGACCGGATCCAACCGAAAGGACCCAATGAAATAATCAATAATCGGGCCCAAACCATTTCGGACCAACCAGGACTAGCGGAACATGATCCAAGGGAGGAGTTTAATTAAGTCCGCCCGATAAGGAAAAGGATTACATACCAACATCGCTTCTAGTCTTTTATTAAGCAGGATGTTTAATGAAAGACTATAAACAAGATATAGCCCCCTGACATAACGAATTATGATAAGTCACAAGAGATCCAAAGTGAAACTTACCAAAGCCCATCAAAATCGGTCCAAATTGATGCTCGAGGAATAGAAGTGGGAAGTAGAATAGACGAAGCCCACTCGGTGAAGATATTTAGACCAAAACAGATGAAACCTCTTCACATTCATCATCATTGTAGTAAATTAAATACGCCGCCCTTGATTCTGAGTGTAATCACATTATAAAAGGTAAACTTTACCAATTCGACGATTTTACTCGCTAATTTGAAATTTGAACCTTTGAGCTTTCTTCTCCTCCGCAAACTTCTTCCTCGATTCACGAAATCTCAACAATGGTATTTGTGAATTCCATCCATAACTCTCCCAACCCAAACCCCAACCAAGAGGGTTCAAGTTCCAACCCCAATCAACAACCATGGGGGAATCCTTCTCGATCCCTCTGTCTCAACCTCTCGACTTCTTTAAGGGGCGGGAACAGTTCCTCATGCCAACATCCCTTCCTCCGTCACGAGAATCCGAAATATGTATCCTCGGGACTCGTTATCGATTCACGACATATACGCCTATAAGGGCCCCTACTCACGAAGAAGCGTATGTAAAATGACCGAGACGGTTTGGTCGCCATGCCGATCACCTTCTTGGAAAAGGGGTTCGCTACCTCTCCATGCTTTTATCGTTACCCTCTAGGGTTCATAGGAGTGGGCTTTGCTCGATTAGTGCCCAACTCCTACATCCATATCTGGCATTCATTGCCTTTTGTCGTGAATTAAGGATTTCTCCTCCGTTGACATCTTCTTCACCTCTTCTTCTTTGGAAAGTCTAGAGAACGAGGCTTCAAAATGTTGAGTAAGCAGTCTCCCCACCCAACACCAGATTCGAGAGGAGACCCTTGATGGATACTGTAAGACCCCAACTTATTATTAATGAAATTTAATTTTCTCTATTTATTATTTTGAAATAGTAAGGGTTGATTTGATTAATGTGGATAGTTAGGGGTAAAATACGCAAATATTTCAAAATAAGCAAGTGGTTATAAAATATTCATTGTTGTCGGGGAATATTCGTTTGGTCGTGGAATGATGATATTATTGAATATCTTTGGCCTGTAGTGCAAAGATGAATGATTTCGAAGAATATCTTTGGTAGTAGTGCAAAGATGAGCAGTGTTTAGATGAACATGATTAATGATGATTATCTTTGGCTGTAGTGCAAAGATGAATATTCGATTCGGATGTATATTGATTGATGTTACGAGGATAAAAGATAGAGCGATGAACTTTTAAATTCATACATAGAAGATAGTAGTTTGCATTCTCTACTTAACTCTTCTAATGAATTATTATTTCAGCTGCGAATATTGATTTAAAATTTGTTGTCTATTGTATTCTATTAGATTTTTCCTGTTGAAGACTAACGGTAATTTGTTGTATATTATCTTAGTCATAATATTCTTTTTTTGGGCTAGTTGAGTTCACCCTTTTCCTTTTTGTTCCATTTTTCTTCTCGGGAGGCGAGAATATAAGAAATGCAATTGGGGTATGGAATGAAGGTTTTAGAAAGGATTGTTTAGTAGTCCTCACCATTTTGTAAAATAATATATCAATAAATGTGATGAGGATTTATTTGAGTATAGATATTATCAGAAGATAATATTTGTATTCAAACTCACGATTTCTTGTTGTAATAATAAAGTTGTAGTTGTTTACATGCCGTATATTGACGACAACTCGAATGAGTGATGTATACCTATTTTGGGGGCGTCACGGTTAAGTATCGAGCTTAGGATATGATCTCTGGCGGAGATCGGGAATTGAACTAGGAGGGAGAGACGAGTAAATCCTTCGCTAAGTGTGTCCTACCTAAGCTTATTTTTTAGTTGGTCGATATATAAGGATATTATGTGATATATTGATTTCCTTAATTAACCCTTGTTTTATGGCGAGATTTGAGAATGTCATTTGAGAATATTAACAATGGAAATGAGGCCAGTGGAGACGCCTTTGACTCACCAACGAGGAGAGCGTGCAACAGGTGTGATGTTCCTCACCGTGAACAACACCGAAAGCGAGATGATGAGCGAGAGGATGTTTAGAAGCTTTTTGCAGTTCATGCAAAATCGCACGAGGAGACTTCGTGTTCAAAATACTGAGGAGGAAATGATAGCAATTCATGGGTTATCACACCATGCGATTCAAAGAGTTGGGACCACGAATTTAAGGGAAAGCGGATCCGATCATGCGGCGGAAACATGGGTCAAGCAAATTACCAAGATATTCGATGTCTTGGGATGCGGAAAAACGAAGGTTCCATTCGCCACCTTTATGTTGTTGGTGAAATGACTCTTGGTGGGAGTCGTGAAGCGTACTCCATCCACCCTTTTCAAGGCGTATCTTGGGGAGCGTTTGAAACTATTTAATGAAAAATACTTTCACGAAAGTGTTCGTCATATAAAGGAAGTAGAGTTTATTAGGCCGAGGCGAACAACATGGCGGTGTCTCGAAGACGAGGCAAAAGTTTGCGAGTTATCCGAGTTTGCACCTCATTTGGTGGAGAATGAGGAACGTATGGCGAGGATGTTTCTTAGAGGTTTGAAACCCTAAGATACGTCGATTATCTCATTTCTCATAAATTTTTCTCTATTCGGATGTTGTAAACATGGCTCAATTATTAGAAAGCGAGATAACGAAATACGGCCAATTGAGGACCACAACCGAGGATCGCATTGTAGAGATAGCGATCAGCAGAATAATGATAACCAATGGAGAAAAAAGCAGACGGACAAAATGGTAACCACTCTGGTGGTAATCATGGCCATGAAAATAGAAGAAGCGAGTCGGGAGGAGATTTTAAAAAGAGAAGATTTAACAACGACCGTGTGAAGGCAGCGATGTACGCAAAGAATCGGGTTCTAAGGGAGGAGAACGACCACCCATCATATGCTACAAATGCGGAAAAGAGGACATATCGATCAAAGCGCCACAACAGTTCAAGGTATGCTATAATTGTGGAAAGGAAGGACATATCGCTCGAGATTATACGATGGCGAAACCTAGTTCATGTGGGGACGGTGACTTAAAAAGACTATTCGGAAAAGTCAAAGTCAAGCGATTGCGGGAAGAAGCGTTTTGTTGTGGAGTGGTCATAATGCGAGGAACCCAAACGAGGTGATCACGGGGTAAGTTATTTATAAATTCTTGCGAAGTTTATCTTGTGGACGCCCCAAAATTAGGTATACATCACCCATCTTGGGTCGCCACTTACATGGTATGTAATTTAAATACAACTTATTAACATAATTGTGCGTGTACAATCTGACATAAAGCGTGAGTTTAAATACAAATATAAATCTACTAGATATTATACAAACTCAAAAAAAGTCCTCATTACAATTATTATCACACTATTTCACAGAATAGTGAGGACTACTAATCTTATCTTCGGGACCATCACTCGTTTCCCGACTCGTCAACTATATTCTCATTTCTCAAGAGAATAGTGAAAGAAAAGGGTGAGCTCAACTAGCCCAAGAAGAAATATTATGACTAAGATAATGCGAATAAATTATCAATAGTCTTCAACAATGTTAAAGCGATAAAATACAAATAGACAACCGGTTTAAGCTGCAGTGAATAAGCGATCCATTAAAAAAGTCAAGTAGAAAATAAAGTCTACTATCTTTTAGGTTTTAAAAGGTTTTTCATCATTGTTATATTTGAGACTCGGTTTTAATAAATATTCCACATCATCGAATCACCCCACACTACTACTGCCGAGGATATTCTTTAGTATCACGACCACAATTATTCATGCACTACGGGCGAGAATATTTGTGTATTCATTAATGGTCATGATCATGCCAACAATCATCCACCGATGCACTACTGACTAATTGAGGATTTTTATCAAATCATTTGTAACATTACGGTCATGATTACACCGAATAGTCTCTCGTCATAATCATACCAAGTCCATTTATGCACTTCTGCTGAAATACGGATGACTTTCAACATAATATAAACATGAGGATGATGACAATGATATAAGAATTCAATAAAACAAGTTCAAGAATTATTTTATCTAGGAATTATTAACGTCAAATTATCAACATGATCTTTGTTTTGTAGAGTAAAATTCACGAATGATCGGAAGAATATTTCCATGAAAAGATCTTTGGATGAAACGCTTGAAATATCGAGGATATTCCACTAATTTCATGGAGTATAGAAGTCAAAGTTTTAACCATTTGGGTATAATAAAGAATAGAATAACAAAAGAAATCACCATGCATGCGATAGGCCTTGCACAGCGGAGTTATTTCAATGATAATAATAAATAACGGAACGGTCCGGCGTAAAAACGCATGACATGGATGTTCCAACAGAATAATAAAGAATGGAACCAGTCCGGCGTAAAACACATGACGAGGATGTTCCAGCAGAATAATAATAAAAAGCGGAACCAGGGTGTAAAAAACACACAGATGAGGATGTTCCAGCAGAATAATAATAAAGACGGAACCAGGTCCAGTGTAAAACACACAGACAGGATGTTCCAACAGAATAATAATAAAGACGGAACCAGGTCCGGTGTAAAACACACAGACAGGATGTTCCAACAGAATAATAGAAGAATGTCACCAAGTATAGGGTAAACCACGTATCTGAGTTATTCCAAGCAGAATAATAAGCAATGGAATAACAATAGTTCTCTTCGTGAATAAGAAAGAATAACACCCCTTACTTTTGGTAGGAGATTGAATCTTCGCTTGCGGTGTAGTAAGTAACAAAATACTCTTCTTCTTTCTCTCTTATTCTCTATACTTTCTCTCTCTATAGCTTGAATGAATTCGAGAAAATAATGAAGCCCTAGGCCTCTATTTATAGAAGATTTCTAAAGCACTTTGCTTAGTGTGAAAAGGCAAGTGGCGACGACTAATGATGTGAAAAGAAAAGTGGTTTGACGCTTTGTAATGTGAAATGACAAGTGGTTCGGCCTTTGTAATGTGAAATGACAAGTGGTTCGACGTCGGTAAAGGTAATTACTATTAACGAAGGTAAATACTATTGACGAAGGTAAATACTATTCACAAGGTAATTACTATCGACGAAGGTAAATCCTATTTACAAGGGTAATTACTATTGACGAAGGTAAATCTATTCACAAGGGTAATTACTATCGATTGAAGGTAATTACTTATTGATGAAGGTAAATACTATTGTGAAGAGACTCTTAGATGATGACATATGAGCCCCCATAAAATAATCAAACTTACCACAAATTATTTTATTTTCATCAACACATATTTAATCTTTCAACAATTATTAATCATTTATAACTTGTCGTCTCAATTATTGATTTAATACTATATAACATATATATATGGATGATCTTTGTGACAATAATTGAATCAATAATATAATAGATATATGATGCAACAATTCTTGAAGCAATAATTGAGCATAAATTTGAGTTGTTGGGTTTTATGAAAATCAAAGTAGCAATCAAATTGCAAAATATAGCGAAAGTGAGATAAAATCAGATTTTAAAATTTTTCACAAACCAATTACCCGGATCATCCTTTATGCATATTATTAATTAAACGAAGAATAAGAAATTATGAAATCATACCCTTGTAGAAACGAGCTTCCTCAGGTACGAGTTCACCTCCTACTTCTCCGCGATCTCCTTGAATCTCCGGGTAGATTCCTTCATTTAATCAATGTAAGCCACCCAAGTGTATGGCCTCTATAGGTGATCCACCAATGAAGAGGAATTTTTCAAGAAGAAGGGATGTTGGCTCAAACCCTAGTTTTTCCTATCTGTATAAGAAAAGGGGGGCGTACTCTCCAACTCTAGGAATCACGTATATTCGATATCTAATATAAGACTCCTCTTATAAAGATATCATGTAACCCTATTTTAATTAAAATAAGGTATTATTTATTTAATTAAACTCTTTTAATTAAATGGGCTCCCTAATCCTATTAGGGGTAATTAATTAAACTCCTTTAACTAATTTTCTTTCCTAATCCAATTAGAAATAAATGAGAGTACTTATATTAAATTAATTCCTAAACCTTTTTAGAAATTAAAATAATAATAATTGTAATAATATTAATAAGATTCCTCTTATTAATTTATATTTAATATTTCTAAAATATTAAATAATAAATATTAAGCTATTTAATTTATTCTATCACCATAGATTAAATTAAATATACTTAATACATTATTACAATTATGCCATTAATTTCTTAAATAATTATTTTTCCTTTTATGGTGTGACCCTTTAGGTTCTCCATATTAAATAGGTTGTGAATAAATCAATTAGAAACAATTTAATCTCATTTAAATAAATAAATTAAACAAATAATTTATTTAAATAAATAATATTTATTCTACAATAGGGATAAGCCTCCCTAGCGATCAACGACTTTCCGGATAATATAGATTTCAACATTAATCATAAAAGAACCTTTGAGTAAATAGTTTTAAAATACAATTCAATCCTTCCACCATCTGATGTCCCGATTAAATATAAGACATGGAATTCTTTGTCAAGTCTTATTTTATTTAATTATATGTATTTCGATTCCTAAATGAACAACTCTAATGAATGCAAATTAGAAACTACTTTCTAATTTCATTCCACCTCGCCAACAGATTTACGGATTGTCATTTATCGAATCACATAGGACATTTCTCCTTTTACTAGAAGTGGTAGATTCTTTATTGATCATTTATTATCTTCATATATAACTTATTACACCCAAGCATACCATTTGATATACTCTAAAAGTCTTAAGGAATAAGTCAAAGTGTAATTTATTATATATAAGATCTTATGATGATCTCAAGTCTCAAGGATCATTTCAGACTACTATCACTACTGAGAATTCTATTGACGGTAAGTAAAACTCCATTAGGTATTCCTTAGCGAGTCAATGCGTTCGGTGAACTTATTCTCTAATAAGCACCTACATACTTGCTTTAGTGTCTCCACACAAATGATCGTGAGATCAACCATCCTCATCCGATGAAATGAAGAACGTATGTACCAATCTATCCGGATTCACTAATCCCCAATTTAGTAATCAATGATTGGAAACTATTTTAGTTTTAAGCTTTCTAAGAATTTAGATCTCATTAGAATGATCATCATCATTATTCTAAAAGCGTTGCTTAAAACTATGGGTTTATCACATATTATTAAAAAAACGACACCATGTAGATAATAAATGCCTTTAATAAATAATTCTTTTATTAATAAATAAATAAGATTGATTACACGATTATATGCTTTATCATCATACACGTGATTGGCTTGTATGCATAATACTTTCAATCTCCCACTGCTGACTAAAGCCGATCGCCGTGGTATCTCATACCCATCTTCTACAAGTGACGATCAAAGCTCTTTGTTGTGTTAACGCTTTTAGTAAATGGATCTGCAATATTGTCTTGAGAGTCCACACGCCTGCTCGAGGTGGCGTCTCTCTTTCAATGATCTCTCCGATCAAATGAAATCGCCATGAACACGTGTTTGGATTTACGATGAGACACAGGTTCCTTAGCTTGTAATGACAGCTCCGAGTGTTGTCACAGAATAAAACCTTTGGTCCTTTAATGCTAGGAACCACACCAAGTTCGGTAATGAACTTCTTCATCCAGCAGACTTCCTTTGCGACTTCACTTGCGGCTATGTACTCTGCCTCATCCTTTGAATCAACAAATTGTTTCTTTGCTTGGAACTTTTCCAACTCACTGCGCCATAGTTTAAGGTAAACACATACCCGAAAGCAGTTTTTGTCATCTTGGTGCATTTGAAAACTTGAGTGCGTGAAGCCCTCTAGTTTTAATTCGGACCCACCGTAAACAAGAAATACATCCTTAGTTCTTCTTAAGTACTTTAGGACATTTTTCAACGCCTTTCGGTGTTTCTTCTCTGGATTCGATCGATGTCGCTTGTTACACTAAGTGCATGAAAGCGACATCTGGTCTAGTACATATCATACAAGTACATGATAGATCCTATTCTTTGAGCATATAAGGAATCTTACTCATACGGTTTCTCTCTCAGTGTCTTTGGGGCTTGTTTCTTGGAGAGATGTATTCCATGGCTCATCGGCGTGAGACCTCTTTTGGAATCTTCCATGCTAAACCTTTTAGCATCAAGTCGATGTCACGTTCCTTGGGACAAGCCAAGCATCCTATTAGATCTATCTCTATAGATCTTTATCCCCGAGAATAGGATGCTTCTCCCAAGTCCTTTATGGAGAAGTGTTTAGATAACTTGATTTTAATTGTTTTGCAAAGATAGGAATATCATTCTCTATCGGTAATATATCATCAACATATAATCTGAGGAATGAAACAGCGCTCCCACTAACCCTTTGTACACACATGGTTCATCCTCATTTTGATAAAATCAAACTTTTGATTGTCTCATCAAAATGGATGTTCCACCCACGAGAAGCTTGCTTTAATCCATAAATGGATCGTTGTAGCTTACTGAGACTTGATTTGTTCCAACCTTTGAAACAAATCCCCTCCGGTTGTGTCATATACACATCCTCCTCAAGTTTCCCATTGAGGAAGGCCGTTTTCACGTCCATCACGCCATTTTTAGTAGTCATGGTAAGGCTTGATCGCAAGCAAAATCCGAATGGACTTGAGCATTACTCTTGGTGAGAAGGTTTCGTCATAGTCAACTCCTTGTCTTTGTTTGAAACCTTTTGCAACCGATCGTGCCTTATAGGTCTCTACCTTGCCGTCCGCTCAAGTCTTTCTTTTAAAGACCCATTTACACCCAATAAAGCTTAATGCCTTGGTGGTGAGACCAAAGTCCATACTTGGTTCTCATACATGGAGTCCATCTCGGATTTCATGGCTTCTTGCCACTTCTCCGAGTCTTTACTACTCATAGCACTTTTAAGTAATTCAATGGATCATCATCATTTATGATGCGTACCTCATTGTCATCTTCTATGGCAAGTCCATACCTGTCTGGCATCTTTGGTACTCTTCCAGATTTACGAATAGGGTGTGGTACAGAAGGAATCTCTACTTGGTTAGGTACCTCACTTTGATCTGTAGCATTTTGTGGTTCTTGAACCTCTTCAAGATATATCTTACTCCCACTGACCCCTTCAAGAATAAACTCCTTTTCCAAGAAGGCAACATGTTTTTAACAAACACCTTTTGATCGGTTGGATGATAGAAATAATATCCCGATGTTTCTTTAGGATATCCCACAAATCTACATTTATCGGATCTAGTCTATGATTTTATCGTTTTCAAACTTTTTGACATAAAATTTGGACAACCCCAAGTCTTAACATGCTTAAGATTTGGTTTCCTCCTATCCATAACTTCATATAGGGTCTTGGGGGACGGATTTTGTAGGTACCTTGTTAAGTAGGTATGCAGACCAATTCTAGGCATATCCCCGGAAGGAAGCTGGAAGGTCGGTAAAGCTCATCATAGATCGAACCATGTCCAACAATATTCGATTTCTCCTTTCGGATACACCATTCATCGTGTGGCGTCCACGGTGGAGTCCATTGTGAGATTATACCATTTTCTTTTGAGACAATTGAAACTCACTACTTAAATATTCTCCTCCTCGATCGGATCGAAGAATCTTAATACTCTTACCGGTTTGCTTCTCAACTTCACTTACGAACTCTTTGAACTTTTCAAATGATTGATTTGTATTTCATTAAATACACAATACCCTCGTAATGCGGTCGTTGTCATAGGTCCACATACATACGTGTGTACCAACCCTAACAACTCTGTAACTCTTTCTCCTTTTCCACTAAAAGGAGATTTAGTCATTTTACCCATGAGACAAGATTCACGGGTTGGATATGATTCATAATCGAGATAGCTCTCAGGAGCCCATCTTTTATGCAACTTGGATAATCTTGTTTCATTAATATGGTGAGTCTACGATTGCCACATGAAGGTATAATTAACATCATCTCTTTTCCTTTTCTTAGTTTGTTCAATTTGAAATATATTTTCATGCAAGTCAAGTATATAAAGTCCATTTCGCAAATTACCAACACCATATAAAACATTATCATTATAAATGGAACAATTTGTTGTTCTTTATTATAATATTAAAACCATCCATATCCAATACGAGAGATAGAAATAATGTTTCTAATGATATTTGGAACAAAATAACAATTATTTAAATTAATGAACTTGCTTCAAGTAGCGTCTTTAAACAATAAGTCCCTACAATTAATGCAAAGAACCTTTGCTCCATTTCCCACTCATAGGGCGACCTCATCCTTGCTCAAACTTTCTACTTCCGACCGGTCCTGCGATATTATTACATATGTGAGAACCACATCCGGTATCCAATACCCAGTAGAAGATTGACTTTCGGAAAAATTAATTTCAATCATAAACAAACCTTGATTAGGATTGAAGCTTCTCCAAGCTTCTTACCGCTTTTATTCTGCGAGATAATCCTTGCAGTTCCTCTTCCGATGACCGACTTATTGCAATGGAAGCAAATTCTTTTGCTAATTGGATCGAGTTTCTTTTGATCCTTCACTTTCGCCTTTCCTTAGCCTTCTTGGATTTCTTCCTGAGAGAAGATACCTTGGGCCTCTTCCTTTTCTTGGAAGAATCATCCACCAAGAAGACATGGTTCTTCTTGGATGGGAAGTGACCTTCAACGATTTTCAACATGTTAAGTAATTGTGCAAGTCGACATCCAACTTATTCATGTGAAAATTCACAACAAATTGTGAGAAGGTGTCCGGGAGTGACTGCAAGACTAAATCTTGACTCAACTCCCCATCCACGGCGAACCCAAGTTTGCCCAAGCGTTGATCATATTGATCATCTTTAGGACATGAGTCTCAACGATAGTGCCCTCGGTCATCCGAGATCGGAAGAGCTCTTAGATATTTCATATCTAGCGATCTACTTTGCTTTCACCATACAACTCTCTAAGGTGCAAGATAGCATAGTAGGAGCATCCATGTTTTCATGCCGACGCTTAAAGCTCGTTATTCTTTCGTGGATGCGAGCATGATGCATTGAGCCACGAGATGCATCATCTCGCCCTTTGTTTAAAAGTAGCAATCTCTTCCTCGGAGAGTCATCTCTCGCAACTTTTGCAGTATGCAGGCGAATTTAGGACATAAGAAATCTTTTTCAATGAATGAGAACAATTCTCAGATTCCTTAACCAAATCAGGTGTAGTTAAATTAAGTTAGTTTGTTTAGCATCAAGTATGCTTCTGTGATGAAATTAGTGAATGTGACATTTTCAAAATTACGCATGTAAAAAGACAATATTTTAGCAAACATTCATTTAATTAATTACCAAAATAAATTAGGTCTTTTTTTTATATTAGTATCTCCCACTATTTTCTTCAAACTATATTACCCTCATTTATATAGTTAACAAAATCTAATTAAAGTTTTTTCTTTAGTGAGAATAAGGATCCCATTTCAAATATATATAGCCTTGTGGTGACACAACAAACTATATATAAATAAATAGGTAAACAACTCTTGTCAATTACATCAACATGTAACTCCTTATGTTTTGCCTCTTAGATTATTTTGATCAGTGGTGGCACATCAGAATCAAAATTATCTAAGTTAAGTCCAACCTAGCACTTCCATATATTCAAAAAAGAAAAATATCGCCCTTGTGGTGACACAACAAAACAATATTGTTCAATTTTCTTTATAAGCATCAAATGTGATAAATTAACATCTTAAATACTTAATACTTGCCTTGTGGTGTATACAACAAACTCATATTAAATATTTAATACTCTATTAATTTTATCATGCTAGAAAGCGACGTTTCGATATTCTAAATATCTTTGAACGCTTAAGACTTAATATATAAAAACTTTGAGGATTTGTTATTATTTGTCTCATCATCTTGTTTTTAAGCATGCAAATATATATATAAAATACGCGTCGTATTATTAAACATGCGAAGCATGTTTGCATAATATATAATATATAATACTAGCATGCACATATAGAATACTATATTCTACCCGGATTGATTATGGACTTTTATTCTAGTTTGGTTCACTAGAGCCACCAAGTGAACAAAAAGGTCAAACCCTAGGTGCAAAGAATAAACATTTAAATATAACTATTACATTTAAACTGAGGGCTCCATTACAAACGGGTCTTTTTAGCTCTTGCTCCTTGATCTTCGGTTCTTCTAAAATTTAACTAGTCCTATTACATAAACTATTTAATTTAAATAGAAACCTTGATCGTGATCGAGGGAAGTACATAGGAGAGAGATAGAATTTACATCAAGAAGAAAACCGAAAAAAAAGGCGAAGTAATGCAGACCCCATTTAATAAAATCCATTCATTCAAACATCCAACTAAAATAAATTCAATCATATGGTCAATTGTCATAATCAATCCCATTTATTATATCACATATCATCATATGTATCAATAAATAAAATCATTCCATATATATATGTAGTATCATTTAATGGGCAATTTTATGTTGCATGAAATCCAATTTCAAGATTAAAATAAACTCTTTTATTTTAATTATAAAATTATTAAGATTAATATATATATATAACAATTATATATATATAATAAAATAATAAAAGTCCTACTTTATTATCAACGTGGCCGGACCTGCTTTGCAATATTGCTAACAATATATTATATATATATATATAACAGCCACGGGCCCCTTTAAAAAAAATTATATATATATAAGTTGCAATCAAAACCGCCTGCAACAAAACTCAACACTTGACCAAAAAAAAAACAGGACTCAACTTTTGACAAAATTAAATCCATGCCGTCTAATTTTTTTTTTTTTTTTGATTTGATAACCTGGACATATATATACCGCCACTGTAGAAATCAACCACGTGACCAAAAAAAACAATCACGCCGGATTCCTTAAAAAAATGTTTTCGACAAAATTAATTAATTTTTTTTTTTTTCATAAAATTATAATTTTATACAACAAATTATGCCCAATAAATAATTCTAAATTCATACCCATACATACATGGAATCAAAAAATTAATAATTCGCATAAAGTTTGGCTCTGATACCACAGTTGGGTTTTATGAAAATCAAAGTAGCAATCAAATTGCAAAATATAGCGAAAGCGAGATAAAATCAAATTTTAAAATTTTTCACAAACCAATTACCCGGATCATCCTTTATGCATATTATTAATTAAATGAAGAATAAGAAATTATGAAATCATACCCTTGTAGAAACGAGCTTCCTCAGGTATGAGTTCACCTCCCACTTCTCCATGATCTCCTTGAATCTCAAGGGTAGATTCCTTCCTTTGATCGATGTAAGCCACCCAGTGTATGGCCTCTATAGGTGATCCACCGAGGAAGATGAATTTTTCAAGAAGAAGGATGTTGGCTCAAACCCTAGTTTTTCCTATCGTATAAGAAAAAAAAGGCGTCTTTCCAACTCTAGGAATCACACGTATATTCGATATCTAATATAAGACTCTCTTATAAAGATATCATGTAACCCTATTTTAATTAAAATAAGGTATTATTTATTTAATTAAACTCTTTTAATTAAATGGGCTCCCTAATCCTATTAGGGGTAATTAATTAAACTCCTTTAACTAATTTTCTTTCCTAATCCAATTAGAAATAAATGAGAGTACTTATATTAAATTAATTCCTAAACCTTTTAGAAATTAAAATAATAATAATTGTAATAATATTAATAAGATTCCTCTTATTAATTTATATTTAATATTTCTAAAATATTAAATAATAAATATTAAGCTATTTAATTTATTCTATCACCATAGATTAAATTAAATATACTTAATACATTATTACAATTATGCCATTAACTTCTTAAATAATTATTCTTCCTTTTATGGTGTGACCCTTTAGGTTCTCCATATTAAACCGGTTGTGAATAAATCAATTAGAACAATTTAATCTCATTTAAATAAATAAATTAAACAAATAATTTATTTAAATAAATAATATTTATTCTACAATAGGGATAGTTCTCTCCTAGCGATCAACGATTTTCCGGATAATATAGATTTCAACATTAATCATAAAAGAACCTTTGAGTAAATAGTTTAAATGTGACAATTCAATCCTTCCACCATCTGATGTCCCAATTAAATATAAATATGGAATTCTTGTCAAGTCTTATTTTATTTAATTATATGTATTTCGATTCCTAAATGAACAACTCCTAATGAATGCAAATTAGAAACTACTTTCTAATTTCATTCCACTTCGCCAAGGATTCTAGATTGTCATTTATCGAATCACATAGGACATTTCTCCTTTTACTTAGAAGTGGTAGATTCTTTATTGATCATTCATTATCTTCATATATAACTTATTACACCCAAGCATACCTTTTGATATACTCTAAGAGTCTTAAGGAATAAGTCAAAGTGTAATTTATTATATATAAGATACTATGATGATCTCAAGTCTAAGGATCATTTTCAGACTACTATCACTCTGTGAATTCTATTGACAAAAAGTAAAACTCCATTAGGTATTCCTTAGCGAGTCACGTTCGGTGAACTTATTCTCTAATAAGCACCTACATACTTGCTTTAGTGTCTCCACACAAATGATCATGAGATCAATCATCCTCATCCGATGAAAGCAAGAACGCGTGTACCAATCTATCCGGATTCACTAATCCCCAATTTAGTAATCCAATGATTGGGAACTATTTTAGTTTTAAGCTTTCTAAGAATTTAGATCTCATTAGAATGATCATCATCATTATTCTAAAAGCGTTGCTTAAAACTATGGGTTTATCACATATTATTAAAACAAAGACCATGTAGATAATAAATGCCTTTAATAAATAATTCTTTTATTAATAAATAAATAAGATTGATTACACAGTATATGCTTTATCATCATACATGATTGGCTTGTATGCATAATACTTTCATGAGTGACTTCTCACGTAAACATCAATAATCAATACCGTGTGCTACTTATGCAACCACGCGCGTATTCATCGTATTTTTACCACCGGGTAGTTCAACAGTTTTAACGGTAACACCTCGTAGTTATTTTTATAAAATATTTTTGTCATTTTCTCGTGATCTTAATGAATACACGATTATCTTCGGGTAGTAGTGCATGGATAATTTGTGGTCGTGATACTAATGAATACACGATTATCTTTGGTAGAAGGTATGGATAATTGTGGTCGCGATGATCTTAATGAATACACGATTATCTTTGGTAGTAGTCGCATGGATAATTCGTGGTTGTGATCTTAATGAATATCCTTGGCACGTAGTGCGGGGATGATTCGATGATATGTATTAATTATTGAAATTTGAGTCTCGTGAATGAAATATTAATTCATGGATGTGGTAAAAAGTCATCTTTGGTAGTAGTGCATTGATAGACTTGGTATAATTATGACCACGGATTATTCGGTATAATCGTAGTAGTAATTGAAAACACGAATATCCTTAGCCATGGAAGGCATGAATAATTCATGGTTGTGATACTATTAAGTCGAGTCTCGATATTATTGGTTTTCTGAGTTGTATATCTTTGGCCCGTAGTGCAAAGATGAATTGTTAATGAATATCTTTGGTAGGATTGCAAAAAATGAATTTAATGTTTTCAACGATAAAGGTATTCAAGGTATCCTCATCTCTTATCATACAGTATCGTACCCTAATTTAGGCTT
The DNA here is from genome assembly GCA_020205615.1 of Panax quinquefolius. Classification (NCBI taxonomy): domain Eukaryota; kingdom Viridiplantae; phylum Streptophyta; class Magnoliopsida; order Apiales; family Araliaceae; genus Panax; species Panax quinquefolius. The sequence goes on along the minus strand of CM035162.1, from coordinate 8,372,200 downwards.
AAATTCCATAAGGAGGAGATTGTGAGACCCCAGATTTTATCGATAAAGATTTAAATTTTGTGAAATAATTTTTAATATTATGGTGTGAATTTGAGATAAATATTATAGTTGTGGGTAGTATTTATAAATTTTGCAAAGTATGCAAGTGGTTATATTATATTCGATTGGTGGGGAATATTCGGTTTAGTAGGAATATTCGTACAACTACTCAATCATTGGTGGACCCCACAGCGTAATTATTGTCGGATTGAGAAAGCGATAAAAATATTTTATTGAAATAACGACGGAAGTTTTACTGTTGATCTTGTTGAACTACTCGGTAGTAAAAATAAAGATACGTGTGGGTTGCATAGTAAGACACACCATTGATCGATTATGATACTTACGCGAGAAGTCACTCGTTTGATTCCATTATTGTCGATTAATAATATGAATTATTATAGCGATAATGACGTTTTGTTTTATTCAGTATTATTAACGTAATAAAAGCGAAACATCTTTTATATAAAAGCGAGAATACTTTATTAAAGTTATTACATAAATAGAATATATTATATTTTATTATGCAGTAGTGTTGCATAGTGTTTTCGTAGTATTTTGCATAGTGTTGCATAGTGTTTGCATAGTAAAATGTTTTTATATAAATAGAATATATTATATTTTATTTAAAAGATTTTGCTTTAAATATGGACCGTCGATTAAAGTAAATCAATCTGGACCGATTCATGGATTAATTACTATGCATTCTATTTTCCTATAAATAGAAGCTCATTCCTTCATTATTTTCTTATTTAATTCTTTGAAACTCTACAGAGAGAGAAATTATAGAGGGAAGCTATAGAGAGAAAATCTATAGAGAAAAGAAGTAGAGTATTACGGTACTTCACTACTTTGATATCCGGTATCTTTTACGGTGAGGGTATTATTTGTTGTACCGTCCGAAGTGTTATTCTTTCTTATTCATAAAGAGCACTTACATTATTCCATTCATTATTATTACGTTGGAATAACTTTTGTAAAAGTGGTATACCCTATACATAACCGAGTATATCACGGATACCCTATACTTGGTGAAATCCTTATGTTATTCCATTCTTATTTATTACATTGGAATAACTTTGATATGTGAATCCCTATACTTGGTGATCTTCTTACATTATTCCATTCTTTATTATTACATTGGAATATCACATGCGTCATGTGTTTTACAGGACTGGTTCCATTGTTTATTATTCGCATTTATTATTACATTTGGAATATCACATGCGTGTGTTTTTTAGGACTGGTTCCATTGTTTATTATTCAAACATTTATTATTACGTTGGATCATCCACTTCGATTGTGAATTTCACACGACTGGTTCCGTTATTATTATTACATTGGAATAACTCGCTCATCAAGTACCGCATACGCGTGGTGATTTCTTTTGTTATTCCATTCTTTATTATACCCGGTTAGTTGGTTAAAACTTTGACTTCTATACTCCATGAAATTAGTAGAATATCCTTGATATTTGCGTTTCATCCAAATATCTTTTCATGAAAATATTCTTCGATCATTCTTGAATTTTACTCTACAAAATAGTATCTTGTTGACAATTTGGACGTTACTTAATTCTGGATAAAATAATTCTTGAACTTGTTTTATTGAATTATTATGTCATTGTCATCATCCACATGATATATTATGTTATCTTTGGCTTACGTGCATAGATGAACTTAGTATGATTATGACCAGGGATCATTTGGTATAATCATAGCTTGTTATAAATGATGTGATAAAAGTCCTCAGTGGCCTGTAATGCAGTGATGGATAGTTTTCGGTATGATTATGACCAGGGGTGATTCGGTATAGTCATGACCATTGATAATTTGATGAAAATCCTTGACCGTGGTAAAAGAATGATTAGATGTGGTGGTTTATTTATTAAGCTGAGTCTCAGCGATAAAAAAAAAATTGATGAAAACCTTTTAAAACCTAAAAGATAGTAGATTTTATTCTCTACTTGACTCTTTTAATGGATTGCATATTCACTGCAGATTAAACCGGTTGTTTATCATTGTATTTTATCGGTTTAACATTGTTGAAGGCTAATGATAATTTATTTCGCATTATCTTAGTCATAATATTTCTTCTTTGGGCTAGTTGAGCTCACCCTTTCTTTCCTTTATTCTTCTTGAAATGAGAACATATTTGGGACGAAGTCGGGGAGCGGAGTAATGGTCTCAGAGGATAGCATTAGTAGTCCTCACTATTACGTGAAATAGTGTGATAATAGTTGTAATGAGGACTCCTTTTGAGTTTGTATAATATCTAGTAGACAATATTTGTATTCAAACTCACGATTTATGTCGTATTATACCTGACAGTTAGGTTAGTAAGTTGTATTTGAATTTATGTACCATGTAAGTGGCGACCCAAGATGGGTGACGTATACCTAATTTTGGGGGCGTCGCACAGGTTGGTATCGAGCTTTAGGATATGATCCTGGCTAAGATGTGAGATAAGAACTAGGAGGGAGAGGCGGGAATTCCTTCATTAGTATGACCTACCTAAATTTATTTGGTATTTAATTGGTCGAATTCGAGTATAGGGATAATATGTGATATGTTAATTAACCCTTGTTTTGTGGCGGTGTTTGAGAATGACATCCCAAAAATCTTTGAGATAAGCAATGAAACACGTGAGAGTGTTGATTCATTTCAAACAAAAGGTAACGACCAACAACACGATAATAATCATCTTTTGGTGGCAACGGCTATCGAACAATGATAACCATCGGGGAAATTATCATGCTAAGAATGGTAACCACCGCCGATTGGTAATCATGGCAAAGATAATAGAAGTGGAAATTGCAAGAAGAGAAGGTCATTTAGCTCAATTTTGTTGTGTACCAAAGTCAAGTCTAGCTGGAACGGTGGCACCAAAGGTGGATATGGACAAAACAAAGTCGTTGGTTTTAAGAAGTGCATTTTTCATGACTTCTCAAAAAGCGAGTAAACCGAACGAAGTTAGCACGGGTAAGTTAATCGTAAGCTCTTGCGAAGTCTATACCGTGTTAGATACCAGTTCTACCCACTCTTTTATTTCACCTAGTCGTGTTCAACGTTTAAATTTGACTCCGGAGAAGTTAGACTTTGACTTATTGGTTGAAACCTCGTTAGTAGGAGCCTTCGTTACCTCCACTGTTTTTTTAAATCTTGTTTGATTCAAATAAACACTTTCACGTTACCTGTCAATCTTATCTCTTTGAAAATACTTGCCTTTGATTTTAGGAATCAATTGGTTAACTACTTATCATGCTTTTCGTAAGGTTGTTAGCTTTTATGTTTATAACAACCACATACCGCTAATTCAAAGTAACAAAACCTAAAGTTAATCATTGTCATATCAAGCCATAAGTAAAGAGCCCCGAATCTTTCGTTGTTGACTTCCTTGTGTGGAATGCATGCGAAGCCGGACTTTACGTAGGCGACATCGTGAATGAAGATGGCAAGGTTATAGGTATCATTGTGAGGTCTTATCTAGGTTAAGGGATAGAAGTCACGCAGTTGGTATCAATGTGACGTCTTATCTAAGTCTTGGATGAGAGTCACAGATTTTGAATGATATTTCTATTATTAATAAATTTCTGGCGTATTCATGAAGACTTCTTAGCCTACTTAGAGCGTGAAATCGAATTTTGTATTGACCCCAAAGACAAAACCCATTTCTTAAACCCTCAAATATTTAAATCGACTAAAGGATCTCATTTACGAGGATTATGATGAAAGTCATAATAAAAGCATTGGACTAATGAAAATCATGGGTATATGAAGTATTAGTAAGTGTTATGATGAGTTATGTGGTTATTATGTGAAAACATGAAAGTTTCTTAGAAATCACAAAGAGTTGAAAATCGATTTTGGTGAAAACGTAACATGAAATTCAATTGACCAAATCTCCTATTATATTTTGAATTTTTGAGTGTGGTTAAGTCCTAGAGTTAGGTCTATGAGTTACCTAACTAATCCAAGTGGAATCAATGAAAAAAGTGTTGTAGATTTTCGTGTGGACTGATTTTAGCAAAGGAGTGCAAAGCTGCAAAAATCGAAAAAGCTGCTGCCATGATTTTAGAGAGGCTGTTTCGGCCACTTAAATTATGAGAAAAATTCTGGCCTTTTGGGACATGAAGGTATATGGTATAAAGTACCTCCTGTCCAAAAATTAGCTCATTCTGACTTAAAATGAGCAAGTTATGACTATTTCAATATTTAGGTTTTCCGGCGAAAAATGCTATAACTTAGGAGTTCTATAACTCAGATGACCATGAAATTTAAACTAGAAGCTCACGTTAACATGTGTAAGGTCCTGCCAAGATTTGGGAATTTTGGAGTTAAACTTGAGGTAGCTAATTTCTTAAGGAATTAATTAGAAATTGATTTTTGAAAAATAGTAAATGAATTTTAAAAATTCGAGAAAAATATATTTTCATCATGGGACTATATTATGCTAAATCCCAGAAAAGAAATATTTTTGGGACTGATTTGGTATTTTTCATGAAAATAGTTTAATTCTGAACATATGAGTTAAATATGTTATGTGAAGTAACAAAGTTGAAAATAGGATTTTATGGCTAGAGAATCCTATATAGAGTATATGCATATTTTTTGAGAGATTTGATAATTGGTGATGATATCTTATGAGTATGGCATTTTGAATGATTAAATGCATTATATGGTAAAAGCGTAAACAATTAAGATAAATTGTTTATAAATTTAAGAAGTGATTAAAATATTGTTATAATATTAATGATATTAGATTATGAGATTATTAAGTGATTGATAACATGGGGATATTTTTGAATCTGGATAAATTATATTATAAATGTTTAATATTTATCCTTTATCTCATTTGATTGATTCTTTATATCATTATCCTCATATTTTATATTATGTTGAAAGTCATCGTGGCTGTGTAGTGCATAGATGGACTTGGTATGATTATGACTGAGGATTGTTGGGTATAATCATAGTAGTAATTGAAAAACACAATTATCTTTGGTAGTAGTGCATGGATAATTTGTGGTCGTGATCTTAATGAATACACAATTATCTTTGGTAGTAGTGCATGGATAATTTGTGGTCGTGATATCTTAATGAATACACAATTATCTTTGGTAGTAGTGCATGGATAATTTATATGGTCGTGATACTAATGAATACACGATTATCTTTGGTAGTAGTGCATGGATAATTTGTGGTCGTGATCTTAATGAATACACAATTATCTTTGGTAGTAGTGCATGGATAATTTGTGGTCGTGATCTTAATGAATACACAATTATCTTTGGTAGTAGTGCATGGATAATTTGTGGTCGTGATACTAATGAATACACGATTATCTTTGGTCGCGTAGTGCATGGATAATTTGTGGTCGTGATCTTAATGAATACACGATTATATCTTTGGTAGTAGTGCATGGATAATTCGTGGTCGTGATATCTTAATGAATACAAGATAATTCGTGGTCGTGATACTAATGAATACACGATTATCTTTGGTAAGTAGTGCATGGATAATTTGTGGTCGTGATACTAATGAATACGATTATCTTTGGTAGTAGTGCATGGATAATTTGTGGTCGTGATACTAATGAATACACGATTATCTTTGGCAGTAGTGCATGGATAATTTGTGGTCGTGATACTAATGAATACACGATTATCTTCGTGGTAGTAGTACATGGATAATTTGTGGTCGTGATCTTAATGAATACACGATTATCTTTGGTAGTAGTGCATGGATAATTGTGGTCGTGATCTTAATGAATACACGATTATCTTGGCCAGTAGTAGTCATGGATAATTCGTGGTTGTGATACTAATGAATATCCTCGGCTTTTGTAGTGCGTGGATGATTCGATGATATGGATTAATTATTGGTGAGTCTCAAGAATGAAATATTAATTCATGGATGTGGTAAAAGTCATCTTTGGTAGTAGTGCATTGATAGACTTGGTATAATTATGACCACGGATTATTCGGTATAATCATGGTAGTAATTGAAAACACGAATATCCTTAGCCTTGATGGTGCATGAATAATTCATGGTTGTGATACTATTAAGTCGAGTCTCAGTATTATTGGTTTCTGGTTGTATATCTTTGGCCCGTAGTGCAAAGATGAATTGTTAATGAATATCTTTGGTAGGATTGCAGAAAAAATGAATTTAATGTTTTCAACGATAAAGGTATTCAAGGTATCCTCATCTCTTATCATACAGTGCGTATCGCGTACCTAATTTCGAGGGCGAAATTCCATAAGGAGGGAGATTGTGAGACCCCAGATTTTATCAATAAAGATTTAAATTTTGTCGAAATAATTTTTAATATTATGGTGTGAATTTGAGATAAATATTATAGTTGTGGGTAGTATTTATAAATTTTGCAAAGTATGCAAGTGGTTATATTATATTCGATTGGTCGGGGAATATTCGGTTTAGTAGGGAATATTCGTACAACGGCTCAATCATTGGTGGACCCCACAACAGAATTATTGTCGGATTGAGAAAACGATAAAAATATTTTATTGAAATAACGACGGAAGTTTCTGGGTTGATCTTGTTGAACTACTCGGTAGTAAAAATACAAGAATACGTGTGGTTGCATAGTAGAAGACACGGTATTGATTATTGATACTTATGCGAGAAGTCACTTGATTTGATTATTATTGTCGATTAATAATATGAATTATTATAAGCGATAATGACGTTTTGTTTTATTCAGTATTATTAACGTAATAAAAAGTAAACATCTTTTTATATAAAATGTAATACTTTATTAAAGTTATTCTATAAATAGAATATATTATATTTTATTATGCATAGTGTTGCATAGTGTTTTGCGTAGTATTTTGTGATAGTGTTGCATAAGTATTTGCATAGTAAAATGTTTTTATATAAATAGAATATATTATATTTTATTTAAAAGATTTTGCTTTAAATATGGACCGTCAGATTAAAGTAAATCAATCTGGACCGGATTCATGGATTAATTACTATGCATTCTATTTTCCTATAAAATAAGCTCATTCCTTCATTATTTTCTTATTTAATTCTTTGAAACTCTCAGAGAGAAATTATAGAGGAAGCTATAGAGAGAAAATCTATAGAGAGAAAAAAGAAAGATACGGTACTTCACTACTTTGATATCCAAAGATCTTCTTTTACGGTAAGGGGTATTATTTGTTGTAATCGAGTGGTGTTATTCTTTCTTATTCATAAAGAGCACTTCATTATTCCATTCATTATTATTCATTGGAATAACTTTCGTAAAAGTGGTATACCCTATACATAACTCCACATATGCTGACGATACCCTATACTTGGTGAAAATCTTATGTTATTCCATTCTTATTTATTCGTTGGAATAACTTTGTATACTGTGGAATCCCTATACTTGGTGATCTTCTTCTCATTATTCCATTCTTTATTATTACGTTGGAATATCACGTCGTGTGTTTTACAGGACTGGTTCCATTGTTTATTATTCGCATTTATTATTACATTGGAATATCACGTGCGTGTGTTTTTACAGGACACGGTTCCATTGTTTATTATTCAGCATTTATTATTCTGTTGGATCATCCTCGATTGTGAATTTCACCGACTGGTTCCGTTATTATTATTACATTGGAATGACTGTACATGCGCAAGACCGCTGGCATGCATGGTGATTTCTTTTGTTATTCCATTCTTTATTATACCCAGTTGGTTAAAACTTTGACTTCTATACTCCATGAAATTAGTAGAATATCCTTGATATTTGCGTTTCATCCAGTATCTTTTCATGAAAATATTCTTCGATCATTCTTGAATTTTACTCTACAAAATAGTATCTTGTTGACAATTTGGACGTTACTAATTCCTGGATAAAATAATTCTTGAACTTGTTTTATTGAATTATTATGTCATTGTCATCATCCACATGATATATTATGTTATCTTTGGCTTACGTGCATAGATGAACTTAGTATGATTATGACCAGGGATCATTTGGTATAATCATGGCTTGTTATAAATGATGTGATAAAAGTCCTCAGTGGCTGTAATGCAAATGATGGATAGTTTTGGTATGATTATGACCGAGGGGTGATTCGGATATAGTCATGACCATTGATAATTTGATGAAAATCCTTGACTAGTGGTACAAGAATGATTAGATGTGGTGGTTTATTTATTAATTTGAGTCTCAAATGATAAAAAAAAAATTGATGAAAACCTTTTAAAACCTAAAAGATAGTAGATTTTATTCTCTACTTGACTCTTTTTAATGGATTGCATATTCCACGCATTAAACCTGGTTGTCTATTGTATTTTATCGGTTTAACACTTTGTTGAAGGCTAATGATAATTTATTCGCATTATCTTAGTCATAATATTTCTTCTTCTTGGGCTAGTTGAGCTCACCTTTTCTTTCACCGTTTTCTTCGTGAAATGAGAACATACCGATTTGAGACTGAGTCGGGAGCGGAGTAATGGTCCGAGAGGATAGCATTAGTAGTCCTCACTATTCGTGAAATAGTGTGATAATAGTTGTAATGAGGACTCCTTTTGAGTTTGTATAATATCTATCTAGACAATATTTGTATTCAAACTCACGGTTTATGTCGTCGATTGTACACTACACAGTTAGGTTAGTAAGTTGTATTTGAATTTATGTACCATGTAAGTGGCGACCCAAGATGGGGGTGACGATACCTAATTTTGGGGCGTCACGGTTGGTATCGAGCTTAGGGATATGATCCCCGGCTAAGATGTGAGATAAGAACTAGGAGGAGAGAGACGGAATTTCTTCACTAAGTATGACCTACCTAAATTTATTTGGTATTTAATTGGTGGGTCACGTAGAGTATAGGATAATATGTGATATGTTAATTAACCCTTGTTTTGTGACGGTGTTTGAGAATGACATCGAAAATCTTTGAGATAAGCAATGAAGACGCGTGAGAGTGTTGATTCACTCAAACAAAAGGTAACGACCAACAACACGATAATAATCATATGGTGGTGGCAATATTATCGTAACAATGATAACCATCGGGGAAATTATCATGCTAAGAATGGTAACCACTTGGTGGTAATCATGACAAAGATAATAGAAGTGGAAATTGCAAGAAGAGAAGGTCATTTAGCTCAATTTTGTTGTGCACCAAAGTCAAGTCTAGCTGGAACGGTGGCACCAAAGGTGGATATGGACAAAACAAAGTCGTTGGTTTTAAGAAGTGCATTTTTCATGACTTCTCAAAAAGCGAGTAAACCGAACGAAGTTAGCACGGGTAAGTTAATCGTAAGCTCTCATGAAGTCTATATACAGTGTTAGATACCGTTCTACCCACTCTTTTTATTTCACCTAGTCGTGTTCAACGTTTAAATTTGACTCCGGAGAAGTTAGACTTTGACTTATTGGTTGAAACCTCGTTAGTAGGAGCCTTCGTTACCTCCACTGTTTTTTTAAATCTTGTTTGATTCAAATAAACACTTTCACGTTACCTGTCAATCTTATCTCTTTGAAAATACTTGCCTTTGATTTTAGGAATCAATTGGTTAACTACTTATCATGCTTTTCGTAAGGTTGTTAGCTTTTATGTTTATAACAACCTCATATACCTAATTCAAAGTAACCAAACCCTAAAGTTAATCATTGTCATATCAAGCCATAAGTAAAGAGCCCCGAATCTTTCGTTGTTGACTTCCTTGTGTGGAATGCACCGAAGCCAGACTTTCTGTAGGCGACATCGTGAATGAAGATGGCAAGGTTATAGGTATCATTGTGAGGTACTATCTAGGTTAAGGGATAGAAGTCACAGTTGGTATCAATGTGACGTACTATCTAAGTCTTGGATGAGAGTCACAGTTTTGAATGATATTTCTATTATTAATAAATTTCCTGGCGTATTCATGAAGACTTCTTAGCCTACTTAGAGCGTGAAATCGAATTTTGTATTGACCCCAGTACAAAACCCATTTCTTAAACCCTCAAATATTTCAATCAACTAAAAGGATGCATTTACGAGGATTATGATGAAAGTCATAATAAAAGCATTGGACTAATGAAAATCATGGGTATATGAAGTATTAGTAAGTGTTATGATGAGTTATGTGGTTATTATGTGAAAACATGAAAGTTTCTTAGAAATCACAAAGAGTTGAAAATCAGATTTTGGTGAAAAACGTAACATGAAATTCAATTGACCAAATCTCCTATTATATTTTGAATTTTTGAGTGTGGTTAAGTCCTAGAGTTAGGTCTATGAGTTACCTAACTAATCCAAGTGGAATCAATGAAAAAAGTGTTGTAGATTTTCGTGTGGACTGATTTTAGCAAAGGAGTGCAAAGCTGCAAAAATCAAAAAAGTTGCTGCCATGATTTTAGAGAGGCTGTTTCGGCCACTTAAATTATGAGAAAAATTCTGGCCTTTTGGGACATGAAGGTATATGGTATAAAGTACCTCTTGTCCAAAAATGAGCTCATTCTGACTTAAAATGAGCAAGTTATGACTATTTCAATATTTAGGTTTTTCCGATGAAAAAATGCTATAACTAGGAGTTCTATAACTCAGATGACCATGAAATTTAAACTAGAAGCTCACGTTAACATGTGTAAGCTCCTGCCAAGATTTAGGAATTTTGGAGTTAAACTTGAGGTAGCTAATTTCTTAAGGAATTAATTAGAAATTGATTTTGAAAAATAGTAAATGAATTTTAAAAATTTAGAAAAATATATTTTCATCATGGGACTATATTATGCTAAATCCCAGAAAAGAAATATTTTTGGGACTGATTTGGTATTTTTCATGAAAATAGTTTAGTTACTTAACATATGAGTTAAATATGTTATGTGAAGTAACAAAGTTGAAAATAGGATTTTATGGCTAGAGAGAATCCTATATAGAGTATATGCATATTTTTTGAGAGATTTGATAATTGGTGATGATATCTTATGAGTATGGCATTTTTGAATGATTAAATGCATTATATGGTAAAGCGTAAACAATTAAGATAAATTGTTTATAAATTTAAGAAGTGATTAAAATATTGTTATAATATTAATGATATTAGATTATGAGATTATTAAGTGATTGATAACATGGGGATATTTTTGAATCCTCGGATAAATTATATTATAAATGTTTAATATTTATCCTTTATCTCATTTGATTGATTCTTTATATCATTATCCTCATGTTTATATTATGTTGAAAGTCATCGTGGGTTCGTAGTGCATAGATGGACTTGGTATGATTATGATTAGGGATTGTTCGGTATAATCATAACTTAGTAATTGAAAACACAATTATCTTTCGGTAGTAGTGCATGGATAATTTGTGGTCGTGATCTTAATGAATACACAATTATCTTTGGTAGTAGTGCATGGATAATTTGTGGTCGTGATCTTAATGAATACACAATTATCTTTGGTAGTAGTGCATGGATAATTTATGGTCGTGATACTAATGAATACACGATTATCTTTGGTAGTAGTGCATGGATAATTTGTGGTCGTGATACTAATGAATACACAATTATCTTTGGTAGTAGTGCATGGATAATTTGTGGTCGTGATCTTAATGAATACACAATTATCTTTGGCCGTAGTGCATGGATAATTTGTAGTCGTGATACTAATGAATACACGATTATCTTTGGTCGTAGTGCATGGATAATTTGTGGTCGTGATACTAATGAATACACGATTATCTTTCGCCGTAGTGTATGGATAATTCGTGGTCGTGATACTTAATGAATACACGATTATCTTTGGTAGTAGTGCATGGATAATTCGTGGTCGTGATACTAATGAATACACGATTATCTTTGGTAGTAGTGCATGGATAATTTGTGGTCGTGATACTAATGAATACACGATTATCTTTCGCAGTAGTGTATGGATAATTTGTGGTCGTGATACTAATGAATACACGATTATCTTTGGTAGTAGTGCATGGATAATTTGTGGTCGTGATACTAATGAATACACGATTATCTTTGGTAGTAGTGCATGGATAATTTGTGGTCGTGATACTAATGAATACACGATTATCTTTGGTAGTAGTGCATGGATAATTGTGGTCGTGATCTTAATGAATACACGATTATCTTTGGTAGTAGTGCATGGATAATTCGTGGTTGTGATCTTAATGAATATCCTTGGCACGTAGTGCGGGGATGATTCGATGATATGGATTAATTATTGAAGTGAGTCTCAAAGAATGAAATATTAATTCATGGATGTGGTAAAAGTCATCTTTGGCCGTAGTGCATTGATAGACTTGGTATAATTATGACCACGGATTATTCGGTATAATCATGACCGTAATTGAAAACACGAATATCCTTAGCCAGTAGTGCATGAATAATTCATGGTTGTGATACTATTAAAATTTGAGTCTCGTATTATTGGTTTTACAAGTTGTATATCTTTGGCTGTAGTGCAAAGATGAATTGTTAATGAATATCTTTGGCCGGATTGCAAAAATGAATTTAATGTTTTCAACGATAAAGGTATTCAAGGTATCCTCATCTCTTATCATACCAGGTACGTACCCTAATTTCGAGGGCGAAATTCCATAAGGAGGGGAGATTGTGAGACCCCAGATTTTATCAATAAAGATTTAAATTTTGTCGAAATAATTTTTAATATTATGGTGTGAATTTGAGATAAATATTATAGTTGTGGGTAGTATTTATAAATTTTGCAAAGTATGCAAGTGGTTATATTATATTCGATTGGTCTGGGAATATTTGGGTTTAGTAGGGAATATTAAATAACAATACTCAATCATTGGTGGACCCCACAATGAGTAATTATTGTCGGATTGAGAAAGCGATAAAAAATATTTTATTGAAATAACGACGGAAGTTTTACTGGTTGATATTGTTGAACTACCGGTAGTAAAAGTAAAGAATACGTGTGGTTGCATAGTAACACACAGTATTGATTATCGATACTTATGCACGAAGTCACTCGGTTTGATTCCATTATTCATCGATTAATAATATGAATTATTATAGCGATAATGACGTTTTGTTTTATTCGTATTATTAACGTAATAAAAAGCGAAACATCTTTTATATAAAAGCGTAATACTTTATTAAAGTTATTCTATAAATAGAATATATTATATTTTATTATGCATAGTGTTGCATAGTGTTTTTATAGTAGTATTTTTGCATAGTGTTGCATAGTGTTTGCATAGTAAAATGTTTTATATAAATAGAATATATTATATTTTATTTAAAAGATTTTGCTTTAAATATGGACCGTCGATTAAAGTAAATCAATCTGGACCGTTCATGGATTAATTACTACGCATTCTATTTTCCTATAAATAGAAGCTCATTCCTTCATTATTTTCTTACGAATTCCTTTGAAACTACAGAGAGAAATTAAATTAGAGGAAGCTAGAGAGAAAATCTATAGAGAGAAAGAAGTAGAGTATTCAGTACTTCACTACTTTGATATCCAAATTATCTTTTACTAGTAAGGGTATTATTTGTTGTACCGTCGTGGGTGTTATTCTTTCTTATTCATAAAGAGCACTTCATTATTCCATTCATTATTATTACATTGGAATAACTCGTAAAAGTGGTATACCCTATACATAACTTTGTATATGCGGCGTACCTATACTTGGTGAAATCCTTATGTTATTCCATTCTTATTTATTACATTGGAATAACTCAGATGTCGCTGAATCCCCTATACTTGGTGATCTTTCTTCATTATTCCATTCTTTATTATTACATTTGGAATATCCGTCGTGTGTTTTACAGGACAGTTCCATTGTTTATTATTCCGCATTTATTATTCTCATTTGGAATATCCTCGTCGTGTGTTTTTACACGGGACTGGTTCCATTGTTTATTATTCAAGCATTTATTATTACATTGGATCATCCTCGATTGTGAATTTCACCGACTGGTTCCGTTATTATTATTCTACATTGGAATAACACATACATCAAGCACCGCATGCGTGGTGATTTCTTTTGTTATTCCATTCTTTATTATACCCGGTTGGTTAAAACTTTGACTTCTATACTCCATGAAATTAGTAGAATATCCTTGATATTTGCGTTTCATCCAAAGATCTTTTCATGAAAATATTCTTGATCATTCTTGAATTTTACTCTACAAAATAGTATCTTGTTGACAATTTGGGACGTTCTTAATTCTCGGATAAAATAATTCTTGAACTTGTTTTATTGAATTATTATGTCATCATCATCATCATCACATGATATATTATGTTATCTTTGGCTTACGTGCATAGATGAACTTAGTATGATTATGACCAGGGATCATTTGGTATAATCATGGCTTGTTATAAATGATGTGATAAAAGTCCTCAGTGGCCTGTAATGCAGTGATGGATAGTTTTCGGTATGATTATGACCAGGGGTGATTCGGTATAGTCATGACCATTGATAATTTGATGAAAATCCTTGACCGTGGTACAAGAATGATTAGATGTGGTGGTTTATTTATTAAGCTGAGTCTCAGCGATAAAAAAAAAAATTGATGAAAACCTTTTAAAACCTAAAAGATAGTAGATTTTATTCTCTACTTGACTCTTTTAATGGATTGCATATTCGCTGTGATTAAACCTGGTTGTCTATTGTATTTTATCGGTTTAACACATTGTTGAAGGCTAATGATAATTTATTCGCATTATCTTAGTCATAATATTTTCTTTTGGGCTAGTTGAGCTCACCCTTTCTTTCTTTCGTTCTCTTCGTGAAATGAGAACATAGGTGGGACGAGTCGGGGAACGGAGTAATGGTCCGAGGAGGATAGCATTAGTAGTCCTCACTATTACGTGAAATAGTGTGATAATAGTTGTAATGAGGACTCCTTTTGAGTTTGTATAATATCTAGTAGACAATATTTGTATTCAAACTCACGATTTATGTCGTATTGTATACCTACGATTAGGTTAGTAAGTTGTATTTGAATTTATGTACCATGTAAGTGGCGACCCAAGATGGGTGACGATACCTAATTTTGGGGCGTCGTGGCGGTTGGTATCGAGCTTAGGATATGATCCTGGCTAAGATGTGAGATAAGAACTAGGAGGGAGAGGCGGGAATTCCTTCGCTAGTATGACCTACCTAAATTTATTTGGTATTTAATTGGTAGAATCGAGTATAGGGATAATATGTGATATGTTAATTAACCCTTGTTTTGTGACGGTGTTTGAGAATGACATCCGAAAATCTTTGAGATAAGCAATAAAGCACGTGAGAGTGTTGATTCAAATTTCAAACAAAAGGTAACGACCAACAACACGATAATAATCATATCTTGGTGGCAGCATTTATCGAACAATGATAACCATCGGGGAAATTATCATGCTAAGAATGGTAACCACTTGGTGGTAATCACGGCAAAGATAATAGAAGTGGAAATTGCAAGAAGAGAAGGTCATTTAGCTCAATTTTGTTGTGCACCAAAGTCAAGTCTATTTGAAGCGGTGGCACCAAAGGTGGATATGGACAAAACAAAGTCGTTGGTTTTAAGAAGTGCATTTTTCATGACTTCTCAAAAAGCGAGTAAACCGAACGAAGTTAGCACGGGTAAGTTAATCGTAAGCTCTTGCGAAGTCTATACCGTGTTAGATACCAGTTCTACCCACTCTTTTATTTCACCTAGTCGTGTTCAACGTTTAAATTTGACTCCGGAGAAGTTAGACTTTGACTTATTGGTTGAAACCTCGTTAGTAGGAGCCTTCGTTACCTCCACTGTTTTTTTAAATCTTGTTTGATTCAAATAAACACTTTCACGTTACCTGTCAATCTTATCTCTTTGAAAATACTTGCCTTTGATTTTAGGAATCAATTGGTTAACTACTTATCATGCTTTTCGTAAGGTTGTTAGCTTTTATGTTTATAACAACCCTGTTACACGAATTCAAAGTAACCAAACCCTAAAGTTAATCATTGTCATATCAAGCCATAAGTAAAGAGCCCCGAATCTTTCGTTGTTGACTTCCTTGTGTGGAATGCTTAGAAGCCGGACTTTCTCAGAGGCGACATCGTGAATGAAGATGGCAAGGTTATAGGTATCATTGTGAGGTCTTATCTAGGTTAAGGGATAGAAGTCACGGTTGGTATCAATGTGACGTCTTATCTAAGTCTTGGATGAGAGTCACGATTTTGAATGATATTTCTATTATTAATAAATTTCTGGCGTATTCATGAAGACTTCTTAGCTTACTTAGGCGTGAAATCGAATTTTGTATTGACCCGAAGACAAAACCTATTTCTTAAACCCTCAAATATTTAAATCAACTAAAAGGATGCATTTACGAGGATTATGATGAAAGTCATAATAAAAGCATTGGACTAATGAAAATCATGGGTATATGAAGTATTAGTAAGTGTTATGATGAGTTATGTGGTTATTATGTGAAAACATGAAAGTTTCTTAGAAATCACAAAGAGTTGAAAATCGATTTTGGTGAAAAACGTATAACATGAAATTCAATTGACCAAATCTCCTATTATATTTTGAATTTTTGAGTGTGGTTAAGTCCTAGAGTTAGGTCTATGAGTTACCTAACTAATCCAAGTGGAATCAATGAAAAAGTGTTCAGAATTTTTCGTGTGGGTGATTTTAGCAAAAGGAGTGCAAAGCTGCAAAAATCAAAAAAGTTCTTCGCCATGATTTTGAGAGAAAATCTATAGAGAGAAAAGAAGTAGAGTATACGGTACTTCACTACTTTGATATCCAAAGTATCTTTTACGGTGAGGGGTATTATTTGTTGTACCGCAATGAAGTGTTATTCTTTCTTATTCATAAAGAGCACTTACATTATTCCATTCATTATTATTACATTGGAATAACTCGTAAAAAAGTGGTATACCCTATACATAACTTGTATATGCAGATACCCTATACTTGGTGAAATCCTTATGTTATTCCATTCTTATTTATTACATTGGAATAACTTTGTATCTGTGGAATCCCCTATACTTGGTGATCTTCTTCTATTATTCCATTCTTTATTATTACATTTGGAATATCACATGCGTGTGTTTTACAGGACTGGTTCCATTGTTTATTATTCGCATTTATTATTACATTGGAATATCACATGCGTGTGTTTTACAGGACTGGTTCCATTGTTTATTATTCAAAGACATTTATTATTACATTGGATCATCCTGTTGGTGTGAATTTTCACGACTTGGTTAAGTTATTATTATTACATTGGAATAACTCTGCCATCGCAATCACCGCATGCATGGTGATTTCTTTTGTTATTCCATTCTTTATTATACCCGGTTGGTTAAAACTTTGACTTCTATACTCCATGAAATTAGTAGAATATCCTTGATATTTGCATTTCATCCGATATCTTTTCATGAAAATATTCTTACGATCATTCTTGAATTTTACTCTACAAAAGCGGTATCTTGTTGACAATTTGGGACGTTCTTAATTCTGGATAAAATAATTCTTGAACTTGTTTTATTGAATTATTATGTCATTGATTTTAATGGTTTGGTCGTTTGAATTCGCATAATAGGTTGATTAGGAATATGAAAGCTAACAACACTACGAAAACAATCAATTTTTGCATAATAAGTAGTTAACCAATCAATCCACAGAATCACGTCAAATGCAAGTATTTTTAATGAAATAAGATCGACGGGTAATGTGAGAGGTACCGATTTGAACCAAACAAGACTTATAAGCGATTGGATGTAATGAAGGTTTCTCCCAAGCGGAGTTTCCACAGATAAGTCAAAGTCTAATTTCTCCTGAGTCAAATTTAATCGATTCGAGCCAAGTAGGAGAAATAAAAGAATGGGTAGAACCAGGTATCAAATAAAGTATAGACTTCATTAGAGTTTATGATAAGCTTACCCGTGACGACCTCATTCGGGTTCCTTGTTCTCTCGGGAGGTCACAACAAACGCTCTCCCTTATCTTCTGGGTTTTGAATTTTTACGGGATGACGCTTTGGTGCCTCCATCCTAGTTGAATTTGTCTTGATAAGCGATAAAATCGAGCTAAGTGACCTTCTCTTCCACAATTATAACATGCTTTGGACCGCATGGCCGTGATTTAGATCGATGTGTCCCTCTCCTCCGCATTTGAAGCATATGATAGGTGGTCTTTTCTCCTTCCTTAACAATGGGTCTTTGGTCCGACGTCTTTCCATCATTGTTGAATCTCCGTTTCTTGAAATGTCCATTCTTATTGTTTTTGTACGATTACCACCGAAGTGGTTACCATATCCGCCTGTTGATTCCTCCACGCTTGTTGTCACCGCTCGATGACTACTCTATTTGGTATTATAATTTTTTGGTCGCTCTCTTTTAGTTGCGTTGACTCATTATCGCGTTCCACTAACTGAGCCCTATTTACAACATCTGAATACAAACACAGTTTATGAGAAATAAGATGTTGACGTATCTCCGGCTTCAAACCTCTTAAAAACATTCGCGCCATTCTCTCTTCATTATCCACCAAGTGGGACATAAACCGTGATAACTCCGCAAATTTTGCCTCGTATTGCGACACGGTCATATTATTTTGTTCCAACTTGATAAACTCCACCTCCTTCATTATGGCGAATACTTTCGAGAGAAAGTATTTATCGTTGAACGACTCTGGAACTTCTCCCAAGATATCTTGATCAATGAGGTCGAAAGTCGTTTTACCGATTCCCACCGATGAATCGCCTCTCCGCATGCAACATAAAGGCGTGAAAGGAACCTTTTGCTCTCGGAGCATCCCAAGACATCAAATATCTTGGTAATCTGCTTTATCCATGCTTCCGCCGAAGTGGTTTTGCTCTCCCTTAAACTCGGTGGTCCCGGTTCCTTGAATTGTTTAGCGGTGACCGCTGAGAGAGTTTTCCGTGTTTCCACCTACGTTTTGGATGAGTCATTTCTCGCTTCATTGTTGCCTAAATTGCATAAAGCCTCGAACATTTGATCATTCATCATTTGGTCGGTGTTGTTGTTTACATGAGGATTATCGCCTTCACGATGCACATTATCCACGATTATTGATATGTGGTGAATCAACGATTCGTCTGCGCTCCATTCTTTATTCTCAACATTCTCGGATGTCATTTTTAGATCTCGCCACAAAACAAAAGGTTAATTGACATGTAACAAATTATCTCTATATATTCAATGAGACCAATAAAATAAGACATAAACTTAGGTAGGTCATACTAGCGAAGGTATTCCCCGTCTCTCCTCCTAGTACTATTCTCACATCTTAGCAGGATCATATCCCTAAGCTCGATACCAATTGTGGCGCCCCAAAATTAGGTATACATCACCCATCTTGGGTCGCCACTTACGGTATGTAATTTAAATACAACTTATTAACATAAGCTGTAGGTGTACAATACGACATAAAGCGTGAGTTTAAATACAAATAAATCACTAGATATTATACAAACTCTAAAAAAGTCCTCATTACAATTATTATCACACTATTTCACAGAATAGTGAGGACTACTAATGCTATCTTGAGGACCATCACTTTCGTTTCCCGAGGCTCGTCTCAAATTTATATTCTCATTTCAAGAGAAACGGTGAAAGAAAGGGTGAGCTCAACTAGCCCAAGAAGAAATATTATGACTAAGATAATGCGAATAAATTATCAATAGTCTTCAACAATGTTAAACCGATAAAATACAATAGACAATCGGTTTAAGCTGCGGTGAATAAGCAATCCATTAAAAGAGTCAAGTAGAAAATAAAGTCTACTATCTTTTAGGTTTTAAAGGTTTTTCATCATCGTTATAATTTGAGACTCAAACTTTTAATAAATATTCCACATCATCGAATCACCCCGCACTACTGACGATGATATTCTTTAGTATCACGACCACAATTATTCATGCCACTACGGGCGAGAATATTTGTGTATTCATTAATGGTCATGATCATGCCAACAATCGTCCACCAATGCACTACGCCATCGAGGATTTTTATCACATCATTTGTAACATTACGGTCATGATTACACCGAATAGTCTCTGGTCATAATCATACCAAGTCCATCTATGCACTACAGGCCACAGATGACTTTCAACATAATATAAACATGAGGATGATGACAATGATATAAGAATTCAATAAAACAAGTTCAAGAATTATTTTATCCAGGAATTATTAACTTCCAAATTATCAACATGATACAGTTTTGTAGAGTAAAATTCAAGAATGATCAGAAAAATATTTCCATGAAAAGATACTGGATGAAACCCAAATATCAAGGATATTCCACTAATTTCATGGAGTATAGAAGTCAATGTTTTAACCAACTGGGTATAATAAAGAATAGAATAACAAAAGAAATCACTATGCATGCGATAGACCGCACAGGCAGGTTATTCCAACAGAATAATAAATAACGGAAAAGTGGTTCGACGCCTGTAATGTGAAACGACAAGTGGTTCGACGTCTGGTAAAGGTAATTACTATTAACGAAGGTAAATACTATTGACGAAGGTAAATACTATTCACAAGGGTAATTACTATTGACGAAGGTAATTACTATTGGCGAAGGTAAATACTATTCACAAGGGTAATTACTATTGGCGAAGGTAAATACTATTCACAAGGGTAATTCTTATTGACGAAGATAAATACTATTGTGAAGAGACTCTTAGATGATGACATATGAGCCCCCATAAAATAATCAAACTTACCACAAATCATTTTATTTTTCATCAACACATATTTAATCTTTCAACAATTATTAATCATTTATAACTTGTCGTCTCAATTATTGATTTAATTATAACATATTATACGAGATGATCATTTGTGACAATAATTGAATCAATAATATAATAGATATGATCGCAAGCAATTCATGTAGTAATAATTGAGCATAATTGAGTGACTTCTCACGTAAGCATCAATAATCAATACCGTGTGCTACTTATGCAACACACGTATTCATCGTACTTTACCACCGGGTAGTTCAGCAGCTTTAAGCGGTAACACCTCGTAGTTATTTTTATAAAATATTTTTGTCATTTTCTCAATCCGACAATAATTACATTGTGGGGTCCACCAATGATTGAGCCGTTGTACGAATATTCCCGACCAAACGAATATTTTATAACAACTTGCATACTTTGCAAAATTTATTAATATTACCCATAACTATAACATTATATCAAATTTATTCCATAATATTCAAAATAATATTTATAGAAAAAATTCATCTTTATTTATAAAAGCCGGGTCTTATATATACCTTACTTAATCTGGGGTGCTACCCATTCATTTATCTCTCTGCATGTGCTCAACGTTTAAACTTGACTCAGGAGAAATTAGACTTTGACCTATCTGTGGAAACTCAGTTAGAGAAACTTTCATCACATCCAATCGTTTATAAATCTTGTTTGATTCAAGTTGGCACCATCACCTTACTGTTGACCTTATCTCTTTAAAGATACTTGCTTTTGATGTGATTTTAGGGATTGATTGGTTAACTACTCATCATGCCAAAATTGATTGTTTTCGTAAAGTTGTTAGTTTTCATATTCCTAACCAACCTGTTATATTTAATTCAAACAACTAAACCATTAAAATCAATCACCGTCATATCTAATCATAAAGCTATTCGTATATTGAAAACGGATGTCAAGCTTTCTTAGCCCATGTTATGGATTTGAATAAAGACACGCCAAATTTGAATAATATTCTGTTGTTATTGACTTTTCCGACGATTTCAGAAGAACTTCTCGGTCACCCCGTAACGTGAAGTTGAATTCTTTATTGATCTTGAACTGCATAAAGCCCATTTCTAAAACCCCATATTGAATGGCTCTATTGAACTTCAGAGTTAAAGGTCCAACTACGAGGAATTGTTGGACATCGGTTTCATTCGTCCCAAGACATCTCCTTGGGGTGCTCTGTTTTATTTGTAAGAAGAAAAGACGGGAGTATGCGATTTTGTATTGATTATCGGGGAATTGAACCATGTCACCATCAAGAATAGGTATCCTCTACCTCGTATTAATGACTTGTTTGACCAATTGCAGGGCACAATTCTTTTCAAAAATCGATCTTCGATTCGGATATCATCGGTGAAGATTAGGCGAGGATATTCCAAAGACGCGCCTTTAGAACTTCCAGACGGGCATTATGAATTCTTAGTCATGTCTTCGGATCGACTAATGCTCCTCATGACTTTCATGGATATGATGAACCGAGTATTCAAGGAATATTTGGATCGGTTTGTTGTTGTCTTTATTGATGACATCCTTATATATTCCAAAAGTCGTGAAGATCATGAGCACCATTTGAAAATTTGGTACTCAAAGGCTTCGTGAAAACAAACTATATGCCAAATTAATGAAATGCGAGTTCGGATTGAGAAAGTAGCATTCCTTGGGCATGTGGTGTTGAAACATGGAGATATCTGTTGATCCGCCAAGATTGAAGCAATCAAAGTTGGGAGCAACCGAAGTTTCGGTGGTGATCAAGCACGTAGCTTTTTGGGCTTATTTGGTTATTATCGGAGATTCGTGGAAGGGTTTTCTCGAATCGCTACTCCATTATTGGCAATGTCTAGAAAGTTACATCTAAGGAGAGGTTTGGTCACCTAATCATTGCTGCCAAGAAGAAGAAATTCTTATTGGAAAGCCCCCTCTTTCCTGAGAGCGCTCGGTTGTCGATATTGTGATTCAGTAATATTATTTGTGAATAATTAATTATTGATTCATATGATGAGGAAAATATTGATTTTATGTGGATATAGATGGAGAAAATTTTAATGTGACAATTGTTGAAAATTGAAATTTTATCTTTTTCGATAAAATAATTCATTTAAATATATTATTATATTTTAATAAAATAATAATGGTGATATTTTTACAACGAATGTGGGATATATGAGTATACGAGGAGGAAGAGTATTTTTGTTGCAATAAATGTTTAAAACATGTTAAACATGTCAATTGGACCCCATTTATTGACCGAAATTTGATTATACTTTGTAAAATTGCCCGTTTGTGAATTTTGGTCAATTTCTATTTGGAATTTGGAAAAACTTTCTTTCGCAAAGTTGTAGAGAATTGAATTTCTTATAAAACACGCGAGATTGAATTCTTTGATGAAAAGGCTATTTATTATGAATTATTGAAGTTCAAGCTCAAATAATTGATTTTGGAAGTTTAAAATATTTAAAATTAGAAAAACGTTTTTTTTTTACTTTTTCTAGAATGTGGCATGTGTTTGATGGTGAAATCAGATTCTAGGCATGTGTAGGAAATTTATATAATTATATTATTAATTTATTAAATTTTTCGCTTTGGTGTTAAAGCAATTTCTATAAATAGGGTCTTGGGTTAGAATTGAAAATCACACCGTAAATCGAAGTTTTCTCTCTATATTATCGAAGCGTATTCTTGTGAGTATTCTCGAGTATACTTTGAGTATTGTTAGGCGGTCAAGTAAGTTCCTTCAAAGACTATACTCGGTATTCCAAATTTAAAAGTCTTAATCTTTCGAGGTAGGGATGTTATTTTCTTCTCAAATGATATTATTTCTTCAATATCATTATTTGAAATATTGGTTGAAACTTTTTATCAAATTTGGAACTTTTTCATGTCTGGGGTTACTATTCATGAGTTCTTATTCATGAGTTACTTATTCACGAGTTCTTATTCACGTAAGCGTGAAGATGTTTTTTTGTGGAATTTCTATCTTTTGGTGTCTGAGTTACTATTCACGATACGACACTATTCACGTATCATGACATTATTCACGATACCAAGACTATTCATAGAAAAATAAAATTTCTTCTTTTTGTCCAAAATATCTATTCGGATACTAGCTTTGATTGTATCCATGTTTTGATCATTCTTGAATTTTTACACCAATTGTGATTATTTTTGAGGTATTTTTGGACGTGGATAAAACAAAGGAATCCTTAATCCTTAATCCTTGTCATTTTGTTTCCTTTGGATTCGCTTTTTTTAAAAATATTTTTCATCAACCTCGATCTTAAATGATGATATTATTGAATATCTTTGGCTCAGAAGGCAAAGATGAATGATTTCTGAAGAATATCTTTGGTCAGTAGTGCAAAGATGAACAGTGTTTAGATGAACATGAATTAATCGATGAATATCTTTGAATGAGTAGTGCAAAGATGAATATTTGATTCCAGATGTATATTGATTGATGTTACGGAGGATAAAAGATAGAGCGATGAACTTTTAAATTCATACATGAAGATAGTAGTTTGCATTCTCTACTTAACTCTTCTAATGAATTATTATTTCCACGCGAATATTGATTTAAAATTTGTTGTCTATTGTATTCTATTAGATTTTTCCTCGTTGAAGACTAACGGTAATTTGTTGTATATTATCTTAGTCATAATATTCTTTTTCGGGCTAGTTGAGCTCACCCTTTTCCTTTTTGTTCCATTTTTCTTCTCGTGAGGCGAGAATATAGCGAAAGATTTAGCTGGGGTATGGAATGAAGGTTTTAGAAAGAATTGTTTAGTAGTCCTCACAATTTTGTAAAATAATGTATCAATAAATGTGATGAGGATTTATTTGAGTATAGATATTATGCAGAAGATAATATTTGTATTCAAACTCACGCTTTACTGGTTGTAATAATAAAGTTGTAGTTGTTTACGTACATGTATATCGACAACTCGGAATAGGTGATGTATACCTATTTTGGGGCGCCGCGAGTTGGTATCGAGCTTAGGATATGATCTTTGGCGGAGATCGGGGAATTGAACTCCAGGAGGGAGAGACGAGTAAATCCTTCGCTAAGTGTGTCCTATCTAAGCTTATTTTTTAGTTGGTCAAGATATAAGGATATTATGTGATATATTGATTTCCTTAATTAACCCTTGTTTTATGATGAAGATTTGAGAATGTCGATCGAGAATATTAACAATGGAAATGAGACCAGTGAAGACGCTTTGTACTCACCAACGAGGAGAACGTGCAACAGTTTGGGCAATGTTCCTCCCGTGAACAACACCAATTCGGCGAGATGATGAACGAGGGGATGTTTAGAAGCTTTTGCAGTTCATGCAAAATCGCATTTAGGAGACTCGTGTTCAAAATACACGCGAAATGATAACAATTCACGGGTTGTCACAAATGCAAGCGATTCAAAGAGTTGGGACCACCGTAATTTAAGGGAAAGCTAGATCCGATCACGTGGCGGAAACATGGGTCAAGCAAATTACAAAGATATTCGATGTCTTGGGATGCATGGAAGAACAGAAGGTTCCATTCGCCACCTTTATGTTCCGTGGCGAAGGTGACTCATTGGTGGGAGTCTCTGAAGCGTGCACTCCATCCAGTAGACTCAAAGATGTCTCTTGGGAGACATTTCAGAACTATTTAATGACAAATACTTTCCGAAAGTGTTGCGTCGTATGAAGGAAGTAGAGTTTATTAGATCTGGAGCGAGAACAACATGCGGTGTCTCAAAGACGAGGCAAAGTTTGCAGAGAGTTATCCGTGTTTCAGACCTCATTTGGTGGAGAATGAGGAACGTATGACGAGGATGTTTCTTAGAGGTTTGAAACCCAAGATACGTCAAGATCTCATTTCTCATAAATTTTCTCTCTTCAGGATGTTGTAAACAGGCTCAATTATTAGGCGAGATAACGAGTACGGTCAACCGAGGACCACAACCAGGATCGTACAGAGATAGCGATCAACAATGAATAATGATAACCGGCGGAGAAAGAAACAGACGGACAAAATGGTAACCACTCTGGTGGTAATCATGGCCCCGAAAATAGAAGAAGCGAGTCGGGAGGAGATTTTAAAAAGAGGAGATTTAACAACGACCATGTGAAAGACAGCGATCTGCGTAAGAACAACCTGGTTCTAAGGAGGAGAAACGACCACCCGGTCATATATGCTACAAATGCGAAAAGAGGGACATATCGATCAAAGCGCCACAACAGATTCAAGGTACGCTATAATTGTGGAAAGGAAGGACATATCGCTTTCGAGATTATACGAAGGCGAAACCTAGTTCAATGGGGACGGTGACTCAAAAGATCGAAAAAGTCAAAGTCAACGATTCCGGAAAAGCGTTTGTTGTGATCGGGTCATAATCGCGAGAACCCAAACGAGGTGATCACGGGTAAGCTATTTATAAATTTTTGAAGTTTACACCTTGATATCGGTGCTACCCATTCATTTATCTCTCCCGCATGTGCTCAACGTTTAAACTTGACTCGGAGAAATTAGACTTTGACCTATCTCGTGGAAACTCCGTTAGGAGAAACTTTCATCACATCCATCGTTTATAAATCTTGTTTGATTCAAGTTGGCACCATCACCTTTTACCGTTGACCTTATCTCTTTAAAGATACTTGCTTTTGATGTGATTTTGGGATTGATTGGTTAACTACTCATCATGCCAAAATTGATTGTTTTCGTAAGGTTGTTAGTTTTCATATTCCTAACCAACCCATTCATGATTAATTCAACAACTAAACCATTAAAATCAATCATGTCATATCTAATCATAAAGCTATTCGTTTATTAAAAAGCGGATGTCAAGCTTTCTTAGCCCATGTTATGGATTTGAATAAAGACACGTCAAATTTGAATAATATTCTGTTGTTATTGACTTTCCGACGTATTTCACGAAGAACTCCGCCTACCCCGTAACGTGAAGTTGAATTCTTTATTGATCTTGAACCCAGTACAAAGCCCATTTCTAAAACCCCATATTGAATGGCTCTATTGAACTTTCAGGAGTTAAAGGTCCAACTACGAGGAATTGTTGGACATCGGTTTCATTCGCCCCCAAGACATCTCCTTGGGGTGCTCCTGTTTTATTTCAAAAAGAAGAAAGACGGGAGTATGCGACTTTGTATTGACTATCGGGAATTGAACCATGTCACCATCAAGAATAGGTATCCTCACCTCGTATTGATGACTTGTTTGACCCGATTGCAAAGGGCACAATTCTTTTCAAAATCGATCTTCGCTTGGATATCATCATTTGAAGATTAACCGAGGATATTCCAAACGCGCTTTTTAACTCGATGCGGGCATTATGAATTCTTAGTCATGTCTTTCGGACCGACTAATGCTCCTATGGCTTTCATGGATATGATGAACCGAGTATTCAAGGAATATTTGGATCGGTTTGTTGTTGTCTTTATTGATGACATCCTTATATATTCCAAAAGTCGTGAAAATCATGAGCACCATTTGAAGTCGGTACTCCAAAGGCTTCGTGAAAACAAACTATATGCCAAATTGAAGAAATGCGAGTTCCGGCTCGAGGAAGTAGCATTCCTTGGGCATGTGGTGTTGAAACATGGAGTATCTGTTGATCCGTGCCAAGATTCAAGCAATACAAAGTTCAGAGCAATCAAGTCGGTGGATCAAGACGTAGCTTTTGGGATTGGTGGTTATTATCGGAGATTCGTGGAAGGGTTTTCTCGAATCGCTACTCCATTAACTCATTAACTTCGGTAGGATACAAAATTCGTTTTGGAGCGAAGAACGCGAGAAAAGTTTCCAAGAGCTTAAGAGAGACTTATTTTGGCACTTCTCTCAACAATACCATCCTGGTTCGGATGGATTTGTTATCTCTGAGAGATGCTTCTGTGCAAAGGGTTATGATGTGTTCTCATGCAACGTGGGAAAGTCATAGCCTATGCCTCGCGACAACTTAAAGAGTATGAGAGGAATTATCCTACTCATGATCTAGAGTTAGCGTGAGTCATTTTCGCGCTTAAAGATATGGAGGCACTATCTATATGGGGAGAAAGTGGAGATATCGCAGACCAAAAAAAGCCTTAAATATTTCTTCACTCAAAAAAGAACTCAACATGCGGCAATGACGTTGGCTCGAGCTATTGAAAGACTACGACCACACTATTCAATACCATCCCGAAAAAGCGAACGGGTAATGACGACGCGTTGAGTAGAAGATTATATGCGAGAACGAGTGCGATGATGTCAAGTATACGCGACAGAGCCAACTTTAATAGAAAAGTTAAGTCGCTTTCAAGCCACCCAATTCAGAAAGTGATGCGTATGAAGAAGAAAGTACAAGAAGGAGCTATTCGAAGCGAGAATTGATGAAGAAGGAATACTTGAGTCTACTCTAGACTTTGTGTTCCAAACGACTCGATTTGAAGTACAAGATTATGATGGAGGCACACAATACACCATTTGCAATCCATCACGGAAGTACTAAAATGTATCGTGATCTTCGACATACATTTTGGTGGAACAATATGAAGAGAGAGATTGCAAAGTTTATCTCAATGTGTTTAACTTGTCAACGTGTAAAGGCGGAGCATCTAGTACCTAAGGGTCCGTTGCAACCACTTGAGATTCGAAATGGAAGTGGGAACACATTACCATGGATTTCGTTCACGGGTCTTCCTACGGTTTCTCGTGGCATCAATGCTATTTGGGTTATTGTTGATAGATTAACCAAGTCCGCTCATTTCTTGCTGAGATATGGGAGACTTATTCCTTGAACATCTTGCTAGTATGTACGTGAATGAGATTGTGAGGTTGTATGGCATGCCAGTATCCATAGTTTGAGATCGTGACCCAAGATTCACTTCAAGATTTTGGGTTAGCTTGCAAAAAGCTATGGGCACGGATTTATTGATTGATTAAGATACCATCTTCAAACCAGACGGACAATCGAAAGGACTATTCAAACTCTTGAAGATTTATTAATACTACTGTGTCCTAGACTTCAAAGGCGGTTAGGATAAGTATTTAACATTGGTGGAATTCTCCTACAACAACAGCTTATCGTGCAAGATATAGGTGTAGCTCCATTTGAAGCATTATATGGACGAAAGTGTTGCTTCCAAAGTATGTTGGGACGAGGTGGGTGAAGCAACACCGTTGGGACCCGAAGTTGAGTACGTATTTACTACTGAAAAAGATCCAAATGATTCGGACAACGATACAAACCAAGACAAGATCGACAAAAGAGTTATCGCGGATCTTCATCGAAAGGACGTGGAATTTAGTGTAGGGGATCATGTATTATCATGCGAGTTGCTCCATGGAAGGAGTTACAAGATTTGGGAAGAGATGAAAGCTCAATCCACGATTTATTGGTCCATTTCAAATACTTGACCGAGTAGGAAATGTAGCTTTATAGACTCGCGTTACCTCAAAGTATGTCTCGTGTGTTCATAATGTGTTTCACATATCCGTACTTCATAAATATGTGAAAAGACCGAACCACGTTATAGAAAGTTAGAACCGGACGAGATAATAGAAGACTTAACGATGAGGAGGTATTGCCAAGATTTTTGATAGGAAGGAGCATGTCCTATCAAGAAAGGTCATACCACAAGTTAAAGTTTTGTGGAGGAATCATGCTATATAGAGGAAATGACTGGGAATTGGAAACGAAAATGAAAGCGAGGTATCCTCACCTTTTGAAACACCAGTACATACGCCAATTTCGAGGGACGAAATTTCATAAGGAGGGAGGTTGTAAGACCCCAACTTATTATTAATGAAATTTAATTTTCTATTTATTATTTTAAAATATTAAGGGTTGATTTGATTAATGTGGATAGTTAGGGTAAAATACATAAATACTTCAAAATAAGCAAATGGTTATAAAATATTCATTGTTGTCGGGAATATTCATTTGGTCGTGGAATATTCGCACTTGTTCGGGGAATATTAAGACGATCTGCAAAAATGTATGTGTGGGCCCATAACTGGAAAGCGATTGGATGAAGAAACGACAAATATAAGTGGTTTAAAAATAACTAGCGTAGTTGTTACAATTATCATTGTTAAAATACAAATTGGTTAAAACACAAGAAGCATTACGATATTGCACCAATTATTGATTCTTACGTAAGAAGGCACTACTCAATAATGGTTTGATAATTATCGCTCAAGTATTTTATTGAGTTAATAATTCACGCGTTAATATTTTATATTCTTTGTTGTTTTAATAATTGTCATTACACAAGATATTTTCATTATCGAAGCAATAATTCATATTATCTGAATAATATTATTAGATAACATTATTGGCAATGTCTAGAAAGTTCATCTAAGGAGAGGTTTGGTCACCTAATCGGCGCCAAGAAGAAGAAATTCTTATTGGAAAGCCCCTCTTTCCAGGAGGCGCTCGTTTCACAATATTGTGATTCTCGTAATATTATTTGTGAATAATTAATTATTGATTCATATGATGAGGAAAATATTGATTTTATGTGGATATAGATGGAGAAAATTTTAATGTGACAATTGTTGAAAATTGAAATTTTATCTTTTTCTCGATAAAATAATTCATTTAAATATATTATTATATTTTAATAATATAATAATGGTGATATTTTTACAACGAATGTGGGATATATGAGTATACGAGGAGGAAGAGTATTTTTGTTGCAATAAATGTTTAAAACATGTTAAACATGTAAATGGACCCCATTTATCGATTTGAAATTTGATTATACCGTAAAATTGCCCGCTTGTGGATTTTTGGTCAATTTCTATTTGGAATTTGGAAAACTTTCTTCCGTAAAGTTGTAGAGAATTGAATTTCCTATAAAAATTCGCGAGATTCGAATTTTTTGATGAAAGGGCTATTTATTATGAATTATTGAAGTTCCGAAGTTCCGAAATAATTGATTTTGGGAAGTTTAAAATATTTAAAATTAGAAAAACGTTTTTTTTACTTTTTCTAGAATGTGGCATGTGTTTGATGGCTGAAATCAGATTCTAGGCATGCGTAGGAAATTTATATAATTATATTATTAATTTATTAAATTTTTTACTTTGGTGTTCTAAGCAATTTCCTATAAATAGGGTGCTTAGGTTAGAATTGAAAATCACCTTTTTAAATCGAAGTTTTCTCTCTATATTATCGGCGTATTCTTGTGAGTATTTTGAGTATACTTTGAGTATTGTTAACCGTGTAAGTTCCTTCAAGAGACTATACCCTAGATTCCATTTAAAGTCTTTAATCTTTCGAGGTGTGGATGTTATTTTCTTCTCAAATGATATTATTTCTTCAATATCATTATCTTTGAAATATTGGTTGAAACTTTTTATCAAATTTGGAACTTTTTCATGTCGGGTTACTATTCATGAGTTACTTATTCACGAAGTTACTATTTATGAGTTACTATTCACGAAAGTACTATTCACGTAAGCGTGAAGATGTTTTTTTGTGGAATTTCTATCTTTTGGTGTTTGAGTTACTTATTCACGATACTCAAGACTATTCACGATATCTGAGACTATTCAATTTAAAAATAAAATTTCTTCTTTTGTCCAAAATATCTATTCGGATACTAGCTTTGATTGTATCCATGTTTTGATCATTCTTGAATTTTACACCACTATGATTATTTTTGAGGTATTTTTGGACGTGGATAAAACAAAGTCTGAATCCTTAATCCTTAATCCTTGTCATTTTGTTTCTTTGGATTCGTTTCTTTAAAAATATTTTCATCATCCTCGGTCTTAAATGATGATATTATTGAATATCTTTGGCTGTAGTGCAAAGATGAATGATTTTGAAGAATATCTTTGGTCAGTAGTGCAAAGATGAGCAGTGTTTAGATGAACATGATTAATCGATGAATATCTTTGGCACAGTAGTGCAAAGATGAATATTTGATTCAGATGTATATTGATTGATGTTACAGGATAAAAGATAGAGCGATGAACTTTTAAATTCATACATAGAAGATAGTAGTTTGCATTCTCTACTTAACTCTTCTAATGAATTATTATTTCATTGCGAATATTGATTTAAAATTTGTTGTCTATTGTATTCTATTAGATTTTTTCCCCGTTGAAGACTAACGATAATATGTTGTATATTATCTTAGTCATAATATTCTTTCTTGGGCTAGTTGAGCTCACCCTTTTCCTTTTTGTTCCATTTTTTTTCGTGAGGAGGCGAGAATATAGCGAAGTATTTAGTCCTGGGTATGGAATGAAGGTTTTTAGAAAAAATTGTTTAGTAGTCCTCACCATTTTTGTAAAATAATGTATCAATAAATGTGATGAGGATTTATTTGAGTATAGATATTATCAGAAGATAATATTTGTATTCAAACTCACAGCTTTTTCTGGTTGTAATAATAAAGTTGTAGTTGTTTACGTATCATGTATCGACAACTCGAATAGGTGATGTATACCTATTTTTGGGGCGTCACCACACTCGCGTTACCTCCGA
Organism: Panax quinquefolius; assembly: GCA_020205615.1. Classification (NCBI taxonomy): domain Eukaryota; kingdom Viridiplantae; phylum Streptophyta; class Magnoliopsida; order Apiales; family Araliaceae; genus Panax; species Panax quinquefolius. The sequence goes on along the minus strand of CM035162.1, from coordinate 8,339,964 downwards.
GTATGTCTCGTGTTCATAATGTGTTTCACATATCGCATTTTAAATATGTGAAAGACGAACCACGTTATAGAGTTAGAACCCAGGACGAGATAGCCAAGACTTAACGTATGAGGAGGGTACTGCCAAGATCTTGGATAGGAAGGAGCATGTCCTACGCCAAGAAAGGTCATACCACAAGTTAAAGTTTTGTGGAGGAATCATGCTATAGAGGAAATGACCGGGAATTGGAAGCGGAAATGAAAGCGAGGTATCCTCACCTTTTCAAACACACACGTGTACGTCACGTCAATTTCGAGGGACGAAATTTCATAAGGAGGGAGGTTGTAAGACCCCAACTTATTATTAATGAAATTTAATTTTCTATTTATTATTTTGAAATAGTAAGGGTTGATTTGATTAATGTGGATAGTTAGGGGTAAAATACGCAAATATTTCAAAATAAGCAAGTGGTTGTAAAATATTCATTGTTGTTTGGGAATATTCGTTTGGTCGTGGAATATTAGATGCTGTCGGAGAATATTAAATGACGACCAAGACGACCATGTGGGCCCCATGTGAAAGCGATTGGATGAAGAAAACGACAAATATAAGTGGTTTAAAAATAACTATGCGCGTGGTTATTCTCAATTATCTTGTTAAAATACCGGTGGTTAAAACACAAGAAGCATTGCACCAGATTGTACCAATTATTGATTCTTACGTAAGAAGGCACTACTCAATAATGGTTACGATAATTATTATTCGATATTTTATTGAGTTAATAATTGTTGTGTTGATATTTTATATTCTTTGTTGTTTCAATAATTGTCATTACACAAGATATTTTCATTATCGAAGCAATAATTCATATTATCCGAATAATATTATTAGATAACATTATTGGCAATGTCTAGAAAGTTACATCTAAGGAGAGGTTTGGTCACCTAATTGCGGCCAAGAAGAAGAAATTCTTATTCGAAAGCCCCTCTTTCCTGAGGCGCACGGTTGTCAATAATGTGATTCGTAATATTATTTATGAATAATTAATTATTGATTTATATGATGAGGAAAATATTGATTTTATGAGGATATAGATGGAGAAAATTTTAATGTGACAATTGTTGAAAATTAATATTTTATCTTTTTCTGATAAAATAATTCATTTAAATATATTATTTTAATAATATATTAACGATGATATTTTTACAATGAATGTGGTATATATGAGTATATGAGGAGGAAGAGTATTTTTGTGGCATTAAATGTTTAACACATGTTTTGTGTGTTGGTGGACACAATTATTGACTGAAATTTGATTATAGCCTGTAAAATCGTTCGTTTGTGGATTTCGATCAACTTCTGTTTGGAATTCGGAAAAACTTTCTTCTGCAAAGTTGTAGAGAATTGAATTTCCTATAAAAACTTTCAAGATTTGAATTTTCTGATAAAAGGGCTATTTATTATGAATTATTGAAGTTCAAGTTCAAATAATTAATTTTGGGAGTTTTAGTTAATTATTTTGAGAAAAACGTTTTTTGCAACTAAGTTGGCCTCATGTGATTCAAATGGGCTGAGATCAGTTGTCTAAGGTGGGCTAAAGAAAATGTGAAAAATATATTAATATTATATTCAATTTTTTCGCTTTGGTGTTCTAAGCATTTTCCTATAAATAGGGTGCTTAGGTTAGAATTGAAAACACACCGTAAACTCAAGTTTCTCTCTATTTTCTCTCGATATATTGAGCGTATTCTTGTGAGTATACTTTGAGTATTGTTAGGCGGTGCAAGTTCCTCCAAAGACTATATACGGTAGATTCCAATTTAGAAGTCTTAATCTTTCGAGGTAAAGGATGTTATTTTCTTCTCAAATGATATTATTTCTTCAATATCATTATCTTTGAAATATTGGTTGGAACTTTTTATCAAATTTGGAACTTTTTCATGCTTCTGGGGTTACTTATTCATGAGTTCTTATTCACGAAGTTACTATTCATGAGTTACTATTCACGAGTTACTATTCAAAAGTACTATTAAGTAAGAAGCGTGAAGATGTTTTTTTGTGGAATTTCTATCTTTTGGTGTCTGAGTTACTATTCACGTGATACTCAAGACTATTCACGATATCTGACACTATTCATAGAAAAATAAAATTTCTTCTTTTTGTCCAAAATATCTATTCGGATACTAGCTTTGATTGTATCCATGTTTTGATCATTCTTGAATTTTACACCACTATGATTATTTTGAGGTATTTTTGAACATGGATAAAACAAAGTACTAATCCTTAATCCTTAATCCTTGTCATTTTGTTTCTTTGGATTCGTTTTTTAAAAATATTTTCATCATCCTCGGTCTTAAATGATGATATTATTGAATATCTTTGGCTGTGAGTGCAAAGATGAATGATTCTGAAGAATATCTTTGGTCAGTAGTGCAAAGATGAGCAGTGTTTAGATGAACATGAATTAATCGATGATTATCTTTGGCTGTAGTGCAAAGATGAATATTCGATTCCAGATGTATATTGATTGATGTTACGTGGATAAAAGATAGAGCGATGAACTTTTAAATTCATACATAGAAGATAGTAGTTTGCATTCTCTACTTAACTCTTCTAATGAATTATTATTTCCGATTCATGAATATTGATTTAAAATTTGTTGTCTATTGTATTCTATTAGATTTTTTCCGTTGAAGACTAACGGTAATTTGTTGTATATTATCTTAGTCATAATATTCTTTCTTTGGGCTAGTTGAGCTCACCCTTTTCCTTTTGTTCCATTTTTCTTCTCGTGAGGCGAGAATATAATGAGTATGCAGTCTGGGGTATGGAATGAAGGTTTTAGAAAGGATTGTTTAGTAGTCCTCACCATTTTTGTAAAATAATGTATCAATAAATGTGATGAGGATTTATTTGAGTATAGATATTGTCTAGAAGATAATATTTGTATTCAAACTCACAGTTTTACTGTTGTAATAATAAAGTTGTAGTTGTTTCTGTACCATGTATTGACAACTCAGAATAGGTGATGTATACCTATTTAGGGGGCGTCACAGATACCCCTTCCAGCAACAAGGGTTTGCACGAGAAGTGGTTTTTCGTCACGGGACCCGAGATCTCTTTTCTTCCAGATTGGACTACCTCTGATCGGGTCTCTGCTGACTTTGGAGACATCTCCGAAGGGCGTGTGAGGGAGATGACAGACTTTTTGAAGAAGATTCCTCCAAAAGAATGGAGTTTTACACTTCTGACCAAACAAGCCTGGCTATATGACCACAAGTGTAAGTTTCGAATAACTTTGTAACATCATTTTGAGATATATAAATGATACAGGTTCTGATATATGGTTTTTTGCATTGTCTCTGATCAAACCGACTTCTTTGTAATTGAGAGACCTGGAAGATTTTTTAGCAGGGAAGAATGCGGATGCGAGTGAAGAGCATCCAATTTGAAGAATCTTCGGGTTGATCCCCTACCATCGATCCACCAACTACTTCCTTCAAAATGATGAACCTCAAACCAACGAACCCAACATACCCAAGAAAACCTCAGACTCGCCAAGAAAAAGATCCGCCAAAAGATCCAAATCCACCCAACCGTAAACAAACCCCTAAGTGATCGGAAACACTTCCCAAGCAACCCCCAAACAACCCTCTCAACCGACCCCAATCCTCCATCTTCGAACTCTACCCTTTGAGGAGGAGCTCTGCTTTCGATATTCCTTTGCACGATCGGGCTAAGGTCCTTCGTGTAAAGAAAATAAGGACTAAGATAACCCCCCTGACTGCCGAAGAGCTCCGAGTTCCCACATCTTCGGCTGTCATTCCTCCGACTACGTCCACAGAAATTCAAGTGCCTGACGATGAACCGACCGGATTTGTCCCCACTCCATCCCGAAAAAGAAAACATCCATCAGACAGCCATCCCGGTTCATCTTCTGCACCTTCGCCAACCCCCGAACCCACTCTTGCTCGGTCCCCCTCTCCCGAAACCATACATGTGGACTCCTCGCCAGTTCGCAATGAACCCCCACCTTCTCCTCCAAGACAACCAACTACCGAATTCCAGCAGGACGCCATGGCCTCTCCAACGATGTGGCCCCGATTCAATGCCCATTTTCCCTTTCAACTGTTCAACGCCTTTGTTCGTGAAACCGATGATCATCGGTTCGGAACAATTAAACGGATTTACTCAAAGGAGGCATGAGCTACTTGGCGAAGGTAAACGGTTCTCTTCTTTATTTCGAATTTATCTTCATACTTATACATCTCAAAACCGATCAAATAATATTGGACACGATATAGCGAATGTCAGTGTTCAAGGCTGCGTCCGAGGTCCCTCGGGTCAATCTCGAGGAAGAGGCCTCGAAGAAGGAGAATGCCCTTCCAAGTCTCCGCCAGCAAGGAAAAGACTCAACGTGAATGCATTCTTCATACAAATGAAGGGCTTCAAAAGAGTTAGCTCAAGCTAAGGGAGATGTGAAGGCCTCCAATGAAGAGCTAAATTCAATCAAAGTACAAAGACGAGGAGATCGTCCAAAATGAACATCGACTTGGTTCGGAGGAGCGAGATAAGGATGGAGAAGATCGAGGAATTAAAGGTTGATGCTAAAATCTCACCAAGACCATCCATAAACCGGAGGCGGCAGAGACGGTCATATGAATAAAAGCGGCTCAAGCTCAAGAAGAAATCCGAGAACTCAAGGCTCTTGGGACCTTGGGCCTCATTTAACCAATGATCTTCGCAAACAAATATGTGAAGAGTAACTCGAACTCCTGACGAAATCAACGGGAGATAATGAAGATATATTCGAGAGTTACGAGCTCACGGAGTCGCGGCAAGAGAAGTCGATCGCAAACCAACTTGGATCCATCCTTACTCGATTCTTCGGGATGACGAAGACGGCTACCAAGTCGATGTTCTTGTTTTTGTTTTTTCTTTCTTTAATTTATAGGACTTGTAAAAATTATCTAATATTGTAATTAGATTGAATATCAATGAAAAACGGTTTCATTCCTTATGACTTCGGTGTATTTATTTTCTGCCAATACTCCAATATTAATCTAACTGGAAAGATGCACAAACTCTTTCATGGACTGAACCCGAACTGTTAAGTAACAACTAAACATGTCATATAACAGATAAGATGAAGTTAAAGAATGAGGCATTCCGAACTCGACACTTAGAAAAAATTTAGGTAATAAAGTAAAGGGATACTTATTAGTTACCAAGTGTGAGATGATTTGCTTCATTAGGAATTTGTTTACCCGAAAAGGCCTAACAAAACCAAGAAATGACATTTGCTACCACGAAGGGTATTCGACAAGGTCTAAAGGACAACGCTTACCACGAAGGGTCTCGACAAGGTCTCGAAAGATGACACTTTGCCTACCCCCGAAGGGCCTGAAAAGGTCTAAAAGATGACACTTGCTTACCCCAAGAAGGGTTCGATAAGGTCTAAGTGACCACCGACCATTAAGGCTACCATCGAATGGCCACGTGAGTCCACCGAACCTCCTAACACCAATGACGTTTGCCTACCACGAAGGGCCTCGACAAACTCATAAGGACCACTCGCCGAAAAGGTCGCCATCGAATGGCCCGCCGAGTCCACCCCAACCTCCTAACACCAATGACGTTTATTTACCACGAAGGGCCTAACAAACTCATAAGGACCACCGCTTAAAAAGGTCGCCATCGAATGGCCAAATGAGTCCACACGAACCTCCTAACACCAATGACGTTTGCCTACCACGAAGGGTCCGACAAACTCATTAGGACCACCGCTAAAAAGGTCGCCATCGAATGGGCCAACGAGTCCACCCGAACCTCCTAACGCCAATGACGCTTGCATTTACCACTTAAGGGCCCGACAAACTCATAAGGACCACCGCCGGAAAAGGTCGTCATTGAATGGCCAAATGAGTCCACCGAACCTCCTAACGCCAACGACGCGTTTGTTTACCACGAAGAATATTCGACAAACTCATAAGGACCACTCGCCGAAAAAGTCGCCATCGAATGGCCGCCGAGTCCGCCTTCGAACCTCCTAACACCGTTGAATCGATCAAAGAACGAAGACAATATTTGTTTGAGAAAAAAAAAGGAACTTTTATGATGATGACATATATATTTACAAACTTCCAATGTAATCGATATCATTTTTATCGAAAGTACTTCCTAAGCCTACCAAATGCGTGCCAAGTATTCTTAATTGTCGACCCATCTAATGCCTTCAACCGATAAGTTCGGCTTTCAGACTTCAAATGATTTCATACGGTCCTTCCCATTTGGCATCGCCTTTTCCCAGATTCTCGAGGTGTAGATGCTTTCGGCTTCCGAGGGCAAAATCTCCTACTTGAACCTTCAAACTTTACCCCTTGTTGTAATGCTTGGCCACTCTTCACGATAGTCGCCAATTTGATTAAGGTCAATTTTTCTTACTTCTCCAAGAAATCAAGATTGGCCTCGAGCCCTTCCTCATTGTAGATCTCTCTGATTGATCGACCAAGACTTGAGATCCAATTTCAACTGGGACTAAGGCATCGCATTACCATAGGCGATCTAAAAGGTGAATCCCCATCAGAGTCCTCTGAGTAGTTCGATAAGTCCATAACACGCTAAGTAGCTCCTCCGCCATCTCGCCTTGGCTTCGCCCAATCAAGGCTTGATCCCATTCAAAGCAGCCGTTTCATTGGTCACTTCAACTTGTCCATTTGACCGTGGATGAGCCATCAAGTCTTTTTCAGGTGAATCCCAGCTTCTTTCAAAAATGCTTCAAATTTCGATCACACAAACCGACATCCATTGTCCGATATTACCACCTTAGGAATCCTCAAACTAAATACTACCGATTCTTTCAAAATTTCAAGCATTCTGTTCGTTATTAACTTAAGTGGTTTTGCTTTCACCCACTGGGTCATATAGTCGATGGCAACTATAACAAAACTAACTTCGACCTTTTGCCTTCGGTAGTGGACTCCAGTATATCAACCCCGCATAAATGAAGGGTATAGGAGATAAGATCGAGTATAGCTCTCTTCCAGTGGTGAATGGGATCGGACCGTTGAGTTGACACTTCTCGCACTTCGACGTATTCGACCGCTTCTTTGAAGATGGTAGCCAAGAAGTATTCTTTTTCGAAGTACTTTATAAAGCTAATGACTTAGCCGCCATATATACGGTCGCCACAGATGCCTTCATGTACTTCCGGAGAGTATATTCAAATTTCAGATGGAGTCGCATTTCAAAGAAGTGGAGATGAGAAAGCCCTTCTAATGCATCCCCATCAATTAGTAACAAAATTAGCACTCTTATACTTGATTTTCTTGGCTAGCATCCGATCCGGAGGTAAAACGCCATCCGCCAGATATTCTATATATGGAGTCAACCAAAAGGTAGTTGGTTCGATTAATGCACATCACCGATTCATAATGGACACTAGGATGTTGCAAAATTTCTAAGTAAACCGACCCATCAAAGACGTTAACATCCAGAGTGGCTAATTTGAGAAAAGATCAAAGAATGGAATTGTTATTACGCCAATTTCAAACTCGTAGGATTGGAAATGTTGAAGTTGTTCCTTCAATTTCGCTAGATATTCGATCATTTTTGGGCCTCGAGCTTCAGATTCCCGTAAAGTTGCTTAACGACTAACCGAGAATCATCAAGATGATTATTCTTTGACTTCAAGACTCTTTTGCCGGTCAGAACCTCGCAAGTACCGCTCATACTCAGCTTTCGTTGTTTGTCGCTTTGAATCAAATCGATGGCTCTGTTGCACCTTGAATCCTCGGACTCGTAAGAATAATCCTCGCTCCCATCGACGTCCGTGGTAGAAGACCCATCTGCATACTGGCATCCACTTAACTCGTCATTGAAGAATCGCGAATCGCTTCGTCTGATCCTTCAGCCTTCTACCACAACTTCATCGCCTTCGAAAACGAGCATTCAACTACAAAATCAGCCAAGGCTTGCCCTTTGATGGCGGTTCGGGGATGATATTCAATGAATAATTGGGACAACTCCATCGTCCACGCATTTAATCTCCCCGATACCTCGGGTTTGCCCATAATCTTCTTTAAGGGTCGATTCAGATATACTATTACCAATCTACCCCGAAGTATTGCCTAAGCTTTCGACTAAAGTTATTAAAGCAAAAACAAATTTTTCAATGTTCGGTACCTTGTTTCAAAGATCCCAAGGACACGGCTTACATAATAAACCGGTGTCGCACTCCCCAACTTCACGCACCAAAACCGCTTCCCATCGCTAAAACTAACTAGCCGCTAAGTACAAATATAGGGGTTCAAAGCAGAGTGGGTTTCACCAACAAAGGTGTCAAGATAGGTAGGACTTGATGCTCGGAAGGCATCCTCACACTCAAAGTCCATCAAACGCCTTTTGCATTCTTGGCCCTTTCAATGTATTAAAGAACCAGAGACATCTTTCTCGCCGACTTGGACATGAACCTCCTTAAAGTCGCAATCCTTCCAAATGACGTTGAACATCTTTAAATGACCGAGGAGTCTTCATGTTCAGGATCGCTTAAATCTTCTCTCGATTGGCTTCAATTCTCTCTCTCGATCGACAAGATAACCCGTAAATTTGCCACCCCTAGGTAAGAAGGTGCACTTAGTGGGGTTCAATCTCAAATTGTGATGACGAATTGTCTGAAAGCATTCTTCTAAATCATCCAGATGTTTATGTACCAACATGCTTTTGACAATCATGTCGTCTACGTACACCTCCACATTCCTACCCAGCTGATATCTAAAGACATGGTTCATCATCCTCTGGTATGTGACTCCGGCATTGATGAGGCTGAAAGTCATTTTCTTATAGGCATATAACGAACGATGCGTAATGAACGCCGCCTTGAGATATCCTCTTGCACATGGAAATTTGATGATATCCGGAGAATGCGCCCATGAAACTTAACAAAGCATACCCCAAAGTGGCATCGATGAGTTGGTCGATGTGGGGTAGCGGGTAGAAATCTTTTGGACAAGCTTTATTTAGATCGGTGTAATCGATGCAGACTCGCCATTTACCATTCTCGCTTACTCGACCAAAGCACCACATTCGCCATCCATTGTGGGTAGTCGATCTCGAAGATGAAGTCAGCTGCCAACAGTTTTGCAATCTCTTCATCAATGATTCGCTGACGTTCAGTGCAAAGATCCTCCTCTTTCGTTTGGATTGGTTTTTTGACGACGGGTCTACCTCCAACCGATGCTCAAGAATATCCCCTCGCTTACTTCTCGCATATCCCGAGGTTCCCATGCGAAAATGTCAATATAGCATTGCAGAGCTCCACAAGGTTCGTCAGGAGAGGTTCCGCGCATCCGAACCTATTTGCAGACCGTCTTGTTTCGCTTTGCCGGATGAGATCTATCTCCTCCGCTTTCTTCAAATAAGCATGACCAATGGTTCGGAACTACTCTCGTGAAGGGTTCGATCTCTATCGCCATGGTCCGCTTCGCGCTTCGATACTCCCACTCTCAAGTGATCACGCTGCGTTCTATAACACCTTCTACCAGATCCAAATCCCCTTTACCTCGCCAACCCCATGAGCAGAGGAAATTTGATTTTGAAATGAGGAATAGAGGTCACAAACTTGCAAAGTAATTAAAGTAGGCCTTCCCAAAATAAGATTATAAGCGTAATCTACATACGCACAACATAAAATTTGCAAATAATTTCTACTGTTGGGGCCGTTTCAAGATGATCGGTAGTTCAATGGTTCCAACCACCTTGACCGGGTCATTACTAAAACCATATAAAGGAGCCTCCGTCTATCTCCATCTTTCGCCTGCTCAGTGCATCCTCTGATAAGCGTGGGCATACAGAATATCTACAGAAGACCCATTATCTACCATCATCCGCTTCATATCCACCGAACCCACTTGTGCAGTCAGCACCAACGATCCCTCGTGCGGTTCAATGACTTCCGAAGGGTAATCTTCATCAGTAAAGGAGATTACCGTACTCGAATAAGGTCTGTCAATCTTCGGGAGGGTACCCGCCACTGACATGACCGAATCCAAGTAACTTCGGCGCTTCTTTCCAACGAGTTTGCTGTAAGTACCCCAAAGTGATGACATCTACCACGCGTGCCTTGCAGTCGCTCCGAGCCGGCAACACTTCTTCGAATCGGGTTGAGTCCGGAACAGCCCGTCGTCTGCCGTTGATGAGTTCGCGCGACCCACATATGAATTAAAGCTCCGCTTGTACCTTTCTTTTCAATAAAGTCCTTCAAACTAGCATACAATCGTCAGATCATGACCAAGCTTGATGGTAATCACAATACTTACGAGAATTCCCTTTTCCTGCTTAATGTTATCTCGAGGTGGTTCAAGATAGGTTGATTCTTAATTTGATCCAAGATAACAAACCTCTCGCTCGTGTTAAGTGTTGTGTACGCCCTATTCACTCTCTCGAAATTTGGAGCGGATTTAACGCCCTCCACCCTCATCTCCAATTGTTATATTTCTTCGACCCACCTTTGTAATTCGGTCTTTATTCCCTTCATTCTTTTACGGTCTCTATCGGTTCTCGTCCCCGATCCGTCTCCTTAAGTCTGGCCGAAGAAGGACGTTTGAGGTCGTCCATGGCTTCTCCACCACGATATAGCCTTGACTTTGTCGAAGGCTTCATGAGACTCTTGGGTGATGAAACATTAACTTCTTCACTAACTTCTCCGATCTCGACCGATCTAACCCATTCAAACAAAGTCCAACGACTTGCAGATCGTTCAAAGTCTCATCACTTGGCCGATCGCTTCACTTCGGAATCGCTTCACATATCGCCCAAAGACTCATTCAAAACCGTCGAACTCGAGCCAACGAACCGATTGGTTTTCCCTTCTTTTGTTGCTCCGGCGGGCATGAAATTTATCGCATATGTCCCGCCCAAGATGAAATGAATCTGAGGGCAAAGTCCCCATCCACCGTCCGGGCATTCTTTTCCGAAAGTGTTGTGACAAAAGTATGACACTTAGCAAAGATCGCTAAAGTCATAATAATCCATCATCGATCGAACGCTCGACTGTGGTCATAGGGATCCCCCGATCCATCATAACTCTCGATATGAGGCAACTTCTTGGTGGGGTCAGCTTTTTCTTTAAGAATCTCCGCGGAAAAAGGGGATGCCTTCTTTCCCAAAGTATCATTCGTTTTTTGTACTTCGACAAGCTGCTTTTGAAGTTCTTTTAACTCTTTAACCAGATGCTCCACACCTTCTGGTTGAGATGATGCTTCTTTTTCCGGTGACTCCCTCCTCCTCTGAGTAGATCGGTTTCTTACAATAGAGCCTTCAACTCTAGAAGGGCTTTTACGATGACGAGTGCCCACAGGGTGGTGTACCCTCAGTAGACTCTCGGGAGTACGATCTCTAGATATACTTCGTCTATGAGCTCGGGCACTATGGCGAGAATGTGCAACAATAAGGGCTTTCTTTTTGTGGTCTCGTGGAGTGTGGTCTCGGATCGACCTCTTTGTTTTCTCCAACCTCGCTCCTTAGAATCGACAAGGTGTGATGTACCTCTTCGATCTTTGAGGAGTAGGGCTTTCGGATCTTCTTCTTTCTCGAGTTCTACCGAGACTCTCGTCCCGAATGAATGTGTTCTTTCCCACTTCGTGTCCTCGCTCTTCTGGACCGATCATAACCGAGCTCTTCGTCTCTCAACTCGCCATCCGCCATCCGCTTCGCCTATATCCCGTCGTTGCTTCACGAGTACTTCCATAGCTCTATCCGCCTCATCCGCCATCTTAGCCGGGCCGTGAAGCTTTTTTCGTCCTGGTCCTCCCAGATCGAAGTTCCAGGAGAAGTGCCTTCTACTCTTTTCCGACCGCGGGCAGACGCTTTCTCCGTCGGGAAGACTAGCCACGTTTAGCCTTGCCCACCGCCTTCGACCAAAAATCTTGGTGATCGTTTGACGCCGTCTTAGCATGAACACTTATCACGGCCCCAAACGATCCTCGAAAGACACTCGTGGTGTCGATTCACTTTGGCGACCCTACCGCGCCTTCGTGTGTAGGTGTTCTACTCTTCACCATGAATATCGTCGTAGAACAAACACGATCGTGATTGAAAAATACTCGGGACACTAGAACTCAAACCCTCCTTCTAGCGCCAATGTTAACGCCAAGATCTTTCTCCACGCCCCAATCACCAAGACGCGTCCGATATCCCCGCATAGATTCAACAAGTCAACACTAAAAGCTTGACTACTACCGACCGTCGAGGGGATAGCTCCCGTGAGAGTCAAGATTCGGCGATCACAAGGTCAACAATGGAGAGAAAAATAATGTCTAATGTCCGAGAGAGAATAATAATATATGGATGTGTGTGTTACTTACCTTCTTATGTGATCTTAGCCCCATACATACTCCGCCTCGGCCATCGTGCCACTCATCACTTCTCGACACCTTTTCCCCGCTTTCCATCATTTCATTTGAAAGTATGCAAAAATTTACTTCCACACTCGCTACCACTGTCATTTCACGGCCATCTCGAGTCCCATCCTCATTAATGCCATGCAGAAGGTGGCGCATACGATAGTCAACTATCACTTGGTATAATGATTACCGGTCAAAGTTGGATTAAGTGACAATTTGTATAATGGGCCAATTCAATGACTAAGCCCAAATAATGGAAATGACCCAAATGACCGGATCCAACCGAAAGGACCCAATGAAATAATCAAGTAACTGGGCCCAAACCATTAGGACCAACCAGGACTAGCGGAACATGATCCAAGGGAGGAGCCCATTAAGTCTGGCCCAATAAGGAAAAGGATTATGGCCCAACAATTATCAATATAAAGAGATTTTTTTTTATGAAAAATAATGTGCTGTAGACTAAACCTCCCAAAGAATGATGGGAAACGTTAAGTAAAGATGTTAGCGTTAAATTTAAAAATTAAATTGCCGAACAATTCATGAAGTGTGAACTTTGGCCTCATAAATGAGAATTTAGAACCCGAAAATAGAGACTGATTCATAAATTGTGGATCCTTGACTTTTAGAGTTGTGTCGGTTTGCTTTCGACTTCTTTGATTTATTACATCATTTTGTAGTTCTACTAATTAAGGGTGTTAGTCAAACAGAATAGCTCGATACTCGATTTGATATCGGTTCGAAAATATGATCCAAAGCTCGAATTTGAAATTGGTTCGAATCGATTATGATCCATACTCGTTTTCTGTTTAATGATACACGAGTCGAATTCGAGTATACAAGTATTCGCTCGTATTAGGGTTCGAGTATTTCATTTTTTTTCTCGAACCATACCGATACACTTTCGATAGATCATATTGAATCTTTGGTGCGATCCATACTAACAAGCTAAATATGTGATATTTATATCAATCTTTATAATTTATAAAGTATAGTATTAAATTGTGTAAACTTGTACTTGAATAAATCAGTGAATTGATTGTCAATTCGTATTACATTCTTTGTAATCTCTTTATATAAATAAAAATAAAATACTTTTATATATAAACATTAGTTCAATAATCAATTTAGTATGTAGTTGTTCAGTATTAAGTAAAATGGTTTATATTCGAAACTCGATTTGAAGGCTCGTGAGTAACTCGTTTTGTAAACGAGTCGAGTAGGTCCGAGTAATTGTCTGAGTCGAATCTGGCGCAAAATTAGAAATTTCTTATCGAATTCGAGCTCAATTTTTTCGAATCGAGCCGAATTTGAGCATTAGAGTGCTCGCTGAGATTCGACTCGTTTTCACCCCTACTGTAAATTGTTACTTCGCCAAACTAATTGTTTAGAAACAAACATCTTTTACTCATCAATTTCAACTAAAATTTTGAACTTATATTAGGCTTTTCAATGTGCAGCGCTCTTTATTGTCAGTCCTCTGTCAATTCTGACTTGTTTTACAAGCTGAGTCCATCGCAGAGTCTGATGAGTAACGTAGAGTCAATGTTAGAATTTACTCTATAACATGATCTCTACATTCTCCTCTACGAGTAGAAAGACACTGCGATTTACTCTACAACTTTGATCTCTACGATACTTGAGCAAATTCTGCTAACTTCTTTACTATACGATATTGTATGCACTATGCGATCTGATATTAACTGTACGATAAAGAGTTCAAAAAGTACAAATACGAGTTCTAATATCAACGATAAAACAAAATATCACAATAAATTTGACAAGAAATAATTATAAGAGGCAATACCAAATTTCTAAACGAGTAGCAAAACGAACGAATCAAAATTAAAAGAGTTTCGCTGAAAAAGTATGAAATCCATACTTGAATATAATACCGAAATAATTCATCGAACACAAATATGACACCGTTGAACCTCCTCAATCCGATCTATATAATTACCAAATTACATAAGACCACTAATTAAATTATTAATTTATAAAATTTATATACTTTTTTTTTATAACTTAACTGCTTTAATGTTAGTTCATATAATATAAATGTAATTTAATAGTAATTCTTAAATCCCTTTAATATTATTATTAAGCTATTGATTCATATATATATATATATATATATATATATATATATATATATTACTTATGTACTAAGATCAGTAGTTAATTAAATATATATATTACTAAAGCCCAGAATCATAAGTGCAAATATATATAACTCTCATTATTTTGGTTGTGTGAACGGTGCTTCAACTTCAATTGAACTAAAATGAATAAAAGATCGATCATCTAAGTTGAAAAAAGTTAATAATTTAAGATAGTAATTTATATTTAACTTATTTTTTAATTACACGTAGATATTGATTAGCCTAGCTAGCGGAGTCATGTTATCAATTTATGACGTGACATGTTCAATTGAACGAAAGTAAAAAAAATTGATAGTTTAATAATTTGATTGAAAAAATTAAAAAATCGATCACTGAAATAAAAAATATTAATAATTTAAGATAATTATTTATATTTAAACCTTATAAAAATTTGAAAAAAAAGGGTTTTGTCTAATGTGTATATTTGCAGTGTTTATCAAGCCAAAAAAACGTGACTGGTGGCGCCCACGCGTTTTATATGATTCAAAAGTGAGGAGCGGGCGCCTATTACGGAGAAAACAAAGGTTTAGTATACTTTTTCATTATTTGTTGGTAAAATTATTTATACATGTATTTTGATATTTTTATATAATTTTTTTTAATATGAAGATGGGACTTAGTATATGTTTCTGTAAGAGATAATCACATAAAAATATTAATTTTTTATTTTTAAATAGCATTTGGATTATATTTGGCTTTTTGTTACTCTCGTTATATATATATATATATATATATATTATTTTCTATCTTTTTTGATGGCTTCAATTTTCATTTTATCAGGCCTGTGGCACCAAAAGTAAATAAATGAAATTCAAACTGTGAAATGGAAAATTCAAGTTAAAATTTGGGAAGAAATTAAGTTACATTAAGTAAGAACATGAAATCGTATGAGCACTTTATTTTGTTTAAATAATAAAAGAAGTTAGTGTTAGTTATATATATATATATATATTAATTATTTTGATTGGAGTTTAACCAAATTTTAAGTCAAATTACTAAGAATTCATCCAAGCGGTTAAGTTTGAGAATGAAACAGTAGTGCTATACATTAAAAAAAAACTAGTCTTACAACAATTAACTTACAAATAAGGTGTCAAGTTGCATTTAATTGATGAATAGACTTGATAACTATAATCAATCACAATTAAAAATATAATTTAATATTGACATTATTTTAATTTTGAATTATTCACTCGAGTTCATTTTGAATTATCAATTCTAGAAAAACTCTTGGGACAATTATATATTCTAATACATTTAAAAAAAAAATTACAACAACAATAAAACCTTAACTATTCTATGTTTATCTAGCAGATCATTTACAGGCAAGTAATTTTGCGATGATGTGGGGTTTAAACCCTCCTTAAGGCTTGAGAACAAGCCCAAACTTGCAAGTTCAATAATACGTACGTCTCTTTTACCTTAAATGTTGACATTTATATTATACTTCGCCTTTAATTTTAAATTGCATGATATGAGACACGAACGAACATGGGCGAAGCTACATATAATATCCTGGGTTCATTGAAAAAACTAATTGTTTTATAATATAAGATAAATTTTAAAAAATTTAAGTATTATATATAAATTGATCACACTAAATTTTTATATTATACGAGGTCAAATTGAAAATTTATAATTTTGTCAATTAAATTTTAACTACATACGACTCATATATATTCTCAATATATGTATATGCTCTCTATAATATCTTAAACTAAATAATAATCTAATTTGTATTATTTTTAAAAATAATTAATAAATTAATTATTTATGAACAATTTGTGATTAAAAAAGTCTATTATGTGTCAATATAGTGTATATATACCATATATTATTATTTATTATATTGTCATTGTAATATAGTATGTTTTGCATATATATATATATATATATATATATATATATATATATATACACGGATCAATCGGTCAGGACTCCTAGGACTCGATCAAATCCAGGACCTATTTTTTTTTTTTAAAAAACAACTAAAATATTTTTTTTAATATTTTATGGAACTGAAAATTTTTCATAATACAATGTTTTGGGTGTGATTTAGATACCTAAACCAAAATATGATATATACATCTATGCACGGTAATCGCATGCACTGCTTTTATTATACGATCTAAATCACATCCAAAACAAACGTATATATAAAAATTTTAGTTCTATAAATATTATTTTTTTAGTTTTTTTTTTAAAAAACAACAAAAAAAAACTTCATATTTTAAGAAAGTCCGGATAGGAACCGAGACTCATATATATATATATATATATATATATATGTAGGTACAACTATAAATAATTATAAAATACAATATATTGTAAAACAATGTACGCATTTATAAACCTTAAATCTAAATTTAACTATCTTGCAAGTCTCCAAGCAGAATACTAAAACTACAACACATGAATAAGTTAATTTATGTAAATTAAGGTGGTAGCTAACTCACATGAATTTGAATAATATACAATATGAACAATTTTGCCCACTACCAAGCTAAGCATTGTGGTTGCTTTGCTTTTATGGTTTCTAAGTTAATTAAAAAATTACTAGATAAACTACTATCAAATCATGAATTTCAATAACCTGAGTGTTTTGGTCAAAACTTTTCCTTTACTCTTTTTATAGTTTAAGAGCTAATATCACATTTTCTCAATTTTTTATCCGAATTTACTACTTGACTAAAATTGTGTAATATTTTATTTATATATATATATATATAGAGAGAGAGAGAGAGAGATTGTGATGAATTATAAAACTTATTTGTTTTTGGTCTCCTTTAACAATAGTTACAATAATGTCAGTATTTTTATTTATTATTATGATGGATTAAATTTTGATAATTATTTATTTTTGAAAATTTTAAAGTTCTTGTATCCGTATATGTAACCACATCCACACTACATCTACCTGAGCATATGACTTCTAAATACTGTATAGTATATGCACATGTGGATGCGGATGTAGATGCAGATACTACTTATGGATCAAATACTCCTTGTGGATGATACTCCTTTGTCCGCTTCACACTCTCCCTTAATTAGGGGTGTTAAACCCCAACCTTTTACTAACATTATACCATTTACCCAAAAAACTCAATTACTTGTTTACTTCAAATACATTAACTCAAATTTTCATAGAATTTAGTGATACGTGTAAAAAACATGGATGTATAAATTGTACAATCCTATTTTTTTATATGTATCCAAATTACACATAAATAATTAATTTATGTAAAATTTTGAGTTAAAAAAATATTATAAATTATTGGGTTTAGGGTATATGTATCAAAATTATACTTAAATCAATAGATTCTGTAAAAATTTGAGTTAAAATAAATATTATAAATTTTGTTGGAGTCAAATGGAAATATTATGATTGGAAATATTTTTCATCCTTTGGTCTATTTGCTCAAAATTTAGGCATCTCATTGATTACAACTCTACGTCTTACATGTTACTCACGGGTGATTCTGAGTTTCGGCATCGATATAGGTACAATGTATACATTCCTTTAGAAGTGTGTAATGTGTGACATTATGAATTTGAGATACCTTACGTAGCTACGTCCCATTTTTAGTACCAAAAGAGCAAAAAGGAAATCTTTTATCTTTTTGGGCCCAAATCATAGTCATCGATATGGGTCAAGTTTGGGCCATCTGACTACTTTCAATAAGTGAAACGTATCATGGTAATATAATATACTCTCATGTCACAATTAATTTTAAATTTTAAAATTTATTTGAAATGTTTTCTAATTTAAAATTTATATAAAGTTATTTTTTAATCAATAAATTATTTAAAAAATCTATTATTGATTATTTGATTATAGCATCTATTATTTTTTATTAATAATTTTTTAATTTTCTTAAATTTAGTTAAAATAAAATAAAATTGGTCCTAATGTTATTTTACTTTTGCTCTGCTTTCCCGGGGAATGTGAACACACGCAGACACACTTCGTTTCCAACTTTCCATAGCCGAGCAGCAAAAATGGAAGAAGAAACTCTACGGATTCGTAGATTCGAAGAAATTCCAACGGCTGAAGAGTTTACTTCGCAAATCGAGTCTAAAAACGTTCCCTCTGTAATAATTACAATCGAAAAACTAAATTCATTCCCTTGATTTACTGATACTGTTTGTCTATCGATAATGGATAACTAGATGTTTACTATTTTTGTTGTTTATTCCTATTTTCCCTTTGAGTTAAGGTATTCATTGGATGCGTCAAGAAGTGGAAGGCTTATTCTGAGTGGAATCCGTCAAATGGAGGTCTTGACTATTTGCAGGTCTTTCTTCAATTTTTTTTCTCTCCCCTATAAAATACACACAGACATATGTATATATATACGTATATATGTATGTGTCGTGGGTTGTTCTGAAGCAATTCACCGTGGACTAAAGTGGATCTCCCGAACTGAAGAATTATATTTCATTTGTTTGTTTGCTTGGTTATAAGTTAGTGAAATCAAGCATGATAACTTATATGCTGTTCTATACCTCGATGAATCTCGAATGTTATCAGTTCCAGTACTTAGACCAAATAATACAATCCAAACAATAACTGTCACGATGGTAATGGGCACTAGTTTTTAAATCTATAGATGTTTGTTCGACTAACTAACTTTTCACTGAGTTTTAGAGATTAATTATACACAATTCAAGCTTATGGAGTGTGGTGGATTTTGGCACTACCTCTCCTAAAATGAGAGTACTATACTATTATATGTAAATTGTTTATTTATGTTTTAATTTTAGCATATTAATGTTTACCTTGCATACACTTAACCATAATCGTTCTGGATATATATATTTTTCCAATAATCAAGTTTACTCTACAAATTTAATATTAAAAATAATTCGTTGGAAATTATTTATAAGTGTGTTCTAGGCAAACCTTTATACATAATATGCATTAAAAAGCCAAATAGGATTCTCATTTTCGTATACATGTTATTTATGATTCCTTATGTTATAAGAATTTTAAGCCGGCGGAAGTTGAAGAAGATTTGGAGAAGTGATTGATGGTTACTATCTTCATACATTTGTGCATAACATGCATGTATGCTGGTGTCTTTCCATTGAATAAACCATCACCATGTATGTTTGTGATCAAAATATTCTTTTGATAGAGATGAGAATATTGTGTTCATGTGTTGTAAATGGTAAAACACATAATTTGTTAGTTATATGTGCATTTACTCATTGAAGACAATTATGACAGGTAAACCTACATTTCACTTGATGGGATTGTGTCTTAATCTTCCAAAAATTGTTTATTACATACCTTTTGCAAGATATCCTTTATTAGGTTTTAAGATGTTGAAAGAAATGAGTATCACACAATCCATGTGCTTAATCCAGTTTTGATGTCTTTGCGTTTTAAGATTTAGCTGATGTTTTTACTTACCAGCATTTTCATGAATGGATACTTAGGGACAGGTTGGGTCATCAGTTGTGGAGGCCATGCTGTCCAAATCTGCACCAGTGTTTTACGGTGATATTAGAAGCCATGAGAGGGTAATTCCATCTAGGTTCTCTACAGTATCCACACTTGAATGTGCAACCTGCTGCTTCTCTAGGATGACATTTGCATAACCTTTTTTTTTAATTTATTAATTTTAAATTCACATTCCTTGTAGGTTTCGTTGCCATTTTCTACGTTTATTGGTTATTGCAAGGAACTTTACCAAAACAGAGACAATAATCGCGATGTTTGCTTCAAGCCAGAGAAGCATGGGTTATTGGGTTCTGAGGCTGAGCAAAGCCAATTGGCACCCGAAGATGATCCCCAACAAGTTTATTTAGCACAGGTTGGGTTTGAGTGCTTTTCACGTTATCTTCTTAATATCCTCCATAAAATTTTAGTGATGTAGTTATGTGGGTCCACTTCAGTGTCTACTTTACGTCTTTACCTTCCTTGTCAATTGTTTCAGGGGGTTAACAATGCTAATTATTAATTTAAAAAAAGTTGACTGTTTATGATGCAGGTCCCAATTATGAATATTGAGAATGAAGAAACAGTTCAATTGGCGAGCCTGAGACAAGACATCCAGCTGGTGTGTATGTTGTTTTGTAGCATTTTCTGTGTTTGTCACTTCATTTTCTATGTATACCAGTGGAGAACCTTAAGTTTTTGACTTCTGGATACATTTGATTCATTTATTTAGCCTGCATTTTTGGAGGAAAAATCCTTGGCTTCTGTCAATTTGTGGATGAACAGTGCTCGAGCTAGATCAAGTACTCACTATGATCCACACCATAACATTCTATGCATAATCACTGGACGTAAACAAGGTTTGTCCTCTTTAATCATCAATCTCTTATGTTTCATCTGTACATTTACGTTTTTTGGCTATATCACTTTGAGTAAAAGTGATGTACATTACTTAAAATATCTTGTTGGTAATATTCTTATGCCGTTGGGTTAAATCACAAAAGCATAATTTGTTGTACTCTTTGCTTTAGGAGATATGTTGGTTGCTCTGGAGTCCGCCCTCAACTTTATGGTTCTTTTGTATTATTATTGAACCTCCTTTAGATTGAATGATGGGTCCATTGATGAATCTTTGAGAAGATTAAACGTATATGTAAATTTAAGGGCAATTGATATGTTTATTTCTTCTAACATATGGTGGCTGCTCTGGAGTCCACCCTCAACTTTATGGTTCTTTTGTATTTTTATTGAACCTCTTTTAGATTGAATTATGGTTCCATCAATGGATCTTTGAAAATATTAAATGTATATGTAATTTTAAGGGCAATTGCAAATTTAGTATATCTGAAGACTGAAAGTTTTCCAACCGATTAAAGATATGTTCAATTATTGCTAATCCGTACCTTTACAACTAACTGAATGTCTATTTCAAGTGTAACTCAGTTATTTTCTGGGAATGACGTCCATTTTCTTTCACCATTTATTATTTTGATAACTGTAATTTTAGTCACCTGAAAGCTAATCGAGCTTCCTGGTTCAGCTTTCATGGCGTCTCCATCAGTTTCATGGACCTATTTTGTGTGGTTAAAAAATTCACCCTTAACTAGTGCAGTTAACTCTTCCTTGTTTGATTGTTATAATTCATTTTATACTATAGAGGTCTACTGTCACGAATGTCTGCATAGTATGTTTTTATTATATTGCACGATATACTATAAAAAAGGTCTTACCTAGTTCACAATGCTCGCAAATAGCAGAGATTGGGAAGGGTCAAATTTACAAGTGAAATTAAATACTATTATAATACTATTCACAATTTCTGTTTTGGACACCTCGACTTATCTATCTGTTATAATTTCCCAATCCAGCGGCCATCTCATAATTTTTGGCGTCCTTAATCTTGTGCAATAATGATTCCCAAGTCACTGGAAATTGTGTCATGAGTGGAACACACAGTGAAATTGTGTTCTACAGTGAGAATGCATATGTGCCTATCTAATGCTTGCCGTGGAATAGTCTTGTTTTCAAAGTGATTGACTGTATTTCACGACTATTAGATGTGATTATTAAATATTCTCAACTATGTTGGCATGCCAATATTTTTTTAATGCCAATCTTGCTTTTTCGTTACATTTTTTTGGAACTAAGAATTTAAATTTAACTCCGGTGATACACAATCGTCATACGATGATGGATAGTGATGGTGCATCACATTTGTGGAGCTAATTGTAGTGTTGGATTCCATGCTTACAACTTGTTCGTTTAAGTGATTTGGAATTGAAACATCTTTCCAAATATTTGAAAGTTTTGGGTTGTATTTTGAGACAGATAGGTCATATTCAGCTTGTGTGAGATAAGAAATCCAGGGTCTGTGATTAGGTAACCATGAAACTAGAGTTATTTTAATTCGTGCCTCATCTGGAAGGACATAAATCTCTATCTTATAGGGGATCATCAGTGAAGCTGCTGAGTTATGTTTTATCTGTTACATACTATATAGTAATTCTTCATACTAAGGGGTTTTGGACCCATTGCATTTTCCATTTTGAAATGAATTAATATTTTTAATTTGGAGTATTTTAACCTCTGCTTTTTTTTTTTTTCCTTTTCTTTTTTGAGTGGTTTCTCGCTGTTTTTTATGTCAAAAAGGGAAAAAAAGGAAAGACTTCTTCCGAGTCTGCCTCTGTATCTGCTAAACCTGGATGCTTTCATAGTCTTCATTATAAATATTAGCTCTCAAGTATGTAATGTACTTCGACTGTTTCAGGATTTTGTAAACTTAGTCCTTCACTCTCTCTAATTGGGTCAAAATTGTGTACTCTCAGTTGTTTTGTGGCCCCCTTCAGCAAGTCCCTGCTTATATCCAATGCCTTTATATGGGGAGGCCTCGAACCACAGGTATTTACTTTCTATATCTTTACACCAGGTTTCTTCTCTGCCCCTTGAGAAAAGAAGGTTTACGTCATTATGCGTTTTCTCCTCGTGGTATTCAATCTTTAACTTGTTTATTGTTCTAAAGTGCTATTCCTCTAGGAAAAATCGATCTTTCTGTTCATCCAAGAGCCGAATGTTCAATGGAATGTTCTCGCAAAGTTACTCTCCATGCAGGCGATGCACTTTTCATTCCTGAAGGGTGGTAAGTTAGGAATTTCTTGCTTTCTGCGGAAGAAACTATTCACATTCTTGAAAATGTCATTTTGGTTGAAATTGAATTAGTTGAGTAATTCCTCAGTAGGACTGTTGCAGTTGTTTTACATATTGAATCCTGGCATCTGACTATGTAGAATTGTACACTGATTACTAAAATCATATATATCAAAAGAAAAGTTTATACTGAACGACATAAGGGAGAGTTAAGGATTTTGTTTGGTGAGTAAGCAAAGAAGTATAGAAATCATTTTGAGTGTGTTCCACGATGCGGCGGAATGGAGTAGGCCAATTAGTACTTTTCTTTCAATGATATATGCAGCGACATAAACGGCAGTAAAGACTATGAATTTTTATTGTTATGCTATTTGCATCTTATTTTGGTAGTCATTTTTTTTCTTCTTGTCCTCTACATCTTTTACCCTAACTGAACTAATCAATGAATAAAATCTGACCCAAAAAGACAATCTGTACACTTGTACGTTATGTTCATCATATATGGGTAGGGGTAATGCTTCGTAGAGTGTCAAAACAATTATAATTTATTGTTTAGATATAATATTTATTCATATGTACTAATATTTTTTCTTCCTACTTTACCCACTACAGGTTCCACCAAGTGGACAGTGATTGTTTAACCATCGCAGTTAATTTTTGGTGGCGGTCTGAGGTGATGTCTGGGATGTCAGAGCACATGGATGCTTATTATTTGCGCAGAATATTAAAAAGGTTCCTATGGTCCTTTGCTTATGGTGGTTTCCTTTTCTTTATATTAATGCATCCCCAATATAATAAGCTAATGTTTGCACCGTTTTTACATGTTTCGTTTGCTCGCCGCTTGATTTATACACTGAAGACTGACTGACAAAGAAATGGTATGCATGTCCTCCCTTTAATATTTTTGTCGTCAAAGTTGTCGATGGTTCGAAGGAACAATATTTTATCTGATTTATTTCCACTGGTTAAATTCTGGATAGATAAAGTATACTTCGTTTCACGTGTCTTATCTTTTCTCATTTGTAAGGTTGCTGGCTTTTGCTTCAATTGGAGAACTATTATTATTCTTCCTTTATCTTCTTATAGTTTCAAAATATTCATTTTTCTTATGATGATTAGTATATTGAAAACTAATTATTATTGCGACATATTTCCTAAACCTCTATTGTGATATATTACATTCTATCCCTCATATTTATTCTTTTGTTATTGCTAACTAAAACTTGCATGTTTGAATATTTTTTTTACAAATTTATTTGAAGTGTAATATGTCAGATATATAATGAAAACTAATGCCTACTTTCAAAACAATATTCCTGCGAAATATGTTTAAGCCATTGAGCTCTGTAATATGTTTTCCTGTTTAATTATTTAAATCAGAATAGGATTGAGCTCTGTAAGCCATACCTGTTTCTTTCATGATCAGGACAGAACCAAGTGCTATTCAAGTCATTAAATGGTGTGGGTCAAATGATAACAAATACGTTAGCCAAGCCTGATAACGGGAAAGCAGGTTGGTTAATTTTATAACTGTTGGTATATTACCTTCTGGGAAATGGGATACCTGATGCATGTGCTCGCATGTTCCTGAAAAGTAATGTTTGTATGAAGATAATAACTTGCTCCCTTTTTCCCTTTCGTGTTCTATGCTTATATTGCAAAGAAAGAAAAGCTAATGTTTATGGTAGTGATGATAATTTAATAATCGTTCAACAGATCACGGTGTACATAATCTAGATGAGAATTGCTTGAGCAAGGGTTTGAAAGCAAAAAAGCTAAAAGAAAGGATTATGTTGAATGATCTGGAACCGCTTGCTATCCAATCCCTTCATGAACTTATTTCTTTAGTCCACGACCGTGTTAATGTTGCTGATCAGGGGCAATTAATGGATTCCTCCTCAACAAGTGATTCAGCAGTTGGAGAGAAATGTGAATGTAAAAAAATTGTAAAAATTGACGCTTATAATTTGGAAGATGATCCAGTTGCAAGTATTCTTTGGAAACTCCAACCTCTCACCCTTCAGAGTGTCTTTCTTTCCATGGCGGTGAGTTCGTACTCTCAGTATTTAGCTTTTTGTTAACTTAGGCTATTTAGTATTGTGTTAATTCTAGATCAGGTTGTATTGCATTCTATGATGCATCCTCCTTAAACTAGATATATTCTGACTTGGGACATATTTTTTAGTTTCAAGTATAAATGTTTAGTGAAGGTCCATGACTTACTTTTTGTACCAAAAAAAGAAAAGGAAAAGCAAAAAGTTGTTACGTTGTATACAGATTAGATCAGTGTTTCTAAAAATGTTCTACGCCTGAGAGAAGAGCCAACTACAGTGAAAAGTAGTAGATGATTAAGCAAAGTGATTTGGATGATATTCATGTATTTGAAAAGAGACCTTAATCTGTTGTAAATTATTCTTCATGGCACTTACAGATTTCTGACGTGAGGGGGTCTCCTTGGGAACATGTTGTTACTAATTTAATTGTCTATGTTAATCAATTTTGTGTTTCACAGGTAGGAGATATGTGTGTGTGTGTATATATATATATATATATACATATTTATTTTTATAGTAAAGGTGATCTTAGATTCCTTCAGGCAATGCCACCGTGTCTAGGATGCTGAAGTTATGTTTGGTGGAGTTTCCCAATTTGTTTTGCTCTATCTGCTCCCTCACCTTTTGACTATGACCACTTCGTTCATTATGGCGCCACTAATATACACTCAGGATGTTTTCTATAAACTACAGATGCTACTCCAGCTACTCATTATTTAAAATCAATAGTTTTTTTTTTTGGCTAATGCAGGCAGTTATTACTTAAAGAACTGCAGACTAATTTTTTTTTTCCAACCATTACCATATTTTCTCATTGTCAAATATCATATACTACTTAACTTTACTATTTTTCAGCAAAATTTCCCTAGAACTTTGGAAGCTTTAATGCTCCACTTGCTTTCACCAGTGGGGGCAGAGGTCCTTACTCGGAAATTTGATGAGATGGATCAGTTGATTGTCGAAGAAGATCGGTATGTGTTAATTCTTGCAGACTGATTGGTTTTTTCTTATGAAAGGGTATGTTGTATTCAATTATCATTAATCATATATCTTGTGAGGATTCTAGGAACAAATTCTACCAGGTTTTTTATGGTGTATTTGATGACCAGTTTGCTGCAATGGATGCGCTACTGAATGGGAAAGAGTCTTATGCACTTCAGGTATTACTTATTATCAAGATGTGGGGCTCATAGAAAGGTTTATTCTTGCTATATGTATTTTATGTTGGCTAGAAGAAACCTGTTGTTATTCTGTGTACGTTTTCCTTTATTTTATAGCCTTTGAAACATTTTCGTGACTTTTAAGTGGGGTAAAGGAGTTTGAAATAGAATTTCTTTGGGTGCATGACCATAACATTTGCTCTCTCTTATTTTTATTTTCACATTTAACTAATAGCTAGCTATTATTTTCAATAATGCATCAATAGACATTTCAATAACAGGGCATTAACGTTTATTCTTTATATTTTCCTTAATGTTTAAGGAGATAATAAAATGTCATAACTATGTCTTTAAAATTTTTCTGGAAGACAACATCATGGCATTAGAAGGAACATTGCTTTTCTTATTGGGATCATGTTGCCCATGGAAGATACAGTTTTCATGAGAGAAAAAGATGCATATTGGGTATAGATATTATAAGTTGGTATCATTGTTAATTATTCAAAATTTGATACATAAAAAGCACATTGTTCCTTTCACAACAAATGGGTAACTTGTGGAATATCACATTTTCACCCCTAACAAAACTGTGAACCTTGAGAAAGTTGTATACTGTACTTCCTTATTCGAGTACATGAAAATTTTAGGGAACCCTATAGGAAAAGATATTGATCCCTCAAGTTGGGAATGACCAAACGAAAATGTATGTATGCGTTTATGTATGTATGAGGTTCATATCCTGTCTCCTAATGTGTAACTACAGAAGTCTCCAAAAGTATTTGGGAGGGGGAAGTTTATTAATTCCTCCATCTTTTCAACAGTACATAGGTGAACAAAAGTTATAAATTGAGCTAGGGAATACAGTTCATAGTAATTTTAATAGACATTCAGAGATCCAGAAAACTGTGTAAAACAAAGTATGCCCCAGACATGGAAATTTATGTAATGCAAAGTCTGCACTTTAATTATGAACATGAAATTTTCATTAGACATATGTGGCCAGAGAGGTTCATGGTTCCTGTTAAAGTATCCAGTAATAAGGAGAAAGTGTATGGTGTCTTCCACCTATGACATGAAGTCCTAATGTACCTTTAGAGAGCGTGGTTCAAACATTTGCCAGAGTGAAAACTGCATCTTCCTGTACAAGTTAACAGGGAAGGAACTATGTACTTTCTCATGTTAATTGTTTTTTTGGAAGTAAACATGGTACCATTTTTCTTTCATTGAGCACATTTTCATCTCCAGTACCGAGGTCCCTGATTTTAGTTACCTTTTCCGGTGAATGCTCCCTTTTAACAAACCATTTATCCTATCCAGGGTGCAGTCCTATATTTACTTTTCTGTAGTTGAAAATGTATCTTCCATAAGATGCATACCACTTTCAGAAGAACCATGTATCGCTTTTTTCAATTTCCTCCAAATTATCAATATACCAAAGGCTAACATCTTAGGTTGAGTGGCTACATCTTATCTTGATACCATGGCGGCGTTATAATTTTTGATTTGATTAAATTTCTCATTCCTTATAGATGCCCCACTTATGAAAATTTATAGTTCCCTATCTTTAGGTGTTTTAAGAATTAAGAAAATTTGATAAGTTAGGATTGCTTGGAATAGGGCAATTTTCAGAAAGGATGAACTAGTTGAGAGAATACATGAAAGTTAATATTTAATTATTGATACAACTATTAATACTATCAAGGATCTATTTGAGCTGGGCATGGTGGCATTTTCCCCGAATGCAACATTTTGGGATTTTTTCTCAGGAAATGTATATAACTTGTAGCTGAAGTATCTGGAATTTTAAAGAATTTAACCAGTGTTACTAAATACTTACATTTAAAGGCCTCTATTCAGGTAAGTTTATGTTTTATATGCAGTGTTTTAATTTAAATAATTACTTTCTTCCTATTCAACTTTGAAAAAGTACAATTTATTCTTCCAAACAAACTGCCTTTTTTAGTCGGTTTCATTATGGCCTGTGTCTTCTGTTTCTGGTTTTTCTTCTTTGTTTATTTGCTTCTTTACCTTCAGATGTGTATGTGTATTACTAACCCACATCTGCATCTTTATGTCCATTTCCCTCTTCATTCACCTTATGCTAATCCTATAGAAATAAACTTTGCTTTCCAAAATTTATGTAACTTTGATCACTATGATGCTTTTGTCACAGGCATTCAAGAATGTTCTGGATAAATATTTGGGAATCAAGTTTGATGGTTCAAAACCATGGGTTGGATGAAACATCTATGTGGCCATAGGCTCCTTTAAAGCAATTGGGCCCTCCAGTTGTGCAAATGATTGGCTTACCAGCGGCAGCTTTTGTATTTCTGAATTCGTACTTGTACATTTGAGTTTTACACTGTTGTAGAATTAGTTATAGATCAAGTTCATCTGTTTTTACTTTTCAACCGTTCAGATGTCATATGAGCTATGATATTGACTTAGAATACAGTTCCATTGAAATGTCACAAGTTTTCCGGTTAGCTCTTGTAATGGTTATGTGTACGACTTGCATGCTGTAGAATTAATTGAATCATGTGTAGTATTTCCTTGTGAAACTAGTTTAGCCGAGGATAAATGCGTTATCAATGGAGGAAAAATATGTTGCCAATGAGGCTATGATATGAGATTGTTTAGTAGAACTGTCAAATGTATAAAAAAGATGGCAATGACTTGAAGAGAAATTGACAGTCTTGTTACTTGGGCTCCGCTGTTGGAAGTAGAGGATAAAGAGAGTGATGCTTTATTTTCTTTGTTTAAAACTTATAGGCTACACCAAAATGGTCATGCTAACATGGATTCTAAACATAGCTGTGGTCCTGGTCCAAACAAATATATTCTCTTTGATGCTATGGAGTAGAGTCGGTAAAATTAGGAGGAAACATAGGGTCCTCTTAGGGAATTGATTAGAAACTTTGAGATTATAATGTGTAGAAAATAGGGCACTTTTTCTCAGACCATCCCACAATCTGCTTCTAGGATTATCTTACTCATTTAGTTATTTGCTTTTCATAACCCGGCCTGCTTGTCCAGTTCAATATCTCTCTCTATGTTGTATGTACTATTGTGAATGAAAAGTAAGTTCTCCCTTGGTTCATTTTCATTTACTTTTGCTTGTAAAAGTATTATAGTAAAACTTTGACTGTAACTTTCTATATATTAAATGCTTATACATTGGTTAAAAACATGCTACGTAGACTAGTCTGGTTAATAACCTTTGAAATATATTGTGGGAAAATGAAAGAAAACTATTACAGTACTAATTATTAAAGATGGAATTGAAGTCATGTTGGGTAGAGTATAGAAATGTGTGTTTAATTAAAGGGCAATGCAATGCTGGTAGAAAAGAGGGGATCGCATGGGGGATGAGCAGTAGTAGGGAAAAAGAGAAAAGCATTTAGTTATTATTGGTATTGGAATTAGGAAGAGGCCAGGGAATTAAGAAAAGGTTGTGGAAATGTGCAATTCTGTTAGAGAAAAAAGAGTAGGGAATAGAAGAGAAGCTTTTGATTTGTCTGGTTGTGCTACAAGGGGAGATAAAAAGAGGCAGCCAGACTCTTTTAGTAGGCAAATGGTATGTATTGTACCTTGAGCCTGCAACTTATATATACTTTCTAAAAGCTAGCTTGGATATACTCTATGACTTGTACTCCTTTTCATTAATCCCTAGGACCACATAACCATTCTCTCTCCGATCCCCACCTCTTTCCCTCTCTCTAGATGCTGAATATATATACTTCCCAATTGTTAACTTAAGCTTTTCCGTATGGATTTTAGATCTCTCACACACAGACACTTGACTTGGAGAGAAGTTGAGTATATATATATATATATATATATATATATATATATATATATATATATATATATATATATTTCTTACACTTGATAATCTAGTTGGTAAAGGAAGTATTGGAGGAGATTAATTCTTGTCTATGCATGCTATAAGACGTGCCTTATTTCAAATCCCCATATATTAAGCATCTTTCAAAACTCGTTGACATTATTTCCCCCCTCCTGATCCTCTTTATTTCCCTTGTTCCTTTTCTTTCCTCTTCTTTATTTCCTTTTGATCTTGTACCACACCTACTTCCGGACCACCACCATTTGCACAAACACACATAAACACAACTTTATACTCATGCTTACTACAGCCCCTCCCTCCCTCTACCCCGCTTTACAAAAGCCTACATTAATTACTACTATGTATATTTATCTAATCTTTTTCTACTACTCATTCTTAGTACCACATAAAAAGAGTGGAGAGGAAAAGAATTTCTCGAATTAATATTGATTTACACTTCATTCTTGTACGTTTTGACAAATTTTATTGAGGAATATATAGGCTTTGGAGAGTACTAGTTAATTCTCAATAGTGGGGACTGGGGAGGGGACTATATAAGCAAAAACTGTACCTATAATTTATTTAGATATATAAAATATTAGCTAACCATTTTTTAGGCAACTCAATCTTTAAAATTCTTTAATCCTTGGTGTAAAAGGAGATTTCAATATTCCATACCCATTATAGAGCGACTCTTTTTCTTTTCTTAGTTTTTAGGGCGACGTATTCTTTTTTGTTGCCTTCTTACTCTGGATGAGTGAGATGGAATTAAACACCCACGTACCACGTAGTGTATTTTATATTAGGAAGGCTGTAACGAACTATACCATTAGCGACGGTTAATACATTTATAACGACACTTTTATTTCAAAAAGAATTATTAAAATATCAGTTTCTCATTTAAATAATCTAACCAATAAAAGTAGGGTGAAAATGAATGGATAGGATAAAAACCTTGTATGCCTTGTATCCCTTTAATTATATTGTCGCTGTTCAATCCAAATTTGAATAAAATCACTTAGAGTTTGTACGAAAACTCAAATATCCAAATCAAAGGTCCCCGTCATGCATGCTTACTTCATATTTTCTTCTTTTTGGTTTTTCATTGTTGTTGTAGTATTATCTTATTACCTCATCTTGTACTTGCTTCTATTGCCCACTTCTGATCTATTATGACAATTTTATTTTTATTATTTTTAAAAAGTAATATTTTTTTCCTTTTTATATTATGACCACGCGCAGAAACAAAAGAAAAAGAAAGAAAAAAATGATATGTATACGAATGTTTACGTTAATTTTACGATTGCCAACTACATAAATAAATATTAATAATAATATTTTTGAAAAAATGGATTAATAAATGAGGTACTATTATAATTATATCAAAGATCTCATATATTAATAAATTTATAATTCTAAATTAACATAAATTGTGGTAATATATAATAAAAATCGTGAATAAAAATGTAAGTACATTGGAAAATGTTGTATAATGAGAACATTGGAAAATGTGGTACGACTACAAATGTAAATGTAGTCATACTTATACACGAGTCAAAATTTTGAGTAAAAAAATTACTTTCTTTGTTCTTAAAAAATTATCGTTTTAAAAAAAAAAAATTATTTTAAAAATTTGTCGTTTACAATTTTCAAGGAGAATAAATTATTTATTTTCCTATATTACCCCTACCTTCTCTAATTGTTCCAATAAATTTTTTTCTTTGTATTAATAGTTTTTAATTTTCCATAAAGGGGTAGTGATAGAATTTCAAATAATTTTTATTTGATAAATGATACTTTCTTAATCCATGTGCCAAACGGAAGTAGTAATATTTTATGGGAAATATGACACGTATTGTAGACAATTACCGGGAAGTAGGAATATAAAGACCATATTGATCGTAATTTTAAAGTGAATTCAAGATGTACATGATGAGTAAGATAGTAGAATTTTTTTATAGGAAAAAGTGGTAATATTTGTAGGGTGCCAATTATATCCAATCAATTGTATAAACGACTACCACCATTCATCCATAATGTTGTACCTGATTACCTGGTCGACTTCATAAAAAAAGTAGAAGAAATTAAAATTAAAATAGATGTTAAAAAGAAATAATATTATCATAATAATGAAGATAAATCTAATTTAATTAATATTTTTTAAATTTCAATTCCTTCTGCATGTTTTATTAATTCTTGAGTTTTCAAATTTCAAACATATTAATTTCGAGAATGTTAATTCATTCAATAAATAAAAGAAAATGCAATATAGAAATTAGAAAGTGAAAGAGAAATGAAAACAATAGAATGAATAATAATAATAAAAAAAAACCCTACACAGTGTCACCAAAATTTGAGAATAACATAAATTTCCTTGTAGTGGGAGGCAAATAAACACCTATATGGATTAAAAAGTCTCTCAATAAACTTGGTTCTGTTTGATTTTGGAGGGCAATTATGTCATTTTAATCACCATGATCGATCTTAATTCTTCAAATGACTAAATTCACCCTTCTCAACAATTCCCCCATGTTTCGGAGCCAGGCGACTCAGTTCCAAACCCAACACGAGTCCTCAGCAGTGAATGGTCACGGTCATATGTAGGGAAATCTACGCCCCCAGTGAACGATAGCAGATTCCTCACGTTCACGTTAACGTTAACGTTCACATCAACATTATTATTCCCATTCCCTCTATCTCCTCCTCCGGTCAACCCAAGAAAGTCTCTGGTCAGACCCCGGTCACTCCTCTGCTGCCACGTGGCGAAATTCCGGAGGCACTCCGGCGACATTCCCGCAGTCACGTGGCCCAGACCACCCAGCCCGCCCATGTCCATCCCGCTCATGGCGGATGGCACGTGAGCCGCTGACTGTGAACAGACCGTGGCAGCCTTTTGCAGGAGCGCAGTGGCCGAGAGGTGAGCTGAGCTAGCACCCGGAGAGGTGCTGACGTGGAGGCTCTGGAAGGGTGACGTCATGAAGTTCTTGTAAGAAGAAGAGGCTGGCGGTGGAGGTGGATGAGGTTCTTGGTAGAACAAGAATGGAGAAATGTTGATAGCTTCAGGCTTGATGTTGTTGTTGTTAGGGTTAGGGTTTAGAGGAGGTGGGTCCCAGGGGTTTAAGGAGATATGGATGGATGGGTTTTGAAAGTGGTGTTGATCTTCTCGGTTGGTTGAGAAATTTGGAGGAGTGAGGTGAGAGAATGGGTATGGTTGGGCGGAATTAGTTGGGTTTGGGTTTGGGTTTGGTGAAGTTGGAGGAGGAGGAGGAGGAGTGGTAGGTGATGGTGCCAGTAATATTGGGACGTTTGATGCAGAGAGTATCCTAGCACTTTCTTCAGCTAAAGCATCACAGAATGCTCTGTGGGTGACGAAGCTATCCTTCCTGCATGTAAATATATATATGCATGTGACAATCATTAAGGGACACAGGAGAGCTAGCTTTAGAGAACTAATTTGAATGTACATACAACTTCATATTAACCGGATCCCTATATATATATATACACGTATATACTGATATATACACAAGGCTAATAAATTTCATTTGGTTTTTTTCTTATGAGGCATGCATTTTGTTGTAGTTTAATTTATTACACATAATATGGGTTCCATATATATATTTTTATTTTTCCAGTACTTACAAGTACGTATAGAACAGGGATGAGAAGTAAGACCATATGCGTAAATTGATGTAGAATTAATCTTCCAAAACAAAAGTTGTGAGTGAATTAAAACTAGAGTAGTGTACATGCATGCTATATATTATGTACCTAGCTAGGTTGTAAAAATAAAAAAGAAAGCTAAAAGCTATAGCTTGAGAAGTCATAAAGCTTTGCTGACAATGAGGATTTCTTTTTAGAGGTGAGAGACGCTGAGAGGAAGACGACAGTTGACTGATGATGTGTTGCATGCAAAATGGAATATATTTGTTCCAATTTTGTTTTTGATGGTTGAAGTAAATATGGAGTAACTATATTATTCTCTCCAGTCTTAAAAAAAGAGTAAAATAAAAATAATAATTTAAATTGACTTATTTACATACCTTTTACTATATTATATTTTACTTAAATAATAAATCAATTGCATCACAATTAATGAATATATCAAAAAATGATATATCCAATTAATTAGAGTTCTTTTATGTGGACATGAAAATTAGACATAAAAATTAGACATGTGTATTTGAATATTATCTATTTATATTTTGATTTATCAAAATATAAATAAGTGAAATTCAAATAGACTCGTGTCTAATTTTTATGTTCACACGGAATTTTTGTATAAATAATCCATTAAAGTTTGAATGAGCTAATTAGGGAGGAGAAAAGTTATAGAAAGTCGAGCTGATGCCAGAAATTAAGTAATGAGAGACCGGCCCCAACAGCCACAGGCACAAATAGTAGTTAGTGATGGATGAAATGGAGTATATAGGAAGGGCAAAGAAAGCAACTGATCAACATATCAAATCAGATACGTTTGCAGATTTATCAGTTTTGTTCATGATGGTGTATTTCAGAGTTTCACAAGACTCTGCAACTAAATGAATATCATCATGGGGGGTAGCTTCCACCTCCATGTTAAAATTTTGACATCCAATTTTCTCAACCATCAACACGACCCAAAAGTACTCCCATGCACTTTTTCTTAACAATGACTAGTTAGAAATCCATCATTATTTTTGACTCCAGTATCAAGTACGTACTACCTACTGATAAAAGTAAAAAACCATCTTAATTAATTTCATGGAAATATTTATCCCTAATTAAACACACTTTGTTCAGTTACTAATCATCATCATCATCATCATCATCATCATCATCATCATATATATATATATATATATATATATATATATATATATACCAGCTCGTTTCAAAATACAAAATCAATTGTAATTTATTAAACTTGATGGCAAATAATTTTATATTTTGGAGACTATATTGAAACAAAATTCAAAAATTTAGTTATTCATAATTCCTTTTCTAAAAAATGAAGTAAAATTATAAATTTTTTGTTTTGGATTGTGAACTTAATTTACAGGTCCAGCTGAATTCAGAGAATATATATATTTGCTTTCAGTTTCTTCGGCAAGAGTTACATGTATTAATGCAATGCACCCATTTTTGTGCTACCTGCCACTGCCTTTAAGCAATATTGAATATTAATATAGAAAATTAATAATTTCACATAATTCTCTCTTACATAGTCACAGGTGATAAAAAAAACACATAAAAATAGTGCTCTCCTAAATATAAAATCCATTTAATTTCATGCACGGCTTACCCCTTCTAGTGTAAGAAGAACCACAAAACAAAACCCAAAGAAATATAAAGCAAGTACCACTTTCAAAAAGACCCATACTGAGAGACTGAGAGTGGTTAACATGAAGTTAACTTTGGTCAATTGATCAGTGTCGACACGCATGTAATTTTTCTTTTTTGCGTGTCAACACTGTATTGATCAATTGATCAACTTACCATGAAATTACCATGACCTGGATCCCATATTAGTTATGTGAGTCCAAAATAGTGCATGCAAAAAAGACACACACATATATATATATATATATATATATATAGAAAATCACCAACAGGCATGCAC
Organism: Panax quinquefolius; assembly: GCA_020205615.1. Classification (NCBI taxonomy): domain Eukaryota; kingdom Viridiplantae; phylum Streptophyta; class Magnoliopsida; order Apiales; family Araliaceae; genus Panax; species Panax quinquefolius. Next base: position 8,304,172 of record CM035162.1, on the reverse strand, counting down.
TTATATATAGAAAATCCAAAAATTAAAATTAATTAATTTTAATTGACAATTAAAGAGGAGAGAGTTAGAAAAATAAAAACAAATTAGGAATTAAGGCATTATAATTACCTGGAGAAAAGGGTCCCACAGTCACACCTATACTCTCTTGTTCCACAGGTTTTAGTGTGAGCCTTCCAATCCGATTGAACTGCATAAATCTTTGAACATTTCTCACACTTCCATTTCTTCTCTCCATGTTTTCTGCAGAAGTGTTTCTTGATTCCTGTCAGATCACCAAGAGCCCTTGAAGGATGATGATGCACACATGAAGGCTCAGGGCAAACATAGGCTTTCTTTTTCATCACATCCTTGCTATTTCTCTGCTTTAGCTTCCATGGGAGATTATGACCTCTCCTATGGAGCTGAAGATTCCGATCCCTCTGAAACCCTTTGTTGCAGATCTCACACACAAATCTATTTGTAGCCATTAGAGTCTTTGGAGATAATGCAATCACTTCAGCATCAGGGTCTGTACGTACCATATTTACATGTTAGCAATTAATAACACGATCATAATAGCAAAGAGAAGTCGAAAGAAAAATAATTACATAAAATTAAGACACAGAACGTGGTTCACCCAAGTATTGACTGCATATAACCTAATCTCACTATCTCGTAACAGCTTATTTAATATATTGCATGCTCCTCCCTATATATGGCGATACAAAATTACCTAGAATTCACCTAGAAAGTACAAAATTACATAACAATAACAAAATATCTAGCTCTCCGCACCATGAAAAGGCCCCGTTGCAACTTTTACAACTATTTTCTAAATTAAACCGGACTAGACTTGACGGATACATATATATAAGCATCACCCACATGAAAAAGTGGACACAATTTAATCTAATCTCTAATTAAAGATTAAAAGAAAATAATGCAGACTTGAAAATAAACCTGGGTTTCCTGGGAGGTTTCTCTTCTTCTTGATCTTCTGTTGAGGATCAACAGGGGAGATGCTTGAAACCAGTGGATTTAAGCTACCAAAAGAAGAAACACAGCTTGCTTCCTCAGAAAAACAAGTCGAGTTAGTGGACATGACAGCAGCAGGAAACATTGGCTGATCAGATGAAACAGAACAAATATATATCACCCTAGCTACTATATGACTTTGTTCTTGTGTTTTCTTTTTTGGGTTTTTATACTGCGCTTAATTTCTTGCAACAAACTATTTTACATGTTTAAGAAAACCAAGCAAGATTTATAGAAATCCCAGTCAACAGTGATTTGGTTGATGCCAAATTTTAGCAGGAGGAGAAAACTAGTGAAGATAGATGATGATATGTGATCTTCAAAGTAGCTATTTAACCATGGTTTGCTTATTCTTATATAATTCACATATTCTCTCTCTTAAAACCCTTGCATGCAATCCAGAACATGAAAAGAACAGATATATATATATATATATATATATATATATATATATATATGAGTATAAGAGAGACAGAGTATAAAGAATAATTATCATTAGAAAGAAATGGAAATGTACAGAAGGTGATGATTACAGTTGCAGACTAAGGTAAAAAAAAGAGCTAAGAATTTGGAGAGAGAGAGAAAGAAGAGGATGAGACCGACCCAAGCAAAGAAGAATCCGACCCCTCAAAACTCTTCTCATGATTCATCATTTAAAAAAAATATTCTTTTTCACTTTGATTAATTATTATTTTTCAACAAATTTTTCTTTGTCTCTGACTTTGGCCCTTTCTGTCTTTGTGTTACTATAAAACACCTAAATCCTAAAAGGGGCTTGATTTGAATGGAATGATACAAAAAGGAAGAGGGACTGCTAATAAAGAATTCTTCTTAGAGGATGAAAAGCCTAAAGGCAAAGTGATAGAGAATAGGTAGATAATTAGTCATAAAGCATATATACATATAAACATATAATATATATATATATATATATATATATATATATATATATATATATTGTTATATATATTTGTTCCCATGTTTAGTAAAAGGGAGGGGAATTTTTCTTCTGGATTAGCTTATTATATGAAATTGCTGAAGAAAGGATAATAATTCAATTACTTATTTGGCTACATGGAAGAACATAATCATATAATCTGAAGTAGTATGTCCCCCTTGCCTTTCATATTTTGCTTTAATCTAATTATTGGCACCAATAAGTCAATTTCAACATGAAAATTTGCTTTGTTACATTTTTGATTTAATTTATCCTTTTTGCCTTCAATTTTAATATAATCATATATCCTCAACAAAAGGCAAAGATGAAAATATATTCCAATTCTTTTCTATAATCATTTAATTAATTAAAAGAATGACAAAGCTGGTAATGACTAAATGCTAAATTGTACGTACTTTATCTCTCCTCAATTTCTTAATTTCTCTTTGAGATTCATATATATTCTATTATTTGATCTTTATTATTTTAATATATTGCATTCAATGTACATTATTAACTCGTTCAATTATTAGTGGGTTATGGAATCTTGATAGCTTTCTTGTTTACAATTATTTTGGTGAGGATTATCACTTTTTGTCTCTCTTTCTTTTGTAATTATTCTCCCAAACATATATCCCAGTGTTGAGTGAAAGCTCTCAAGCCACACCCCACCATGGGGAATGGAATTTAGAAGGTGTCTTCTTTTTCGACTTTCCAACTTTTTTATATTCCTAACCCAACCTCAAAGTTATAAACGTATATACCATTTTATCCCTTTAATTTATCGAACTCAAAATTCCATTTGATTTGATATTTATATATAAAACAAATGGCTAAATATGTCATTTATGTGCAAGGAATTCTCTTCTTTAGGGAAGACATGCATGAGCATTATCTAAAAGTATATGTGACATATCCCTTTTATGCTAACGGTTCATAAAGCAAAAAAACAAGGCCACAAACCATGCAAATGATCAAGCCATGAACCTCTTAGCATGCAAGAAATAGGACCCATCTACATTTACCCCTTTTATATATACACACACATATTGCTATATCTATATAGTCTTGCTCTAAATATATAAAATTCTTGGAATCCTATGAGGGTTCATTTGATCTTAATCTAGCTAGCTAGCTTTTTGTTAATTAAGATTCATTCTTTTCCTTTTGGGATAAGGAGAGATTTATGCTGGAATATTGTTTCATTTTGAGATAGCTAGCTAGTTTTATAAAAAATAAGTTATATATATATATATATATATATATATATATGATTCATAACAAGTAGTTGTTATGGACCAAAATTTAACATACACCATCATTATCATAGATAAAAAATTCAAAAACAAGATTAAATTTAAAAAAAATATGTCCGCTACTATTAGCAGGTGACAAAATTCGGGTTAGTAACTCACGAAGTTTGGACCAATTTTACTCCTGTAAACAATTATTTTAAATGGTCCACTACAATTAAATTTGTTGCACATATTTGTTGATTGTTGACCAATCCAATCCAGATATCTACGCCAATTTGTGTTATGGTTGAAGCAGCTTGGTAGTCTGCTCTTTTGTGAAGTTGCTATGATTACCATATCTCTGAATCATGCATGCATGCATGCACGCACCTTTATTTTATTTTCATTGTTTTACTTTTATATATCCTATATATGCCTATATATTTTACGTACATCCTCCTCCTCGGCTCCTCCCATAGGCTATATATATATATATATATATATTTGATGATGATCGGTGGGAAAGAAGAATAACCAAAATGCTGGCATGGGGGCCACACTTTTTATTCACGGGTTCTTCTATTTCCAGATTCTCTCATCTCATGCACTTCTCTTGTAACGAGTTAGCCGCTGCAAATGCATCTCTACAGTATTTCTTTTTGGTACGTCTATTCTATAGGCTACCTTCATAACTTTATAAAACGTATCTTATTCCAAGCAGATATTGGTTTTAAAATCAAAATTAATACGAATTCATTTAACTTATGCTGTTATTATAAGTATAAATATTTTAAAAAAATTATTAGTTATAAAATTTATTATTTTTAAAACGTAAATAAATCATGTCCATTTTTTTAAAAATGTCTTAGATTGATTTTTAAAAACTAAATATTAATAAAATAAATTGTCTGGAATCCAAATCTATAACAAAAACTTGGATGCTATTAATGAAATTCAGGTATTTGATGCAGCATTAGTACTTCCTTCTACCCAAAAATAAAGATACTACGTTTTTTTAACCTTTCAAAATTAAAATACATTTTAATTAATTTTACAGTAAATGAAATTCTTAACAATACCATTTTACATAAATTGTAGATGGATTAAGTTGAGTATTATGCTGCCATGTTTAGAATATGTTCGGAAAAGTACTTATTTATTTTTTAAATCATCATTTAAAAGTATATATTTAATTTTGAAACGGAATGAATATTTCACCGGTTCACTCATTTTTAATTAACTACTTTGTTCTTATTTCTTTTCTCGCAAATATAGCTTATAGTATTACAAAGAAAAAAAAATAAAACACTAGTATAAAAATATCTATAGCAGTTGATTTAAGTTGCGCTCAGAGTTTTACTTACACGGCAAACTAGACATTAACAAGTTAAACCCTCCACCACCAGCTTGCTCTCTCTCTCTCTCTCTCTCTCTCTCTCTCTATATATATATATATATATATATATATAGCAAGGATGAAGAGCATTTTTTCTTAAATATCACTTTTTTATTAAAACTACGTCGTTTTAGAATAGTCGCGGGTGGTATTTTTATAAATAAAAGGGAAACAAGTGCATTTTTGTAAATAAAAGGAAAACAAATGAGACCACTCTCTTTTAAGTCGCTCCAAAATGACGTAGTTTTAATAAAAAAGTGTTATTTAAGGATAAATGCTATTTAAGAGAAATGCTCTTGATCCTTGCTATATATATATATACACACACACAAGATGATCAAATGCATATTTTTTTATTTAACATACCTTGTTCACCATCTTTAGCGACAGACCGGGCGACAGTTCGATTCGTCGCGTATATTAGAGAAGCGTCATCTTAGATTTTAACTACGCATCGAACCGTCGTTATAATATATAAACCATTTATCTGTTCTATAGTAACGGACCAAACCATCGTTAAAATTGGTAAGTATGGTATATAAAATAAAGGGGTATGCACCAGAACGGTATATAAAATAAAGGGGTATGCACTCCTCTTATCTAACACTCCTCCTTAAATAACACTCCTTTATTAAAATTACGTCGTTTTGGATATTCTTTTAAAAAACAAGTGATCATGGGTGACATTTTTATAAATAAAAGAAAAGTATGTGGGATCACTCTGTTTTAAGATTCTCCAAAACGACATAGTTTTAATAAAAATACTATTTAAAGAGGAGTGCTAGATAAAAAAAGTGATCTTGATCCTTCATCATATATATATATATATATATATATATATATATATACACGGTAAATAGCATTCCTCCTTAAATAACATTCTTTTACTACGTTGTTTTGGAAGGACGCGGTGACATTTTTGTAAATACAATGCCACCGCGTATTTACAAAAATGCCACCGCGTCCCTCCAAAACGACGCAATTTTAATAAAAGAATACTATTTAAAGAAGAATGCTATCTAAAAAGAATGTTCTTGATCCTTACCGTATATATATATTTCCCCCTTCTTATAAGTACCACCCGCATGCGGGTGGTAACAAAATTCTTATGATTCATTTGTTCAACATCTTACTTACGTGACCATTGAATGAGTGAGTTACTAAATATATATAATATATATATAGAGAGAGAGAATTAATACATGAATAATGGGGAGAGAGTTTAAAAATAAAATTAATCTCTTCTTTTAGCATATAAGATGCATGAATCATAGGAATTTTGTTACCACCCGCCGCGTGAGGATGCATGAATCGTAGGAATTTTGTTACCATCCATGGGGCTGATACTTATAAGAAGGGTCTATCAATCTATCTATCTATCTATATATATATGGTATTAAGGGAGACGAGAAAAAAAAAATATTTTGTTGAAACTTTTTTAATTTCCCTTCTCTCTCTCACTTTCTATCCCGAAAAACTACCCCATATTTTATAATTCTTATTTGAATATTTGTTTTAAATAGCACACACAAATATTAGTAATAATAACTACACAATACAAATCTTTTTTTATTTGGATAATATTAAGGGGCCCAGTCATAGTAAGTCCTCTATCAACAAAATGCATGAGATGGGCTACCCAGATTCTTCATGTATTCCTAAAATTGAATTTTAATAGTACAAGTTCTCAAAACATTTATTATTAGGATCACATTCACATATTCTTCTTCGTTTTAGTGTTAGTTTGGGGATAGAGGGCTGAAAGGATAGACATGATTGGGCGCATCTTTCCTTTTGCTTTTTTGTGCCCACGGTTAGGATGGAATATTTATAAACAATAAAATTAAGGACAATATATTCTTTAATTACATCAATATTATTAATAATAATAAGCGAGATAAATTTTCATGGTATTCCTCGACTTTAGGAAGTATTTATTCTTTACATACAACCCCAACCAATCTCAGGGAGGGTTGGGTTATTACTTTGTAGGGTGCAACTTGGATCCCTATTTTAGATTTTAATTAAGTTATGTTTGGATTACAGAAATGAAATTTGTGAATAAATAGAATAAAGGAAGGAATGGCATTTTTGACTAGAATAAATATTTTCATACCATCTACCAAAAAATAAAATTTACAAATTTGGCATGAACGAGTTCATTCCATTCTAACAAAACAACTAAACACGATTTTTTTTCATTCTATATAAATGACTCATTCTTTTCTTATCTTAATTTTTGTAAGGAAACTGATATTTTCACATACATGGTCCTCATCTCTAATAAGAGAGAATCATATGAAAATATCATTATTCCCCTTTTTGTAATCCAAGAGTTGAATAAATTAAGTATTCATAGGACAAAGGGCTTGTTAGGCTTATTGGGCCTTGCATTTGGGGCACTTCCCAAATGTAAGCTCATCTTTTTTGGGTTCAGTTTATGTCGTTCATACACTGATAACTATTGACAAGGATGTATGGATCCTCAAGAATAATTAAGGAGCCATGCAAAACATTATTGTTGTGCATGTGTGGAATAAATATACACTGTCGTGTTGTATGCTCTAATATCACAATAAAAAGAAGAGGGATATCAATTTCTACTGCATACAATATGCTTTTACTATAAAGATCTAAAGTTGCATTCTCATATGAATGTCGGTTCGCTTACTGCAGAATCTCAAACATTATATATCACTAAAAAAATTTCTTTTGCATAACAATAACAAGATGCTTCTTCAAATTCATTAATTGGGCAGGCAGGCAGGCAGTTCACTTTATTTAGTCTCCAACTCTTATGTTTGATAAACAAAGTACAATAATCAAGGAAGATTCTAGTGTTATAGCACATGTGCCACCCTACTGGGTTCACCAACCAGTGTCTAATCACAACCTCGAGTTGAGAAATGCCAAAATAATTAAGCAAAATCATGCATCAGACAAACACTGTTTACGAATAAAGGGTAGGGTGCTAGCTACTAATATTGGACAGATTTTCACTTCAACTCAATCACCCCCCATTTATCTGGAATATCAACATAGCAAATATATTTCTAACTAGTCATTAGAGAATCACATACAATACCTCTAACGAGTCTACAGTTGATGAAAATGACTGATGGAGCTAGATTTGCATGACAAAGCAAAATCTTTAAGCATCACAATATTTATCGACCACCTTTTTTTGACATGTGATGCATCACCGATCATCTTTCACTCTTGTTTTCACTAAAGCAAAAGAAACAACTTAAAAACTAAATTCACATTCACAAATCAATTGATACTTGTACTTCAAAATATCACTTAACTGAGGTTTCAGCTTGTAGCAAAATTATCTTCAGTTCAACAGAGCTTCGAGCAATCTACATTAATATGAGCCAGAAATAGATTACAAGAGAAAGTCAATCAATGGTTGTTGCAATAAGTTAATTAATGAAAATGATGCATAGTCTTGTGGGCTTTGATACCCAAAACAAAGAAGATTATGAACCTCTGGATAACCATGAGAAGGATGTTCTACAACATCTGGCCATAAATTGCTGCAATCTGAATATCTGACCAAGAAAGAGCTAAATGAGAGGAAGGGTTCACCAATAGAAAGGGGATCAAATATAGAAATGTAGTACAGGAGTTGGAAACACCCAAAAAAAGATTTTTTCTGAGGAAGAAACGGTTTGTAATCTGTCTCCTGTCAACCTCAAGAAAATTCCAGTGAACGTTATTGTCTGATTGTATTAACAAGACCCTAAACTACACAAGAAACGAGAAAAATTAACCAACCAACTACGAAGATCTTGAGCAGTAATCGATGTGGTGAAGAACTATCTATGCAGAACAGGTCCCAACTTTTTCTACTTTGGGCCGGGACACGAGGGAACCAGACTAATTGGAGAAGTATTCTCATCTTCATCTTTATGCAGAAGACCTACTACACAGAATAAGACAGATTTGCAAAATAACAAAGGAAGATCAGTTCATGAATAAGATGGTTAATGACGATGAACAGGGAAGTGTAGAGTTAGCCATGTAGAAGAAGCCCAGCTTCCTACTTTGGGCTTGAACCTAAGAAACCCATCCTATCAGCCAGGACATTTACATCTTCCTCTTTACCTTCATCATTTCCAGTCACACCTAATTCATCAAACCCTTCATTCAATAATTCATCCCAGAACCCCTCATCTAATTCTCTATTTCCACTCTCAAATCGCTCAAATTCTCCATGTTCTTCCTCTTGTTCACTCCTCACTCTACCAAATCCCTGCATCTCTAATGCAAGTGCTTCTAGCTCAGACACTTGAGAACCACAATAATCTTCGAACTCTTGAGGCTCAGCTTTAATGGGGTTTAGTCCATCAGTGATTCGGCTTGATTCTCCAATTTTGAAACTTTTATGGCCTTGATCAATTGGGCGCTGCCTTTTCTTAGTAATGGTTTCTTCAAGTTCCTTCCTTTTCTCCTTCTGCTGGACTAACTGATGGATAAATGCAGGATTTTGCATAGCTTTTGCTAAGAAACTCATTATTTGTTGCTGTTTTTTCCCGGTACCTTGTAGCTTCAGCTCCATGGATCGAAGGTGAGCTCTGGTATTCTGCTGCTGGTGTCTAAGCTTAACAAGTTCCATAAGTAAAACCTGTTTGTCACGTTTCAGACATTCAACTTCCCCATCTAATCCAAACCGTCCAACTTCAACACAAGTTTCAAGACCTTGTTGTAGAGGAGGCGGCTGAGATGGTGCCTTTCTTCTCTTAATGTTCCTTAGAAGATGCTTCTGACCCCTTATAAATGCTTCGTTGGCAAACTCCCATGTATCTGGATCAATCTTTCTAAAACCCTGCATCAGTTAGTATCCATATTCAGAGGTCAACTGCAATTTGTCATTGGATTAAATAATCTCTTGAGGATTCATTCAAAAAGGTAAATCTGTTCCATCAAGGATATATCGAATTGCCACTTGTGATAATTGTTAGAAAATGGACAAATCAATATCTTGGACCAAGTAGATATTAAGAATAAATTTATGTGCATATCCATAAAAGACCCTTTGGGGCAAAACCACACACACATATAAACAGAAACGAATACTCGAGTAATTAATTATGCAGCAAAGTGGAAAGGGAAAAAAGCAACAAGATGGAATATAACACGTAAAGAGGAAAACCCTTCAACTGTTTTCAACAAGAATATGTACATGATACTTTAAGATCAATGAAATGATCAGTTATATAGGAAAATAATTCAATAAAGATCTGCAAGAAGAATAAATTAGAGTCCCATAGTGTACCTAAAAGATAAGGGAGGCTCAAAGCAACAACAGTTAGGGAGGTAGGAAGAGTTCTCTTATATATCTTACTTGCAATGAATTAAGATATTCATAATACGGCAAGATAGGTTCTCTTTGGGTCATACCAAACTTTTTTGTTTCACAAAAAGAATCCACTTTTTATTGATAGTAGTACAAAATCACACAATGCCCTCAAGTTTATAATCCTAATTTCATTATCATGCCACTGTTCCTCAAAAAACAACTTACTATTTTGGTGGTAAACATGGAAAAATACATCCTTACTATTTTGGTGGTAAACATGAATAGGGTCTTTCTCTTGCTATCCCTATGAGGCTTGCTATACTAAAGAACTCCAGTCCTAGAATTTCTTTGCTAAAAACTGGATAAAGTGGGGACAGTTAAATCAGGACTTTTACTACTAATAAACATTTCACTACTGCATCAGCATAGAACAAACTCAGATACTACTTCTGAGGTGAACTGGAAAAACAAGGCGTTCTGTTTTACTTTTTTGTTTGCGGTTTGCATACAACATAACCGTGATGTGCATTTATACTCTGGATAGTATGCAAAGAAAAACTGATATCATTCAAGGGAAACTAATCCGCAGGCTGTTTCCAAGGAGGAGCACTGCCTTGTGGGTGAGCACTTTTTCTTCTCTTGTAAAAGTTATGGGCAGTTCAGCAGTCAGCACTTGAGCTAACAAAAAATAAAAATTATAATTATGTCTTTTGCAGCAGCTGTTTACTTCATTTGGAGAGAAGAGATAGCAGCATCTTTCAACATCAACATCAACAGCCTACAAGCTAAGTTATAAGAGAAATCGAATAAATATTACAGCTGAAAGCCATGCAATGGAATGGAGTTCCTAGAACTCTTCAATAATGAGAGCTATATTAGCATTGGGAACTTCAAACTTGGGTGATATTTAGTTTATTGAAAATATTATTTATTTTTTATTCTTTTTTTTTTTTGGGTAAGCAGTGATATGCCCCTAAGTATTATATGGGTTGTTCTGATTTTATAGAACAAACTAATTACAAGAAAAAATAAATGAAAATCTTGAAGACTAAGGCATATCAATAGCTCAAGTAAAAAATCACCCAAACAAGAAACCTTTATTAGAAAAATCATCACCCAAATGACATTTCTAGATGAACTCCATAACTAAGATTAGATGAAATATTCAAGAGCCAAGAAACTTACATAAGTATTAAGCTGCCTAACAAAGCTTGAGAAATTGTTGTGCTTAAAGTATCTTGGAAGAAGATTAATTGAGAAAGCATGAGGATCCCACACTGCAAAGCTGTGACCCCCTCTGCTCCAAGAAACAATATTATCAGTGGTTGGATCATCCACCATATCAAAGGTTTTGTTAAGAAATGGTGGTGGGACAATTTCATTTAGCCCCTCCATTGGCTGTGGTTGCACCGCCATCTCCGGTCCACCGGACGGCGATGAACTTGTTCCTGGGTACTCCTGCTTAACTGGGTATGAAGGATTCATGATCAAGATCACAAAAAGATTAAAAATACTAAATTGGTTTTTATAAGAAATATCTCAATCAATCAAAGTGAAGTAAAGGAGTCGGATTTGAACAAATAAAAAGATCAAAGATTAGAACTTTTTCATAAAAGAAGTTAGATAAGTTGCATAACAGAGGTATAAAAAGGAAAAGAAAGAATTATTAGGAAATATAGGGAAGTCTTGAGAGTTTGATACTCTACTTTCTTTTTTGGGAAAGGTTAGTTTATGCATGCAGTTGATGAGAAGTTGTCTAGTTTGTCAAACAAGGCCGGAGGAGTGAGTGCAGAAAGATTATATAGAGAAGTTTATAGAGATTGTGGAAACCTTCCAATTTTCTAATGCTTCTTTTATTTGGGAGGGGGTTTCTAAGAACTTTCTGGAATTTATGGGGGAGGTATGGTGAGGTGGGGACCAATAAAGATAATAGGAACAATGGTTTTGAGTCTCAATCTGGGTGTTTATGCAATTTAATTGGTGGATTGGTATGAACTATTAATAATTGGATGACGTCTTTTAGGGTTTGCTAAAAATCACTGAGATATCATGGGAGGGTTTAGAGATGAGAGATGATGATTTGTTTTTTTTTTTTGATAATGCTTAGTTGGTGGAGTAATTTTTAAATCAATAAATTATAGGAATAAGAAAAAGAGACGCGCATGTCCAAACATCACCCGTCACCAACTTGCACATTTTTTAATAAAAGTTTAGGTAACGATAGATTACAAAGGAACCTTCTGGATTGTGCATGCGTTCCTAATTTGAAAGCCCCTTTGATTATTCAAAATTCCATCTAGTCCTTGCCAATATAAATAGGGAATGGATCCAGCAATTGAGAATTTTTGAACTAATAATTTAAAATGAATAAAAAAGAAAAGTATATTTCTAATTTTGAAATAGAGAGAATATGAAAGAAAGATAGGAATTAGAAGCACAGAGGGAATGAGTGTCTCTATTGAAGGTTGAGAGGTATACCTTCTCAAGGAGACTTAGGATTATGATTTCTTTTTTGTTCCTCAGCATAGAGATAGATTCCTGAGATATATCTGTTATTATTGTCAAGAAAATGGATTTGCAAAAATTAGCCGGTTCTAATAAGAATAATACAACCTTGATTCTGAGAGTAAAGATGGATTCTCATCTTTTGATCCACTAATTAGTGGGTTTTCAATAATTAAATGAGCTTTTAATATTTTTATAGATAGATAGATATGTCAATAAATAAGCTAAAACTACCTAGTTTTGGTGAACTTGTAAATAGAGTAAGCAGATATGTCACACTAATAGTAATTCCTCTAAATAAGAATTAACAAGAAAAGAAACGGAAGGGAATTTGAAATCTAGTAAAATTATACTATATTGCCTAAATATGAAAATTTCAAAAAATTTGAAGGAAAAAAAAATGGAAAATGGAAAAGAAGGAAGATGGGACATTATCATGCATGCACATGTTTAGGGGTATACACTAAAATATAAGGGAAGGGAAGGGGGGAAGGGGGGAAGGGGGGAAGGGGGGACGGGGGGAGGGAGAGAGGAGAGAGGAGAGAGGGGAGAGGGGAGAGGGGAGAGGGGAGAGGGCGGGGGGCGGGGGGCGGGGGGAGAAGAAAAAATACATCATCTGGTGAGCATTATTTCCCTCCCTTCTGACCCACTCTTGGTTCATGGCTCTAGGCTGTTTACACGACTATGAAGTTCGAGCATCTCTTGATGGTTTGGGTCAACTGAGAGGGCAGCTCGGCAGTCTCACAAGGCACCAAGAACATCACCAATGTGTTCATGGAAAGCTGCGCGCAGGTGTAAAAGCAGATTGCCCTTGATAGTTCCGCTATGGCTTCCTTCTCCTTGTGATTGTCCATCAATACTATCAGAAAAGAAAAAAGAAAATTGACAATCAGAACTGTTTTAACCAAAGTTTTCCAACTAAAGTACAAGCAGATATCCCAGAAAGAAAAAAGAACAAGTTTTGTAGTAAAAACCGCCACGGTCTAAATATCTAACCATATTGTAAGAGCATAATTTTCTTGGGTTTGAGATTGGGAGGGAAACATTACTTGTAATAGGAAGAGGAAGCATATGATGTCATTCGCTAATCGTACTTGCAATCTCCAAGAACTCTTTATTAAGCATTGTTTATACAACAGAATAATCAACAAATGCCCACTTTACGTACGAAAAGCCCCAGGAAAACAAACAGGGAATATTTGGAAAAGACTCATCTAATGTATATCACTTGTTATTTTAATGACAGTGGAAAACCCAGTCAATGTTGGTGTGCACACTGATAAACCACAGGGAGCATACAGTAGCCCACCAACAATGGGTCACTTGATTCTATACAGTTTCTCCTTCCAGAGCACTAAATAAGATGCCTTAGAGATGCTTAAATCTTAACTTGCACGGATGCTCTTAACTGGCATTTGGAATTAAACTATGCCATTCAGCACTTCAATGGAAGGTCCTTTCTGGCTAAAATCAGAAAATTTGTTCCGGCTGCTACAGTGTACTGCTTGTGGCAGGAGCAGAATAACATATAACAGCGGCATCAATGGTATTATGTGCTTAGAGAAATTGAAGATCTAATGCAGGGAAAAGTTTATAGATGGAGAGGGGTGCACAGGAACTTTGTAAATTGGTTATGTCGTAAGCAATGGTTATTACCGAGGGTTTATTTAGGGGATTACTGTTGCAAGTAATGATCGTAGATGTTATGGTGTCCTGTTTGAAGTTTACTGTTATGGTCATTTCTGTATATTCTTTTCCTAAAAACCAACAGATTATTATGAAGTAAGAGAGAGACATCATAGTGGGTCTCAACTTTTAGGTAAATGTCCGATTCTTCATATCTCAAGTGCAAAGAATATTCTTGTCATTGATCCAGGATCCTATGTGTTAATTTAAGCTTGTTTTAGTCAAAAGCATTTAAACAACACCAGAAAGACTATAATAGAAAGGGAATTGAATGGGTAGAAAATCTAACCTGCAGCTCGATATCTGTAAGGGTAAACCCGAAGAGGATCTAATCGCATAACCGTCTCTAGATCTGCCTTTGTGAGTTCAAGTTCGCAGTACTCAGACCTCTTTTCATAAGCAGATGCATTATTCCGGGCCTTCTCAATCAGTTTGGTCATCTCCTCATATGCAGCAGCCTTATCATTTCTTCTGAGGAAATGAACACGAGCTAAGCCCTGGTGTGCTCGAGTGTGCCGAATTTTAAGGGCATTGATGTAGCAATCAGCTGCCAAGTCTAGTTCTCCACAGTCAACATAAACAATTCCAAGATTGTTCAGGGCCTGCCAAAATTCAAGAATCAGCAGAAGATTAGAGAATTTTGGAAGTCTAAATTGTTCACCATATGAATGAATAAAATCATTCAATAAACAGATTAAAGTGAAAATATAATTTCATTGACACACTCGAGTACTAGAATTGAACTGGCAAGCTAAAATCCATCATAGCAAAAAACTGAGCTAAATATTACTTCCATATTACCAGCTTGTATAATTTGTTGAGTACCTAAGTTGATGCTTCTTCACCTTTACTATTTAAGTTTTAGAACTGTAACAAGTGTGAAAGTTGGCATGTCAGTATGTCACCAACTTCCTGTTGATACTGATTTTTTCTTCTTCTTCTTTTTTTGGGTAATTGATAGTATTTTTATACTGAATATGCAAAACATAAAACACTAACCGGTTCTTGAAACATATACATCAATAAACCGGCTGGATGCAACTCAAGTGGGCTGGATGTAACTCAAGCGGGAGGTGTTAAAATTCATCAAAATAGTGGCCAAAATGGGTTCCCAGGTACAGAGATTACAAAAGTTGACAAGTTGTTTTAAGATAGTACCACTTAACTGCCAATCCAAATACTTTGTGTTTAGATTTAATTAGTATCGCAATACAGTCTCAACTTACCAACAAATATGTTCTATTACCTACATCCTATTATTTAGAATTCTATCAAACAATAGAAAAGGTTTTGTATTTTTGAACATCAATAAAAGAAGACATACCTGACCTTTCCGTAACCTATCGGAGGGGCACTTCAAGGCATCTTGAAGAAGTGATACAACAGCAGAGGAACAAGATGGATCTGGGCTAGAGTCGGCCAATGCATAGGCTTTCAGAAAGAAGGCCTCAAAAGATCTCTTGAGGGTAATAGACTCCTCTGCTTTCCGCAGCCCTTCATCACAATGACCTGTATCATATAAGATCCATCCCTCATAAACCAAACGTTCATGTTCGCTTGATGTATGCTGGCGAGCCAATTGCAAACTTTGCATGGCTGCGTCTGGACAACTTAATCTGATCAACCATGACCATGACAAAACAATCAGCTCAGTTTTTTCAATCATGATTGTAACTTTTTGCAAATCATTTTGGATTATATATGTCAAAGTTATTCAACACAATAAATTATTAGAACAATTTCAGAAAAGTAAAAGAATTAATGGAAAGATATGAGCTAAGAAGGAGATGTGACAATGATGGAACCAGCAAAAAGCTCTATAAAGAATAAGATTAAAGAAGAGAGGTCTAACCAGAATCTTAGAAGTCTGTCCTTAATTTCTATAATTTTAGTAATCTCATCTCTAACTATCTTGTTCTACATCAGACAATAACACACTCTTTCTTCTTAAAAAAAATAGGTAAGCTTATCCCCAAGTATGGGGGATTGGAACCAGCGACTTGTGAGGCTATTCCTTAAGGTCTCTGCCATTTCTCCCACATACTTCTCTTACACTTCAGCACACCTCCCTGATATATCATTCATGTGTCACTAATCATTTTAAAACTCCTAATTAATAGGGATATTGGGAAAAAGGGTACTTCTCACACTAGATAACTCTCTCAAAACTCAATCAATTATATAATTCACTGTATATAAAATAATAGAAGACATCCCTATTTTTAATATTCATAAACAACTTTCCTAACCTAAATTGGATTCTAATAAGATAACAACCAGAATTATAAATAAAGTAAATTCATTAAATAGAACTTCTAGATTTATTTATTTTTATTTCCATGGGCTTAAAAAAACCAAAAATGTTTATATTGGTCTAACCAAGTCTCGCGGGCTCATCCTGCATCAGCTAACTTGGACTGATGTGGGTAGCCATAAACAAAAACATCTCCACCTTCTTTGTGAATCTTCATCAACTGAAGTTATTAATTTAAGATTTTATCTTATACTCCCTCTGTCTGAAATGAGAGTCCTATCTCCTTTTTTGGCTTTCTTTTCAATATTAAGGTTTCCATAGGATGTTGGCATAATTTTTTCTAATAATTAATTTTAGCATTTAAAGTTTACTATTGAAAAAAGATCATCAAAAAAACTTGTGTCTAAGCACGTCATCTACAAACTTTATTATTTTAAAAAATATCAATTCAAAAAGTAGGACCTCTTTTCTAGATAGTGCAAGTACTATTTTTTCCAATAACTCAATAAGATTTTAGTACATCTTATGTTTCCTGAAAGAATTATTACAATGTATGACAAATAAACCATTGGTAATTTTCACCCATGGCCATGTACAGTAGAAATGTTAAAATTAATGCCAAAAAACAAGCAGAATATTGAACATACCTAAGGAGAAGCAAAGACTGTCTGAAGTACAGAATTCCTTTAGCTGCATCTGATTCAAGCATCTGGTATATTACAGAGAGGGATCCAATATCATCAACCGAAGACCATCGATCATACAATTGCAGCCAACAATCAGCAGTTGTCCAGTTAGGAACATGCTCACGCGCAAGAGTACAGAGTTGAGATGCTGCAACACGTCCTTCAAACATCCTATAATCTGGGCAAAGCGTAAGAATTGTCTGAACATCACAAATGGCCGATTGGTAGTTCTCAAGAGCTAGATAGAAACAAAATCGGAGCTCCAAGCATTCTAATGCTAACTTGAACCCAATAACCCGATTGATTTCTGCAAGAGCAGATTGAACACTTTCTTTCCTCATCAAGGATGCAGCTCGATACATGTAGGGGAAAGCAAGTGTAGGGTCTAATTCAGTTGTTTTCTCAAGGTCTTCCCATTTATTATCCCCTTCACAGTATAGTGATCGCTCTTGGTACATCCAACCAAGTGGCATAAAAGAGGAAATGACAGAGCTGAGTTTCTCATAAGACCAAAGTTTATGACCCTTGATGTGGCCTAGCCTGGCCAACCCAACAACAGAATAAGCATGGCCTGCATTGAATGCCACCTCGAAAAGCCGTTCAGCTTCATCATATTCTTTCCTCAGTAGTCTTACACATCCCAACCAATGATATGCCAACAATCTCTGCCGGCTATTTTCAGCAGAGTCCACCAACTGTTCCAAGAAAAGGGCTGCTTTATCCGACGTAGGATCTAAATTCATGGCCACTTCACCTAAAAAACAGTAGAGTGAAAATGAGGTCGACCCAACCATGATTGACCTATGCTGCTTATTAGCATGGGTTAACAGTTCAACAATGCGACCGTCATCAAGAGATTCAGGAATATCATGTAAGAACACTTGCAAACATGATGCAGCAAGAACAGGAGAATGCTCTTCAAGAGCATATTCCATTAGTTCCACTGCATCTTGCCTGGAGGAAACCAGAGAAGCAAGTTTCCGGTCACAGGCATCCTTGAGCTTTTTGCAGCAAAACTTGTTGGCAAATACCACGATTTCTAACAAAAGATCTGGGGGAACTTCATTTAAACTGCCATTTAGGCTGAAGTCACAGATCACCCTCATACCTGACGCAGAAATATTGTTTTCAGAAAAATCTATGTCCTCGCAAAGTGATTCTGTAAAACATCCGTTAAGCATGGCATGGAATGGAGCTGAAAGGCTGGCAATTTTTTGCCTGTCCCACGGTATCGTCTCATTTCCAACCCGAAAAGAGACATTTCTTGAATTACGGTTCCCATTTGCCATAATGTCTTCAAAGAAACTTGAATTTACATTAGTATGAAGTTCAGAGGTAATGTCCATCATTTCAAACTCTTTTGTGCACTTGCCACACGAGGAAAGCAAATCTGAGATAAGTTCTTCACCTTGCTTCTCATACTTTAACCATGCCCCAAAGACGAGTTTCTCATGAACAGTGCTAGACTTGAGCCAAGCCGACCGGAGGCTTCTCTTCATCAGTTTGACTTCCCCAAGGCCTTTAAAGACCTGAAACTGCAACAAATAGAGATTTGACCTCTCATGTGGAGGGAACGACTCCGGTTCTTCATGAATTTGAGCTAAAACTTCTACATAATCAACAGGCTTAAAGAATGGAAGGATTGGTGGTTCTGGAACCTTAATAAGAGATTCTCTACAAGTATCAACAACCAAAAAAAATGCCCATGATTTAATTTATGAAAATGAGAGGAAATTCAAAAGACTTATTCTTCGAATGATAACTGAGAAATGGGAGCTTACATAGAAGAAGGTGACTGAGCTGAAAATTTGGAAAGCTTCCCTCTTTCAACTTGAAGCCATGATTGTGGATTGATGGCATTGAGATGAGTTTCTTTACAAGACTCAGAAGGAAAGAAAGTCCTCATTGGGTAATGGGTATAGAAAAACAAAATCCCAGATCTCCACAGTAGCTAGAAAGGCCTCTCACGAGCAATTAAACCCACAAAATCAAATATAAACAAATAGTTCTCTAGTACACAATTACACCCCTCAGCTCAAATATATTTACCATTCTTCAAGCAGCAAAATTCTCATTCCAGGTTTTCTTCTATAATTTATACAATGACAAAAAAAAAATTTAAAAAACATCAATCTAAGCCATTAATTTCTTTTACATGCTTCACTTTTTACCTAAAAATCAACAGTACCTATAATTTTATCAGTACAAACGACGACAATAAACCATAAAAGGCCAACGACCCACCAAAGATTACGTAAGATCTCTGCTGGAAACACAAACAAAACCACATTAGTTCATTAAATATTCATCTACAAACAAAAACAAGAAGGAAAGAGACCCACTAACCTTTTTTGGAATGTAATGAACTAGATGAAGTTCAAACAAAAATAAAACCAAACCCACTAAATTTCTAGCCTGATTGAAGAAACCCAAATCAAAAACTCGGGAAGGGAGCTGCCAGAGAGCGCCAGATCAAAGTAAAACCAAACCCACTAAATTTCTAGCCTGATCGAAGAAACCCAAATCAAAAACTTGGGAAGGGAGCTGCCAGAGAGCGCCAGATCAAAGTAAAAGAATTCAAAGAAAAATCAGACTTTCACTTTCTTTCTTTAGTTTGGTAAAAGGAAAAGTAATTTCCTTTTTTTTCCCTCTTTTCTTTTTTACTCTTCCACTTTCTTTTTCCGTTGCAGACCAAAAACGATTGCAGCAACTGTTAGTTGGGGAAACAAAATCAGATGCTCCATTAAAAATGGTTAATAGTAAATTTTTTGATTTGATGGCACGTTAGAACGACAGCGTATTTGGGCAATTGTGGCAAAACAATTGCTAAGATGGGCTCCTTAGAATTTACCCTTTTGATATTAAAAAATAATTATTGATGATTATGAAATAAACTTAAAATTCAAGGTATTAATTTATATTTTGGCATTAATTTTTTATATCAAAATGGATAAAATTGTTATTATATTTATTATTGATGATTATGAAATAACAAGATATTAATTAGTAGTACATTTATACATTTTAAAATATTTATCATTATATGTATTATTAATAAAAAAAATTAAGCTGAGTTTGTAATGTCTTAAATGTACTTTAAAAATAAATTGGTATAAAAAATTAATGGAATAAATATTAAAATAAGACTCAATATTACACATCAACAATTTTTAGCCACGTATCGCTGTTATGTGATCAATTTCTGACGTGGTACTATCAATTAGAAAAAAAAAATTAAAAATTTAATCTCCTAATTGAAAAAATTGAAAAGACAATCTCCAAATTGAAAAAAAATTAGTGTAATCCGCTAATTTAAAAAATTGAAAAGACAAACCCTAAAATGGAAAAACATTAAAAGTTGAGAGTATTAATTCATATATAGGCCAATTTTAAAAAAGTAAAGTTAAAACTATGAGTAAATTTTTAAAAAATTTATCATTCGTGATTCCACAAAATTACATAAAACAATAATAGTAAAAGTATAAACTAGTGGATAATATATTTATTGTATAATATATTTACTCTTTATTTTATATACTCATTGTTATCTTTTTAAGAACAAAAAAAAGGTTATATTTTAAATTATCCTTTTAAAGATGGAGAGAGTATATTATTAAAATTTATAAATTTTGTAAATGAAATTATTTTGTGAAATGGAGAACAGGAGGAGTATTATTTTCTTTCGGATTGGGTTGAAGAGATGGCTGGCACGTTTGAGAATAATTGTTCGCTCACTCGGATGATTTATAAAAAAAAATTGGTTGATTATGTCGACTGGATGTAAAATTTTGGATAGGATTTGAAGTAGAAGACAACGGACGCCGGTAAAATAGCAATCAGTTCAAAAACATAATCACTTCTACCCCACCCCAACCCACCCACCCCAACCCAAACATGAAAAAAAAAAAAAAAAAAACTAAGGTCAATTGGTTTTCAATGCGTTACTCTATCAACATAACATCTAAATTTGTATGGATTAGTTTTGGTACGCCACATTTTTCTTCACTCCGCAGTCCGCTCCTCTAATAATTCCCATGAAATGTAGAAGGAAAAGAAACATTTTGAAGCTAAATTTCAAGATGGGTATGAAATTGCTGAATACACCGAGAGGCATTTTTGGGAATAGTGGTTGGACTATAATTTTGCCATCCCACAGAGATTTTGTTGGCTTTTAAGTAGGTACAACTTCAGAAAACTATTCAGTGGGACAAATCGAAGTGATGTGATCCAAATCATACGCCAATGTGATCAATCAAACTAGTACCTTGAATAACATGCAACCATGATAACCAAATTTCTATACCTTGACCCATCTACCCTAAACTTGCGTAAGCATCATCCTTTACAAAGTGATGTTATGCAATAAGGATAAATTATCAAGTGGAACATAGGATTTACTTGTGTTAAGAAAAGAACTCTCTTACAATGCATAGGTAAGACAACATTTGAGTGCAAAATGCATGGCATTGATGCATTATCTAATAGCTTGATAACATTCAAGCCCAACCTTAATACTTCAACTCATTATCGAGTATATAGACAGTATACCCATTAGCAGGCTACTATAGCAGCTCTCCCCAACCAAATATTGGGCCTCAGATGGTACATAACTCTAATTTTTCAAGGGGGTAGAAAGAATAGTACATTTATCATATGGTAATGATGATCTCCTAAGACCTAGCTGCTGTTCATATTTGCAAGATGATATTGTCACAGGCCAGTTAATATTGCTTAGTAGGTGCTGCAGTGATTACTCAGACAAGCACCTCCACGGCCTACTGGTAACCCACTTGACTGAAATATCTGTCCATGATTTCTAAGGCTTGAGCAAGGAAAGACTTCTATTTGTTTAACTGGAATGGCACTGACAAAAATTATAGATGGTATCACCCAAATGATTTTCAAGGGACTTACATTTTTCTACACGTCATTGGTCATTGTCAACGGGCATGTTGAATGATTTTATGCGCTGCATATGTCCTTGCATGGAATGAAGACAAACTTGGACATAGTACACTGAACCCGACTTCCTATGTCATTCACGGAAATCTGGATTTAAAAACCAACCATCAAAAAACTTCCAACATATTTCAACTGTTTTATTGAAAAATATACCAAACAAATTGAAAAATATGTTAAGCACACATTATAAAATTTATTCAAAGTAGGATATCCTATTAACCATCTAAACAAGAAAACAGAAAGGCTGGAATTCTGGAAGACAGTACAGAGAAACCCAGGCAAATTTATCATAATCATAATGAAGCTTTACTACAGAGTCACCAGAAGAGAATTCTACATAACAAAGACAGGATGCAGATCTATGCTATAAGCTACTTGTATATTTATTTTGTCAGCAAGAGAGACATCTTTCTGATTAAACTTCAAAATGGGAGCATACTACCCCAGCAGACTTATCTGCCGACACCTGACACTAAGAGAAGGAAATTTAGGATGAGACCCAAAGGGAATGGAGGTGAAGGTTGGACAAAAAGAAAAGAGAAATAAGAAGTCCCGTATATATAGTTGTAGTAGCTGCATGTGTAATAATCAGTTAACTCGAATAAATAATACTGAAAACCAAAAGGATCCTCGAAGGTTATTTTAAGTAATAGAGTATAATTATGAAAGCAGGGGATAGCACTCGATATAAGAGGCTTCATACAGAATAATGACTATATGCTTTAATCAACAGCTAGACGGTCATGTCCAACCCCTGTAGTTCATAGGCTCCAACTGAGACTAAACATTCATATATGCTTTGCTTCATAACTTCCTTTAGAAATAGTGTCCTTAGGTTGCATTGTATCCTATTAAAGTGTCGGCAAGTGTCCGAAAGCAGTATAACAGAAGGGTCAGAAACTGAGAAAACATAAATCATCTTTTAAGTACAGGAAAAAGGTATGATCATCCACATAAACAAATAACACAACATCACATCATTATAAAGGTCAACAAACGATGCTTCTTTTCTTCCATTGAAAGGACTAAAGCTAAGTAAAGAGTATTAGAGAAGTGCATAGATACAGTATCCAAAGCATTATTGTAATGCAGTCCAGTCATAGAACTGATATGGTGAAATCATTTCTAAGTACAGGAAAAAGGTATCTGACCAGTATTATCCACTTAAGTGAAAAACACAAAATTACATCCAAATTACTAAAAAGGTTAACAGGTGCTGCTTCATTTCTTCCTCCCCTTCCCACAGAACCAAATAAATAAAGTAAAATTAAGAAAGAGAATGGGCAGGGGAGCTTACAATAAAAAAAAATTAAGAACAAGACGGTAATAACAAATATAATAAAACAATGCTGGTAACCATGCTTAACGTAATAATTGGAGTTTAATAAAAAAAAAAGTTTAATAATTTTAGATTGTTGGTCCACGGGGAGAAATGTATACAATCTAGTCTACATCTGTCTGAATTTTTTAAGAACAAGACGGCTATAACAAATATATAAAACAATGTTGGTAACCATGCTTAACGTAATAATTGGAGTTTAATAAAAAAAAAGTTTAACAATTTTAGATTGTTGGTCCACGGAAAGAAATGTATACAATCTAGTCTACATCTGTCTGAATGTCTCATAGCAATGTGCATATTCAGTATTTAAACAACTAAACCGTGAAATTTCAGTTCAAATCCTGAATTTGAGCAGATATATTAGAAAAGGGAAGTAATAGAAATGACAAAGATTTAGGTTTTCCGTTGATGTGTAGATGAATCACAACAGGCACAGGGAAAGTTAACAATTGTATGCTTATGCCACATGGACACACACGTCTCAACTACCACCCCAATAGGCTTAGCAACTGAGAAAGCGAATATTAGTTTTCATGACAAATAGAAAAAATATATAGTAATTGATATTTTAATGCTGTATATGATATCTGACCAGTTAAAGCATGTCGAGGACTAAAGCAATAAATTTACCAGAAGAGCTCACAATATGACAGTTTGATATCACATAATTCTAACTTTCAACATACTTACAATGAAGAAAGGAAATAAGTTTGTATATTAATCAATGCAAGTGAGAACTGAGAAGGCAATGTCACAAAGTATGCTACCTTTGTCATCCATAACAGCAGAAAGATTACCACTCTTCACTATATTATTCTCCAATGAACCGCTACTATTTGGCATGCTGGGTTGTCTAATTGGTGTAGGGGAGCAAACACCACTTCTACCTGAATGCTCATTTGGAGCCTGATTCCCCATCTGATGATTTAAGTAGATGTCCAAGCTAGAACAAGAAGACGCTCCTACCTTTCTTTTGCTCCTAAACCTTCACCTGACAGGGATGTGAGGAACAAAAAAGAGAAGCACAAAGGAGTTTTTGTTTATCTGCTTGTCATAATGAGCATTTATGCCATATAAGATACCTGTCTTTTCGCTTCTCACGGTATCTTTGCACAGATGCCTTTCTGCTTGCCAAACCTTCAGCTGTGTTAACTTTTTTTTTTTGGAAGAAAAAGAAAAAAAGAAAAAAGTGAGGATCCTTAAAGAGCAAAGAAAAAGTACTTATTTAATCATAACCACCAATATTTTAATGCTAACCTACTAATCATGCATGGTTACTCAACCTAATGCTTATGTGAAAGAAAAAAAATCTACTGTGCCTGACGTATTATTCAAGGTTCTAGGTTTTTATCCTTTGGGAACAAATATGCATATATATTCATATGTGTATAGGAAGTCCCTTTGGGGGACAAATATTAAACTTGAATCAAGATATACATCAACTCAGCCAGGAAGAAATTCAATTAAGTACCACAAAACTGAGAGCTTGCCAGCAACTTCCTTGCAATCAAAAGATGTACACTGTTTGTCTAGAAAAATGTGTTTTACTTTCTCTGTCATTCTACCGAAATCAATACTCTATTTTCCGGAAATAGGGATTACTAGAGAAGAATGTCTACATTAGATGCCTTACCAATGAGAACAAGATGAAAGGAACTAAAAAGAGCACTCTGTCATGCATAATGGAAACATTTCAGCAATAATAGTTTAAAATATAATCCAAGGTAAATATCCAGTTGTCATGACTACAATAGTAAGGACAACTGATTCAGTTCAACTGAATGCCAAGACTAGAGCAAAGCCAAACACAATGATATTCTAATTGTAGAAGAAACCTGAAAGCCCAAAATAACAGATTTGTAAACAAACATCTCAGATAGAGCCACAAAGTGAAGAAAAGTATGCTCCTAACGGCAATGAAATTATTATGTTAATTGCCAAGTTAAATTATAGTAAATTGAATATATATCTGCATTGGTTAAGGACAAAAGTGATTTTGTGAACAGATAGGTCAAAGCATCCCAGTGATTTAAACAGAATTGCTGGTAGAAATTTTTTATCATTCACTACCTTCTAGACACCTGAGATGGTTTTTAACACCCAAATAATTGCTAACAAGTTATAAAAGAGAAAGGAGTCAGGAGTTCAGTATTCTCCATCAAACAGTGTATTATCTTATGAGTGTATTATTACTACAATGAATACTTAAACTACCACCTAAAATTTAAAAAAAAATCCCAAAACAAAATATGCTTATGTACACATAATGTAAGAGAAATGAAAGGGGAAAGTAAATTATGATGAAATATTATGTACTATGAGAAGCATTTTGCATTTTACGAGGAGTTTCTTCACGTAGTATATTGCTTTCTTCTCTTTGCAGTGGAGAGTTGTCAGTCAGTTTCACTGTACAATTAAGATCAAGAGGGCATGTCAATACAGAATTTTAACACCACATCAATCAAAGTAATTTAAAAGTCTCCTCATACTTTCCTAACATATCCATTCATCCCTCACTGAGAAATCATAACAGGCTTCTTGCAGATGTAGTCTATCACTACTTTTTTTCTTTAGATAGGTAATCTATCACTAATTTTTTAGCTTTTGTAATTTCAATTTGCCAACAGAAAAGGAAGAATCAATCAAGCAAGTAACAAACATGAATCGAGCAAACAAAAACAATGTACTGTATGCATCGTTCAAGGTTTGACCATTAAGAAAAACTAATTAGAGAAGCACCTCATGTGGAACTGAAACGATCCTCCAAGATGCAAGGACAATGATTGTACATAAATTTTTTTACGAGGATTTTCAAGTGAATTCAACCTTACCTGTGTGCAAGGTCTGCAACAGTGTCATAGAAGAATCTGAGACTACTTTGACACTTGCAGCTTGTAAATATCGGGGCAAAGATCGAACTACTGCAGTTCCATCATATGGGGTTTCCTGGGGAAAATGAAGTGGGCTTGCAGCAAGTTGCATTATCGCTCGTGCCTAAAGTGTAGTTGGTCACATGAGAAGCACATAATACTACCGACTCGAAAAAATTTATTTAGTATTTCAAGATTTATAAATTATTAAGTATTTCAAGATTTCTAAATTATCAAGTATTTCAAGATTTCTAAATATAGGAAGTTTCAATACCTTTTCAGCCGGTACATCATCATAGACGAATACCTTGCCACAATAGAAGATCGTCATTTGTTCAGCCGGCACATTAGCAACACCTGTAGTTCTGGAACCATTTAGGAAAATTCAATCTCTGGGACCAATCAGAACAAAGAAGCCTGTCATTTATTCCTAAAAAAAAGGGACAATCATTATTCAAGACCCATGCCATACACATTTGCAATTTTTTCTTATATCTACTTATTTCGTCATTCCCAGGCTCTATAACACGTCCAGCCCTCATTCATGCTCCACAGGTGTCATACAGTTAATAATGTTAACTTCTTGTTAACAAAGTATTATAACATTATGGTTCACACTCGACATCTACAATTCAGTTGACTGCATTCCTGCTTGTATCATTAGACCAACACAAACTACAATGAACTGCAGGCACAAAAAACATTAAGCGTCACTACTCTAATAATCATCATGGACGAGACAGGGGAAGCTTGCTACAAGCTTAAACATATACATCAAAGAAAAACACATTATCTATAAACCTCCAAGAAAAAATAGAACAAGAAAACTACTCAAAACAAAAACAAGACTAATTATTCTAGAATACGAAATAGAGAAATGTTAAATGCCGTCTGCATTTTGCCATTTGTGCACTCCTGTAAGTGCAAAATGTATTCTTACCTCATGAAATATACATTTATCGATTTCCTACTGAATATACCAAAATGCAAATACAACACAACAATATATATTTATGAAAAAAGTTACCTAGGAGGAACGGATTCATTATCAGCGGCAGTAAGACCAACCAGCAAATCACCAGAAAGATCGGGTTCCAAGTCAGGGTCTTTCGGCGGTACTGATTCGTCAGCTGAAACAGAGATTTCTGTATCGGCACTTGTTCCTCTAGAAACCTACATTAAATTATTTAGTCTATAATTACTGGCAGTATCGTTAATCACTAATTAAACCAACACTTTAAAAAAGGATAAACAATTTGTCGTAACAGTAACTTTAATAATATAAATATACTACTTTGGGGTGGGGGTGTGAATGATTGAGGAAGATACACGATAAGGAGGATGACTTTGGGGGCGGGGAATGTGAAGCTTTTTGCGAGCAGCGGCGGCGTCGGAATCGGACGTCGGTTCGAGGAGCGCCTTGAGTGAGATGACTTGCTGGATCGCCTGAGATTTGTTCCACGACGGTCTCCTCATTCCTGTACAAGCATCAAAAATCCAAATTCCTTTAATACATACAACTTTAAAATTCCATTAAACTATACATATACATAAATACTGTATATGTATATAGATAGGAGTGATAAGAGAGAAACCTACCTTTATCTTTGAGGTAACGGCGGCAATCTTCGCGAGTGAGCTGAGAAATGTCATCTTCAGTGAGTTGGTGAAGAGGTTTGTCCAGAATTGACTTGTTTATGGTCTCTTCCGGTGTCATGGCGCCAGATTCCGGCATAGAACAGGGCGGAGGTCTTGTGCTAGAAAAGGAGTTGAAGAAGTGATTCAGCTTTAGTAAATTTGTTTCAAACTTTGGGCGAGTGTGCGTCAGAGAGAATTTTTGTGTTTTTCTTTTTAGCTTGTTTAAAGACCGTGGGTAATGGCCAATGGCCAATGGCCAATAGCCAATAGGGTGAGTGTCTGATAATTTGGGCACAGCGCTGTGTCGAACAGGTGAAAGTTTTATAATATCTGTGGCCTGCTTCAAATATGACAAAGAATCTTTGAAAACTAATATTTTTATTTATAAAAATATCCCCTTTTTGTTAATCTTATTGGTAGGCAAAACTTCATTTTTCAAGAAAAAGTTTGTTTTTAAAACTTATTTGCATATATATGGGATCCAACAATAGTACTTAATGTATACTCCCTTCTCTATTCTTTATTTTTCTTAAATTATGTAAATAAATTTACTTAATATATCTTTTATAAAGTGAATACTAAATTGTTGCAATTACTATATTAGTTGAGTTCATTTTTGTAATTGAGTATATTATAAAGTAATATCTATTTCATTTAACAATCCTGAAATTTTAAAACTCTTAATATTAGGACCTCTAACCACCTTTCACAACAAAACTAGAAATAATTAGATCAAAAGTAAAAAAAATCAAAATTAACCAAGACGAAAGTAAGTTCTTAGGTCATACTCCTATTGAATGTATCCATAAATTTGAATTGTAGTAATAGGGGTAGGTTATAAAAAAAAAAAAAACGGGAGGAATTCGGGTGCACTCTCCTGTTCTGCCATATGGCTACTGATGAAGTTATGCTGTAATATAAAAATAGTGGGCCGCAAAACACCTTATTATTACTAGTACTAGTATTGTCGCTTTCTCTTTTTATTCAATTGTCACGCATAGTATGGGCCTACTTATCATGTCAGAAATAGAAAGGACAACATCGCATCGTTTTAGGGGTGTGGGCTCAGCCCGGAATTAATAATTCTATTCTACTGACCCGTTTGATAAATTTAAAATTACCTTTATTAAATTATCACAATAAATCTATGCAACACATATTTGGGATAATTTATTCAATAATTTAATATTTATACTAATATAAACTAATTGGTTATGTACTTATTAAATACTAGCTAGTTTGAGTAATGAATTTAATAATTTGTCCGATATTTATGTCAAAAAAAACTCGAAGTACACACTTAATGTAAATTAGTTGAATTATTTTATCATAAAATTAAGAGATTCACTTTCCTAAAGCAAATTCATCAAAATTAAGTAAAGACAACAAAATACAGTCTTTTAAGGAGACATAAATTCATTCATAGCACATGTTTAATAGTACTTTCAACATTGAAGTATGTCTCATGATATATACGGGAAAAAATTCACACTCTTACAAATAATTTAAGGAATATGATTCACGAACTTTGAGCACCACAACAAAGCATAGAATTATTATTGGAAACAAAGACAAACACATGACATATATTTACTTTTTACATAAATTTCTTACATGTAGTCGCGACTATAATTAGTTATGTTGCATGATGTAAACTTGGCAACGAATTGAAAACAAATTGTTGATAATGAACACACCTAAGCTTGTTACAATCCTCTCTTTCATGCTCCGTCTTAACATGTCTACGCGTTCTCTAACATTGTTCCTTGCAGGCAACGTTGTGAGCATATCTATCCATAAATATTTTATCAGACTTGTAAGACCCCAACTTATTATTAATAAAATTTAATTTTCTCTATTTATTATTTTGAAATAGTAAGGGTTGATTTGATTAATGTGGATAGTTATGGGTAAAATACGCAAATATTTCAAAATAAGCAAGTGGTTATAAAATATTCATTGTTGTCGGGAATATTTTTGGTCGTGGAATATTCGTCTTTGTCGAGGAATATTAAATGCTGACCAATATGATAATAATGTGGGCCCATAACCCGGAAAAGCGATTGGATGAAGAAAGCGACAAATATAAGTTGTTTAAAAATAACTACAGGCGTAGTTATTCACAGATTAATCTTGTTAAAATACTCGGTGGTTAAAACACGAAGACACGCGGTATTGCGCCAATTATTGATTCTTACGTGAAAGCCTTACTTTCGATAATGGTTACGATAATTCTTTATTCGAGTATTTTATTTTATTGATTTAATAATTCTTTGCGATGATATTTTATATTATTTGTTGTTTCAATAATTGTCATTACACAATTATTTTTCATTATCGAAGCAATAATTCATATTATCTGAATAATATTATTAGATAACATTATTAGCGATGTCACAGAAAGTTCTATCTAAGGAGAGGTTTGGTCACCTAATTGCTTGCGCGAGAAGGAGAAATTCTTATTGGAAAGCCCCCTCTTTCCTGAGGCGCGCTATTTGTCGATATTGTGATTCGTAATATTATTTGTGAATAATTAATTATTGATTCATATGATGAGAAAAATATTGATTTTTATGTGGATATAGATGGAGAAAATTTTTAATGTGACAATTGTTAAAAATTAAAATTTTATCTTTTTACGATAAAATAATTCATTTAAATATATTATTATATTTTAATAATATAATAATGGTGATATTTTTACAACGAATGTGGGATATATGAGTATACGAGGAGGAAGAGTATTTTTGTTGTAATAAATGTTTAAAACATGTTAAACATGTCGATTGGACCCCATTTCTTGATCGAAATTTGATTATGCTTTTGTAAAATCGTACATTTGTGGATTTGGTCGATTTACATTTGGAATTTGAAAAACTTTCTTCGTAAAAGTCGATTCCTTAATCCTTAATCCTTGGCATTTTGTTTCATTGGATTCGTTTCTTTAAAAATATTTTTCATCATCCTCGGTCTTAAATGATGATATTATTGAATATCTTTGGGCGTAGTGCAGAAAAGATGAATGATTTCGATGAATATCTTTGGCGTAGTGCAAAGATGAGCAGTGTTTAGATGAACATGAACAAGTGATGAATATCTTTGGCACGTAGTGCAAAAAGATGAATATTTGATTCGGATATATATTGATTGATGTTCTGAGGGATAAAAGATGAGCGATGAACTTTTAAATTCATACATAGAAGATAGTAGTTTGTATTCTCTACTTAACTCTTCTAATGAATTATTATTTTCATGCGAATATTGATTTAAAACTTGTTGTCTATTGTGATACTATTAGATTTTTTTTTTTCTGTTGAAGACTAATGATAATTTGTTGTATATTATCTTAGTCATAATATTCTTTTCTTGGGCTAGTTGAGCTCACCCTTTTTTTTTTGTTCTATTTTTCTTCTCAGGAGCGAGAATATAAGCGAAATGCAGTCGGGGTATGGAATGAAGGTTTAGAGAGTTGTTTAGTAGTCCTCACCCATTTTTTGTAAAATAATGTATAAATAAATGTGATGAGGATTTATTTGAGTATAGATATTATGCAGAAGATAATATTTGTATTCAAACTCATAGTTTTACTATTGTAATAATAAAGTTGTAGTTATTTCTGTACCATGTATTGACAACTCAGAATGGTTGATGTATACCTATTTTGGGGGCGTCACAAGACTCATTGTGTAAGACCCCAAATAATTAATAAATTAAATTTATTTTTCTCTCTTATTTCTTTTAATTAGTAAGGGTTGATTTGATTAATGTGGTTAGTTATGGGTAAAATGCATAAATATTTTAAATAAGCGGTGGTTATAAAATATTTATTTTTATGCAGGAATATTCGTTTGGTGGTGGAATATTACTTCTTGTCGGGAATATTTATCTGACGTAGCATGACCTTGTGTGGGCCCCATAACTGGAAGCGATTAGATGAAGAAAGCAACAAATATAAGTTGTTTAAAAAAAACTTGGCGTAGTTGTTGCCATTAACACCGTTGGAATAAAGGGTGGTTAAAACACGATGTCTGGCGTTGTTGCACAAGAAGCACGGTATTGCACCAATTATTGAAGGCCTTTCGCTCAATAATGATTACGATAATTACTTATTCGAGTATTTTATTTTATTGATTCACTAATTCTTTGCGTTGATATTTTATATTGTTGTTGTTTCAATAATTGTCATTACACAGTATTTTCTATTATCTGACAATAATTCATATTATCTGAATAATATTATTAGATAACATTATTGACAATGTCTAGAAAGTTACATCTAAGGAGAGGTTTGGTCATCTAATTGCGCTATGCCAAGTAAGAGAGATCCTTATTGGAAAGCCCCTATATCCAGGAGCGCACGGTTGTCAATAATGTGATTTCGTAATATTATTTATGAATAATTAATTATTGATTTATATGATGAGGAAAATATTAATTTTATGAGGATATAGATGGAAAAAAATTTTAATGTGGCAATTGTTGAAAATTAATATTTTATCTTTTTCTGATAAAATAATTCATTTAAATATATTATTTTAATAATATATTAACGATGATATTTTTACAATGAATGTGGGATATATGAGTATATGAGGAAGAAGAGTATTTTTGTGGCATTAAATGTTTAACACATGTTTTGTGTGTTGGTGGACACAATTATTGACCGAAATTTGATTAACGCCTGTAAAATCGCCCGTTTGTGGGTTTCGGTCAATTTCTGTTTGGAATTTGGAAAAACTTTCTTCTGAAAAGTTGTAGAAAATTGAATTTCCTATAATAATTCGCAAGATTCGAATTTTCTCATAAAAGGGCTATTTATTATGAATTATTGAAGTTCCGAAGTTCCGAAATAATTAATTTTTGGGAGTTTTAGTTAATTATTTTGAGAAAAACGTTTTTTGCAACTAAGTTGGCCTCACATGTGATTCAAATGGGCTGAGATCGGTTGTCTAAGGTGGGCTAAGGAAAATGTGAAAATATATTAATATTATATTCAATTTTCTACTTTTGGTGTTCTAAGATTTTCCTATAAATAGGGTCTTAGGTTAGAATTGAAAATCACACCGTAAAGCTGAAGTTTCTATTTTCTCTCTCGATATATTGAGCGTATTCTTGTGAGTATTGTAAGACCCCAACTTATTATTAATGAAATTTAATTTTCTCTATTTTGAAATAGTAAAGGTGATTTGATTAATGTGGATAGTTATGGGTAAAATACGTAAATATTTCAAAATAAGCAAGTGGTTATAAAATATTCATTGTTGTCGGGGAATATTCGTTTGGTCGTGGAATATTCTTTAACGTCAGGGAATATTAAATTTGGCCTTGATCTTTTATGGGCCCCATAACGGAAAGCGATTGGATGAAGAAAACGCACAAATATAAGTTGTTTAAAAATAACTACAGTAGTAGTTATTCATAATTAATCTTGTTAAAATACTAAATTGGTAAAAACACGATGTATTTTGCAGTATTGCACCAATTATTGATTATTACGTGAAAGGCTACTTTCAATAATGGTTACGATAATTCTTTATTCGATATTTTATTTTATTGATTTAATAATTTTGCGTTGATATTTTATATTCTTTGTTGTTTGATAATTGTCATTATACGATATTTTTCATTATCGAAGCAATAATTCATATTATCTGAATAATATTATTAGATAACATTATTGGCAATGTCTAGAAAGTTCTGTCTAAGGAGAGGTTTGGTCACCTAATTGCGAACCAGTAAGGAGAAATTCTTATTGGAAAGCCCCCTCTTTCCTGAAAACTGTCTGTTTGTCAATATTGTGATTCTGTAATATTATTTGTGAATAATTAATTATTGATTCATATGATGAGGAAAATATTGATTTTATGTGAATATAGATGGAGAAATTTTTTAATGTGACAATTATTGAAAATTAAAATTTTATCTTTATCTGATAAAATAATTCATTTAAATATATTATTATATTTTAATAATATAATAATGGTGATATTTTACAACGAATGTGGGATATATGAGTATACGAGGAGGAAGAGTATTTTTGTTGCAATAAATGTTTAAAACATGTTAAACATGTCGATTGGACCCCATTTATTGGTGAAATTTGATTATAGCACGTAAAATCGCTTTCGTTTGTGGATTTGGTCAATTTTATTTGGAATTTGGAAAAACTTTCTTTACGCAAAGTTGTAGAGAATGGAATTTCCTATGGAAAATCGCGTGTTTCAATTTTTCTGATAATAGAGCTATTTATTATGAATTATTGAAGTTAGAAGCTCTAAATAATTGATTTTGGAAGTTTTAATTATTTTATAAAAGAAAAACGTTTTTTAGATGTGTGAGCCTCATTTTACATGTGTTAGGTTGTTGATTTGATTCTCAAAGGTTGGCATAGACAAATTTTTATAAATATATTATTATATTAAATATTCGCTTTGGTGTTCTAAGCATTTTCCTATAAATAGGGTCTTGGGTTAGAATTGAAAATCACACGAGAAATTGAAGTTTTCTCTCTATATTATCGGCGTATTCTTTTGAGTATTTTGAGTATATTTTGAGTATTGATATACGGTCTGCAGAGTTCAAGTCATAGCCCATATCAGGTGTTTAACTGAAATCTTGTCTTTGTGAGGTAAGGGATATTTTTTTTCGTAATGATATTATTTCTTCAATATCATTATCTTTGAAATATTAATCAAGTTTTATCAAATTTGAAACTTTGGTGTCGAGAGTTCTTATTCACGTATCTGGCCTTTATTCACGATATGACGATTATTTATTCACGAATCTAAGCCTTTATTCATCGAAAAATGAAAATTTTCCTTTTCGTCTAAAATATCTATTGTGGATACTAGCTTTGATTGTATCATGTGTTTTGAATCATTCTTGAATTTTACACCACTATGATTATTTTTGAGGTATTTTTGGACATGGATAAAACAAAATCACGAATCCTTAATCCTTAATCCTTGTCATTTTGTTTCTTTGGATTCGTTTCTTTAAAAATATTTTTCATCATCCTCGGTCTTAAATGATGATATTATTGAATATCTTTGGCACAGTAGCAAAAGATGAATGATTTTCGATGAATATCTTTGGCCCGTAGAATGAAGATGAGCAGTGTTTAGATGAACATGAACAGTGATGAATATCTTTGGGCTGTAGTGCAAAAGATGAATATTTGATTCAGATATATATTGATTGATGTTACGGGGATAAAAGATGAGCGATGAACTTTTAAATTCATACATAGAAGATAGTAGTTTGCATTCTCTACTTAACTCTTCTAATGAATTATTATTTCAGCCATGAATATTGATTTAAAACTTGTTGTCTATTGTGATTCTATTAGATTTTTTTTTTTCTGTTGAAGACTAATGATAATTTGTTGTATATTATCTTAGTCATAATATTCTTTACTGGGCTAGTTGAGCTCACCCTTTTTCTTTTTGTTCTATTTTTCTTCTCAGGAGACGAGAATATAGCGAGTACGAGTCGGGGTATGGAATGAAGGTTCTAGAGAGAGTTGTTTAGTAGTCCTCACCATTTTTGTAAAATAATGTATAAATAAATGTGAAGAGGATTTATTTGAGTATAGATATTGTCTAGAAGATAATATTTGTATTCAAACTCATAGTTTTACTATTGTAATAATAAAGTTGTAGTTATTTCTGTACCATGTATTGACAACTCAGAATGGGTGATGTATACCTATTTTGGGGGCGTCACAAGAATCATTGTGTAAGACCCCAAATAATTAATAAATTAAATTTATTTTCCTCTCTTATTTCTTTTAATTAGTAAGGGTTGATTTGATTAATGTGGTTAGTTATGGGTAAAATGCGCAAATATTTTAAATAAGCTGGTGGTTATAAAATATTTATTTTTGTCTGGGAATATTCGTTTGGTAGTGGAATATTCTTACTTTGTCGGGGAATATTTATGACGATTGCAGCCTTTGACCTTGTGTGGGCCCCATAACGAAAAGCGATTAGATGAAGAAAACGACAAATATAAGTTGTTTAAAAATAGCAGGCGTAGTTTTTGCCATTAACACTTTTGGAATCTGGGTGGTTAAAACACGATGTCTGGCGTTGCACAAGAAGACACACGGTATTACACCAATTATTGAAAGGCCTTTGCTTTCAATAATGATTACTGATAATTCTTATTCAGTATTTTATTTTATTAATTCGATAATTCTTTGCGTTGATATTTTATATTGTTGTTGTTTGATAATTGTCATTTACGTATTTTCTATTATCGGAGCGATAATTCATATTATCTGAATAATATTATTAGATAACATTATTGACAATGTCTAGAAAGTTACGTCTAAGGAGAGGTTTTGGTCATCTAATTGCGGTATGATAAGAAGAGAGATCCTTATTGGAAGCCCCCTCTATCACAGGAAGCTGCACGGTTGTCGATAATGTGATTACGTAATATTATTTATGAATAATTAATTATTGATTTATATGATGAGAAAAATATTAATTTTATGAGGATATAGATGGAAAAAAAATTTTAATGTGGCAATTGTTGAAAATTAATATTTTATCTTTTTACGATAAAATAATTCATTTAAATATATTATTTTAATAATATATTAACGATGATATTTTACAATGAATGTGGGATATATGAGTATATGAGGAAGAAGAGTATTTTGTGGCATTAAATGTTTAACACATGTTTTGTGTGTTGGTGGACACAATTATTAATAGAAATTTGATTTATTTTTGTAAAATCGCTTGTTTGTGGGTTTGATTCAATTTACATTTGGAA
The DNA here is from genome assembly GCA_020205615.1 of Panax quinquefolius. Taxonomy (NCBI): domain Eukaryota; kingdom Viridiplantae; phylum Streptophyta; class Magnoliopsida; order Apiales; family Araliaceae; genus Panax; species Panax quinquefolius. The sequence goes on along the minus strand of CM035162.1, from coordinate 8,267,558 downwards.
TTTGGAAAAACTTTCTTACGAAAAGTTGTAGAGAATTGAATTTCCTATAATAATTGCAAGATTCGAATTTTCTCATAAAAGGGCTATTTATTATGAATTATTGAAGTTAGAAGTTAGAAATAATTAATTTTTGGGAGTTTTAGTTAATTATTTTGAGAAAAACGTTTTTTGCAACTAAGTTGGCCTCACATGTGATTCAAATAATTTGAGATCAGTTTGTCTAAGGTGGGCTAAGGAAAATGTGAAAAATATATTAATATTATATTCAATTTTCTACTTTTTGGTGTATTAAGCATTTTCCTATAAATAGGGTCTTGGGTTAAATTGAAAATCACACCGTAAAGCGAAGTTTCTCTATTTTCTCTCTCGATATATTGAAAGCGTATTCTGTGAGTAGTATTGTAAGACCCCAACTTATTATTAATGAAATTTATTTTTTTCTTTATTATTTTGAAATAGTAAGGGTTGATTTGATTAATGTGGATAGTTATGGGTAAAATCATGTGAAATATTTCAAAATAAGCAGTGGTTATAAAATATTCATTGTTGTCGGGGAATATTAGTTTGGTCGTGGAATATTCTTCTTTGTCGAGGGGAATATTAAATGCGACGGTAGTATGATCTTTTATGGGCCCCATGGAAAGCGATTGGATGAAGAAAGCAGCAAATATAAGTTGTTTAAAAATAACGGCGTAGTTATTCTGAATTTATCTTTGTTAAAATACTCGGTGGTTAAAACACAAGATTGGCACGGTATTGCACAATTATTGATTCTTACGTGAAAGGCACTTACTCGATAATGGTTACGATAATTCTTATTCGATTATTTTATTTTATTGATTTAATAATTCTTTGCGTTGATATTTTATATTCTTTGTTGTTTGATAATTGTCATTATACGAGTATTTTTCATTATCGAAGCAATAATTCATATTATCTGAATAATATTATTAGATAACATTATTGGCAATGTCTAGAAAGTTACATACAGGAGAGGTTTGGTCACCTAATTGCGGCCCGATGAGAGAAATTCTTATTGAAAGCCCCTCTTTCTGAAGCTGCTTTGTTTGTCGATATTGTGATTACGTAATATTATTTGTGAATAATTAATTATTGATTCATATGATGAGGAAAATATTGATTTTATGTGAATATAGATGGAGAAAATTTTTAATGTGACAATTGTTGAAAATTAAAATTTTATCTTTTTACGATAAAATAATTCATTTAAATATATTATTATATTTTAATAATATAATAATGGTGATATTTTTACAACGAATGTGGGATATATGAGTATACGAGGAGGAAGAGTATTTTTGTTGCAATAAATGTTTAAAACATGTTAAACATGTCGGTGGACCCCATTTATTGACTGGAATTTGATTATAGCCTGTAAAATCACCCGTTTGTGGATTTCGGTCAATTTCTATTTAGAATTTGGAAAACCTTTCTTCTGCAAAGTTGTAGAGAATGGAATTTCCTATGGAAAGTCGCGAATATCGAATTTTTCTGATAAAAGAGCTATTTATTATGAATTATTGAAGTTCCGAAGCTCCTAAATAATTGATTTTTGGAAGTTTTAATTATTTTATAAAAGAAAAACGTTTTTTAGATGTGTGAGCCTCATTTTACATGTGTTAGGTTGCTGATTTCAGATTCTCAAAGGTTGGCATAGACAAATTTTTATAAATATATTATTATATTAAAATTTCTGCTTTGGTGTTCTAAGCATTTTCTATAAATAGGGTCTTGGGTTAGAATTGAAAATCACACGAGAAGCTGAAGTTTTTTCTCTCTATATTATCGAGCGTATTCTTGTGAGTATTTTGAGTATATTTTGAGTATTGATATACGGTCTGAGTTCAAGTCATAGCTTTATATCGGTGTTTTGATTTAGAAGTATTATCTTTGTGAGGTAAGGGATATTATTTTTTTTCGTAATAATATTATTTCTTCAATATCATTATCTTTGAAATATTGATCTGAAGTTTTTATCAAATTTGGAACTTTTGATTGTGTCGAGATTCTTATTCACGTATCTGACCTTATTCACGTATCTGACCTTATTCACGAAATCTGACTTTATTCATTCGAAAAATGAAAATTTTCCTTTTCGTCTAAAATATCTATTGTGGATACTAGCTTTGATTGTATCCATGTTTTGATCATTCTTGAATTTTACACCACTATGATTATTTTTGAGGTATTTTTGGACATGGATAAAAAAAAATACGAATCCTTAATCCTTAATCCTTGTCATTTTGTTTCCTTTGGATTCGTTTCTTTAAAAATATTTTTCATCATCCTCAGTCTTAAATGATGATATTATTGAATATCTTTGGCCTGTAGTGCGAAGATGAATGATTTCTGATGAATATCTTTGGCTCGTAGTGCTGAAGATGAGCAGCGGTGTTTAGATGAACATGACAGTGATGAATATCTTTGGCTGTAGTGCAAAGATGAATATTTGATTCGGATATATATTGATTGATGTTACGAGGGATAAAAGATGAGCGATGAACTTTTAAATTCATCATAGAAGATAGTAGTTTGCATTCTCTACTTAACTCTTCTAATGAATTATTATTTCATTGCGAATATTGATTTAAAACTTGTTGTCTATTGTATTCTATTAGATTTTTTTTCCTGTTGAAGACTAATGATAATTTGTTGTATATTATCTTAGTCATAATATTCTTTTCTTGGGCTAGTTGAGCTCACCCTTTTCCTTTTTGTTCCATTTTCTTCTCGGGAGGCGAGAATATAGCGAGATGCAAGTCGGGGTATGGAATGAAGGTTTAGAGAGAGTTGTTTAGTAGTCCTCACCATTTTTGTAAAATAATGTATAAATAAATGTGATGAGGATTTATTTGAGTATAGATATTGTCAGAAGATAATATTTGTATTCAAACTCACAGTTTCTTATTGTAATAATAAAGTTGTAGTTGTTTTACGTATGCCATGTATTGACAACTCGGAATGGGTAATGTATACTATTTTGGGGGCGTTACAGTTGGTATCGAGCTTAGGGATATGATCTCTGGCGGAGATGGGAATAGAACTAGGAGGAGAGGCGAGTAAATCCTTCGCTAGTGTGTCTTACTAAGCTTATTGTTAGTTGGTCGGTATATAGGGATATTATGTGATATATTGATTTTCTTAATTAACCCTTGTTTTATGGCGGTATTTGAGAATGTCGTGAGAATATTAACAATGGAAATGAGGGCAAGTGGAGAGCCTTTGTACTCACCTGCGAGGAGAGCGTGCAGCAGTGGCAATGTTCCTCCTGTGAACAACACCTTTGGCGAGATGATGAGCGATGGGATGTTTAGAAGCTTTTTGCGGTTCATGCAAAATCGAGACGAGGAGACTTCGTGTTCAAAATCTGAGGAGGAAATGATAGCAATTCACGGGTTGTCACGTGACCCAGCGATTCAAAGAGTTGGGACCACCATAATTAAAGGGAAAGCGGATCCGATCATGGCGGAAACATGGGTCAAACAAATTACCAAGATATTCGATGTCTTGGGATGCGGAGAACGAAGGTTCCATTCGCCACCTTTATGTTCCGTGGCGAAGAAGGACTACTTAGTGGGATTACGAAGCGTACCCATCCGGCCCTTTTCGGCATGTCTTGGGAGAGCGTTTGAAACTATTTAATGACAAATACTTTCACGAAAGTGTTACGTCGTATGAAGGAAGTGGAGTTCATCGATTAGAACAAAACAACATGGCGGTGTCTCGATGCGAGGCAAAGTTTGCGAGAGTTATCGGTTTGCACCTCTTTTGGTGGAGAATGAGGAGCGTATGGCGGATGTTTCTTAGAGGTTTGAAACCCGGCGTCGTCGATATCTAATTTCTCATAAATTTTCTCTCTATTCGGATGTTGTAAACATGGCTCAATTATTAGGCGAGATAACGAATACAGTCGGTGAGGGACCCTGATCGAGGATCATACTAGGAGATAGCGGTCAACAAAACAACGATAACGGGCGGAGAAAGAAAAAAGCGGACAATAATGGTAACCACTCTGGTGGTTATCATAGCCGTGAAAATAGACGAAAGCGAGTCGGGGAGGAGATTTTAAAAGAGGAGATTTAACAACGACCGTGTGAAAGGCAGCGGTCTTAAAGTGACAATTGGTTACAGGGAGGAGAAACGACCACCGGTCGTATATCTATAAAAATGCGGAAAGAGGGACATATCGGTCAAAGCATCCTAACAGTTCAAGGTATGCTATAATTATGGAAAGGAAGGACATATCGCTCGAGATTATGCGGTGGCGAAACCTAGTTCGATGAGGCGGTGACTCAAAAATCATCCCGAGAAAAGTCAAAGTCAGCGATTAGGAAGTGCGTTTGTTGTGTGGTGGTCATAATCGAGGAACCAAGCGAGGTGATCACGGGTAAGCTATTTATAAATTCTTGCGAAGTTTATACCTTACTTAATCTGGGTCTTTACCCATTCATTTATCTCTCTCGCCTTGTGCTCAGCGTTTAAACTTGACTCAGGAGAAATTAGACTTTGACCTATCTGTGGAAACTCAGTTAGGAGAAACTTTCATCACATCCTTTGTTTATAAATCTTGTTTGATTCAAGTTGGCACCATTACCTTACTTACTATTGACCTTATCTCTTTAAAGATACTTGCTTTTGATGTGATTTTAGGGATTGATTGGTTAACTACTCATCATGCCAAAATTGATTATTTTTCGTAAGGTTGTTAGTTTTCATATTCCTAACTTGACTTTGTTATACGAATTCAAGCAACTAAACCATTAAAATCAATCTTTGTCATATCTAATCATAAAGTTATTTGTTTATTGAAAAGCGGATGTCAACCTTTCTTAGCCCATGTTATGGATTTGAATAAAGACACGTCGAATTTGAATAATATTCTGTTGTTATTGACTTTCTGGCGTATTTCAGAAGAACTTCCGGTCTACCCCAGGCGTGAAGTTGAATTCTTTATTGATCTTGAACACAGTACAAAGCCCATTTCTAAAACCCCATATCGAATGGCTCTATTGAACTTGGGGAGTTAAAGGTCCAACTACGAGGAATTGTTGGACATCGGTTTCATTAAATCTAGTACATCTCCTTGGGGTGCTCTGTTTTATTTGTAAAGAAGAAGAGCGGGAGTATGCGACTTTTGTATTGACTATCGGGAATTGAACCATGTCACCATCAAGAATAAGTATCCTCTACCTCGTATTGATGACTTGTTTGACCGATTGCTGAGGACACAATTCTTTTCAAAAATCGATATTAGATTACGGATATCATCGGTGAAGATTAGGCGAGGATATTCAAAAAGCGCTTTAGAACTTCGATGCGGGCATTATGAATTCTTAGTCGTGTCTTTGGATTGACTAATGCTCCTATGACTTTCATGGATATGATGAAGCAGAGTATTGAGGAATATTTGGATCGGATTTGTTGTTGTCTTTATTGATGACATCCTTATATATTCCAAAAGTCGTGAAGATCATGAGCACCATTTGAAAATTTGGTACTCGAAAGGCTTCGTGAAAAGAAACTATATGCCAAATTAAAGAAATGCGAGTTACGGCGAGGAAGTAGCATTCCTTGGAGCGCGTGGTGTCGAAACATGGAGTATAAAATAGGTATACATCACAATACGAGTTGTCAATATACATGATGCGAAACAACTACAACTTTATTATTACAACGATGTAAAGCGTGAGTTTGAATACAAATATTATCTTACTAGACAATATCTATACTCAAATAAATCCTCATCACATTTATTGATACATTATTTTACAAAAATGGTGAGGACTACTAAACAATCCTTTCTAAAACCTTCATTCCATACCCAGGCTTCGTACTCATTTATATTCTAGCCTCACGAGAAAAATGGAACAAAAAAAGGAAAAGGGTGAGCTCAACTAGCTCGATAAAGAATATTATGACTAAGATAATATCTGACAAATTATCGTTAGTCTTGACGAGGAAAAATATAATAGAATCTGATAGACAACAAATTTTAAATCAATATTACATGGTGAAATAATAATTCATTAGAAGAGTTAAGTAGAGAATGCAAACTACTATCTTACATGTATGAATTTAAAAGTTCATCGTCTATCTATTTTTATCCTGTAACATCAATCGATATACATACGGAATCAAATATTCATCTTTACTCTGGGGCGAAGATATTCATCGATTAGTCGTATTCATTTAAACACTGTTCATCATTTGCACTCTGGGCGAAGATATTCTTGAAATCATTCATCTTTGCACTCTGGGCGAAGATATTCTTAGAAATCATTCATCTTTGCTTCACTACGGGCAAAGATATTCCATAATATCATCATTTAAGGCGAGGATGATGAAAATATTTTTTTTAAAAGCGAATCGGTGAAACAAAATGACAAGGATTAAGGATTAAGGATTAGTACTTGGTTTTATCCGTCAAAAATACCTCAAAAATAATCATAGTGGTGTAAAATTGAGAATGATCAAAACATGGATCTGATCGAGTTAGTATCCGAATAGATATTTTAGACGAAAAGAAGAAATTTATTTTTTGATTGAATAATCTGCAGTATATCGTGAATAGTCTTAGTATCGTGAATAGTCTTAGTATCGTGAATAGTAACTCAGACACCAAAAGATAGAAATTCACAAAAAAACATCTTCACGACTTCATGAATAGTACTCGTGAATAGTAACTTCGTGAATAGTAACTTCATGAATAGTAACTTCGTGAATAGTAACTCATGAATAGTAACCCATGAATAAGTAACCCAGAGCATGAAAAAGTTTCAAATTTGATAAAAACTTGGATCGACATTTTGGTATAATGATATTGAAGAAATAATATCATTCTGAAAAAAAATAATATCCACTTACCTCGAAGATCGGTCTTTAGCTAGAATCTAGGTATATAGTCTTTGAAGGGACTTGCTTGCCGTCTAGCAATACTCAAAGTATACTCAAAATACTCACAAGAAATCGCTCAAAATATCGATAATATAGAGAAAACTTGATTTACGGTGTGATTTTCAATTCTAACCTAAGCACCTATTTATAGGAAAATCTTAGAACACAAAAAAGAAAATTTAATAAAATAATAATATAATCTTAAAAATATTCAAGCCCACCTTAGAAATCTGATTTCAGATCATTTATACACACATATGAGCCACTCAATTACAACAAAAACGTTTTTCTTAAAAAAAAAATATTTTAAACTCCCAAAAATCAATTATTTGAACTTGAACTTCAATAATTCATAATAAATAGCCCTTTCATCAGAAAATTGAATCTCGCGAGTTTTTATAGGAATTTCAATTCTCTACAACTTTGAGAAGAAAGTTTTCCAAATTCAAATAGAAATTGGTAAAGAAATCCACAAGCAGGCGATTTTCTGAAATTTATAATCAAATTTCGGTCGATAAATGGGGTCCCGCAGAGCATGTTTAACATGTTTTAAACATTTATTGCAACAAAAATACTCTTCCTCCTCGTATACTCATATATCCCACATTCGTTGTAAAAATATCATAGTTAATATATTATTAAAATAATATATTTAAATGAATTATTTTATCGAGAAAAAGATAAAATATTAATTTTCAACAATTGTCATTTAAAAATTTTCTCCATCTATATCCACATAAAATCAATATTTTCCTCATCATATAAATCAATAATTAATTATTCACAAATAATATTACGAGAATCCTGATATTAATGACGAGGGCGGTTAAGGGAAGAGGGCTTTCGATAAAATTTCTTCTTCTTGGTAGGCTTGATTAGGTGACCAAACCTCTCCTTAGGCAGAACTTTCTAGACATTGCCAATAATGTTATCTAATAATATTATTAGGATAATATGAATTATTAGCCGATAATGAAAAATCTTGTGTAATGTGATTATTGAAACAATGACAATGATATAAAATATCAGCCGCGACAATTATTAACTTTCGATAAAATCTTTGAGCGATAATTCTTTGTAACCATTATTGAGTAGTGCCTTCTTACGTAAGAATCAATAATTGGTGCAATGGTGTATCTTCTTGTTCGACAACAGCAGCGTATTAGTGTGTTTTAACCAAAGGGTATTTCAGCGGTGTATTTGGTAACAACTTCTGTAGTTATTTAAAAACAACTTATATTTGTCGTTTTCTTCATCGATCGCTTTTAGTTATGGGGCCCCACATGCATGGGCTTGTAGTAAATACGAATATTCCAAGCGATGCGAATATTCCACGACCAACGAATATTCCCAAGCGATAATGAATATTTTATAACCACTTGCTTATTTTGAAATATTTGCGTATTTAACCATAACTATCACATTAATCAAATCAACCCTTACTATTTCAAAATAATAAATAAAGGAAATTCCTTTTTATTTATAAAAATTTGGGGTCTTCTGACCTCCCTCCTTATGAAATTTTCGTCCTCGAAATTGGCGTCGTCGATACAGTGTTTGAAAAGGTGAGGATACCTCGCTTTCATTTAGTTTCAATTCGGTCATTTCCTCTATAGCATGATTCCTCCACAAAACTTTAACTTGTGGTATGACCTTTCTTGGCGTGGGACATGCTCCTTCTATCAAGATCTTGGTGGTACCTCCTCATACGTTAAGTCTTGGCTATCTCGTGGGGTTCTAACTTCGATAGCGTGGTTGGGTCTTTCACATATTTCTGAAATCGGATATATGAAACACATTATGAACACGAGACATACTCGAGATGTAGCATGAGTCTATAGGCTACATTTCTACTCGGTCGAGAATTTGAAATGGACGATAAATCGTGGATTGAGCTTTCCTCTCTTCCCAAATCTTGTAACTCCCTTCCGTGGAGCGACTTCATGACAATCATGATCCCCACATTAAATTCCCGTCCTTTCGATGAAGATCCGCATAACTCTTTTTTGTCGATCTTGTCTTGGTTTGTATCGTTGTCAATCATTTGGATCTTTTCGGTGAGTCATACGTCTTAACTTTCGGGTCCCAACAATGTTGCTTCACCCACCTCATCCCAACATATTGGAGAAGCGACATTTTTCGTCCATATAATGCTTGAATGGAGCCACACTATACTTGCACGATAATTTGTTGTTGTAGGAGAATTCCTGATGGTAAATACTTATCAACTACCCTTGAAGTCTAGGACACGAGTCTTAATAGATCTTGAGAGTTTGAATAGTCTCTCTCGATTGTCCGTCTGGTTTGGGGATGGTATCTTAGAACTAAATCGTAAATCCGTGCCCATAGCTTTTTGCAAGCTAACCCAAAATCTTGAAGTGAATCTTGGGTCGCGATCGAAACTATGGATCTGGGCATGCCATCTGACCTCACAATCTCATTCACGTACGTACTAGCAAGGCGTTCGAGGAATAAGTCTCCGTGTCGGCAAGAAATGAAAGCGGACTTGGTTAATCTATCAACAATAACCCAAATAGCATTGATGCCTTGAAAGCAAGTAGGAAGACCCGTGTGAAATCCATAGTAATGTGTTCCCACTTCCATTTAGGAATCTCGAGTGGTTCAGCGGACCCTTAGGTACAAGATGCTCGCCTTTACTGCGTTGGCAAGTTAAACACATCGAGATAAACTTTGCAATCTCTCTCTTCGTATTGTTCCACCAAAATGTATGTCGAAGATCACGATACATTTAGTACTTCGAGGATGGATTGCAAATGGCGTATTGTGTGCCTCCATCGTAATCTTGTACTTCAAATCAGTCGTTAGGAACCACAAAGTCTAGAGTGGACTCGAAGTATTCCTTCTTCATCGATTCTCGCTTAGGAATAGCTCCTTCTTGTACTTTCTTCTTCATACGCATCGGCTCAAGATTCGGTGGCTTGAAAGCGACCTTAACTTTTCTATTAAAGTTGGCTCTGTCGTATACTTGACATCATCCTTTTCGTTCGCATATGATCTTCTACTCGATGCGTCGGCTACTACCTACGTTAAACTTTACCGGGATGGTATTGAATAGTGTGGTCGTAGTCTTTCGATAGCTCGAGCCAGCGTCGCTTAGCGTGTTGAGTTCTTTTGAGTGAAGAAATATTTAAGGCTTTTATGGTGCGAATATATCTCCACTTTCTCCCCGTATAGATAGTGCCTCCATATTTTTAAGCAGCAAGCATTGCTTTGACTCTAGATCATGGTAGGATAATTCCTCTCATACTCTTTAAGTTGTCGCGAGGCATAGGCTATGACTTTCCCCGTTGCATGAGAACACATCCTAACCCTTTGCACGAAGCATCATTTGTAGATAACAAATCCATCAGAACGGATGGTATTGTTAGAGCAGTCTTAGAAATAAGTCTCCTCTTAAGCTCTTGGAAACTTTTCTCGCATTCTTCGCTCCAAGCGAATTTTGTATCCTTAGAGTTATTTGAGTTAATGGAGTAGCGATTAGAAAACCCTTCCACGAATCTCGATAATAACCGGCTAAGCCCAAAAAGCTCGTACTTGATCGCAGAGCTTGGTTGCTCCGACTTTGTATTGCTTGATCTTGGCGGATCAGCGGATACTCCGTGTTTTGACACCGCGTGCCCGAGGAATGCTACTTCCTCGAGCGAACTCGCATTTCTTCAATTTGGCATATAGTTGGTTTTCACGAAGCCTTTGGAGTACCGACTTCAAATGGTGCTCATGATCTTCACGGCTTTTGGAATATATGAGGATGTCATCGATAAAACAACAACGAATTGATCCAAATATTCCTTGAATACTCGGTTCATCATATCCATGAAAGCGCGCGGGAGCATTAGTTAGTCGAAAGACATGACTAAGAATTCATAATGCCCATCTCCCAGGGAGTTTAAGGCGGTCTTTGGAATATCCTCGATTCTAATCTTGGTGATGATATCGAGCGAAGATCGATTTTGAAAAGAATTGTGCCCCTTACATTTGGTCAAACAAGTCATCAATACTGGGTGAGGATACCTATTCTTGATGGTGACATGGTTCGATTCAGATAGTCGATACAAAATCGCATACTCCGTCTTTCTTCTTTTACAAATAAAGCAGGAGCACCCGAGGAGATGTCTTGGGGCCAGAATGAAAGCAGATGTCCAACAATTTCTGTAGTTGGACCTTTAACTCTGAAGTTCAATAGGAGCCATTCGATATGGGGTTTTAGAAATGGGCTTTGTGCGGGTTCAAGATCGATAAAGAATTGACTTCACGTTACGGGGGTAGGCAGGGAAGTTCTTGAAATCGTCGGGAAAATCGATAACAACGGGAATATTATTCAAATTTGGCGTGTCTTTATTCAAATCCATAACATGGGCTAAGAAAGCTTGACATCAGTTTTTAATAAGCGAATAGCTTTATGATTAGATATAGCGGTGATTGATTTTAATGGTTTAGTTGCTTGAATTACGTACAACGGGTTGGTTAGGAATATGAAAACTAATGACCTTACGAAAACAATCAATTTTGGCATGATGAGTAGTTAACGATCAATCCTAAAATCACATCAAAAGCAAGTATCTTTAAAGAGATAAAAGGTCAGCGGGTAAGGTAATGGTGCTGACTTGAATCAAACAAGATTTATAAGCGGTGGATGTGATGAAAGTTTCTCTAGCGGAGTTTCCACGAGATAGGTCGAAAGTCTAATTTCTCGGTCGAGTTTAAGCGTTGAGCGCATGCGGGAGAGATAAATGAATGGGTATGCCGGTATCAAGTAAGGTATAAACTTTGAGAGAATTTATAAATAGCTTACCGTGATCACCTCGTTTGGGTTCCTCGCATTATGACCGATCGCACAAAGCGCTCTTCCGGAATCGTTGACTTTGACTTTTACGGGACGATCTTTTGAGTCAAATCCCCATTGAACTAGGTTTTATTCTTGTCTGATCTCGGCGATATGTCCTTCCTTTCACAATTATAGCATACCTTGAGCTGTTGTGTGGCGGTTTTGGTGATATGTCCCTCTTTTCGCATTTGTAGCATATAATGGGTGGTCGTTCTCCTCCCTTAGAACCGATTCTTCTTAAACCTTTGTCATCTTCACATAGTCGTTGTTAAATCTCCTCTTTTAAAATCTCCTCGACTCGCTTCTTACTATTTTCATGGCCATGATTACCACGGAGTGGTTACCATTTCTGTCGTCTGTTTCTTTCTCATGAGTTATCATTATTACATTGTTGCTTTATCTACGATCGATCACTGGTTGTGGTCCCTCGGTTGGTAGTACTCGTTATCTCGCTCTAATAATTGAGCCACATTTACAACATCTCGAATAAAGAAAATTTATGAGAAATGAGATCTTGGCGTATCTGGGGTTTCAAACCTCTAAGAAACATCGCGTCATCGTTCCTCATTCTCCACCAAATGAGGTCTGAACACTGGATAACTCTGCAAACTTTGCCTCGTCTTTGAGACACCGTCGTGTTGTTTTTGTTCAATCGATGAACTCCACTTCCTTCGTATAGCCGAACACTTTCGGGAAAGTATTTGTCATTAAATAGCTTTCTGAAAGCGTCTCCCAGAGACATCTTTGAGTCTTAATTTGGATGGAGTGCGCTTCCAGAGACTCCCACCGATGATACGCCTCGCCACGGAACATAAAGGTGGCGAATGGAACCTTCTGTTCCTCCGTGCATCCCAAGAGACATCGAATATCTTGGTAATTTGTTTTGACCCGTGTTTTCGCCGTGATCGGATCGGCTTTCCCTTAAAGTACGGTGGTCCCTGACTCTTTGAGCTGCTTGCTTGTTTGTGACAACTTGAGTGAATTGCTATCATTTCCTCTGTATTTTGAACACGAGTCTCCCTAAATGCGATTTTGCATGAGCTGCAAAAAACTTCTAAACATCCCTCGTTCATCATCGCTTTCGATGGTGTTGTTCGCGGGAGGAACATTGCCCGACTGTTGTTACGTTCTCCTCGTTGGTGAGTCTGAGGCATCTCCACGGTCTCATTTCCATTGTTAATATTCTCGATTCGACATTCTCAAATCTCATCGTAAAACAAGGGTTAATTAAGAAATCAATATATCACATAATATCCTATATCTTGACCGACTAACAAATAAGCTTAGGTAGGACACCTTTAGCGAAGGATTTACTCGTCTCTCCCCCCCCTCTAGTTACATTCCTAGAGATCTCATGGAGATCGTATCCTAGCTACGATACCCATTGTGGCGCCCCCAAAATAGGTATACATCACAATACGAGGTTGTCAATCGTGATGCGAAAGAAACAACTACAACTTTATTATTACAACGGTAAAGCGTGAGTTTGAATACAAATATTATCTTACAGGCAATATCTATACTCAAATAAATCCTCATCACATTTATTGATACATTATTTTACAAAAATGGTGAGGACTACTAAACAATCCTTTCTAAAACCTTCATTCCATTACCCAGGCTCGTCTTTCATTTATATTCTAGCCTCACGAGAAAAATGGAACAAAAAAGGAAAGGGTGAGCTCGACTAGCTCGATAAAGAATATTATGACTAAGATAATATCTGACAAATTATCGTTAGTCTTGACGAGGAAAAATATAATAGAATCTGATAGGCAACAAATTTTAAATCAATATTCATGGCGTGAAATAATAATTCATTAGAAGAGTTAAGTAGAGAATGCAAACTACTATCTTACATGTATGAATTTAAAAGTTCATCGTCTATCTTTTATCCTGTAACATCAATCGATATACATACGGAATCAAATATTCATCTTTTACTCTCTGGGCGAAGATATTCATCGATTAAGTCGTATTCATTTAAACACTGTTCATCTTTACTTTCTGGGCGAAAGATATTCTTGAAATCATTCATCTCTTTGCTTTCTGGGCCGAAGATATTCTTAGAAATCATTTAAATCTTACTTCTGGGCGAAGATATTCCATAATATCATCATTTAAAGGTGAGGATGATGAAAAATTTTTTTTAAAAAAGCGAATCGGTGAAACAAAATGACAAGGATTAAGGATTAAGGATTAGTACTTGGTTTTATCCGTCAAAAATACCTCAAAAATAATCGTAGTGGTGTAAAATTGAGAATGATCAAAACATGGATCTGATCGAGTTAGTATCCGAATAGATATTTTTAGACGAAAAGAAGAAATTTTATTTTAGGATTGAATAATGCAGTATCGTGAATAGTCTTAGTATCGTGAATAGTCTTATGATATCGTGAATAGTAACTCAGAGCACCAAAAGATAGAAATTCCACAAAAAACATCTTCGCGCTTACATGAATAGTACTTCGTGAATAGTAACTTCGTGAATAGTAACTTCATGAATAGTAACTTCGTGAATAGTAACTCATGAATAGTAACCCATGAATAGTAACCCAGAGCATGAAAAAGTTCAAATTTGATAAAAACTTGGATCGACATTTGGTATAATGATATTGAAGAAATAATATCATTTGAAAAAAATAATATCCACTTACCTCGAAGATCAGTACTTTAGCTAGAATCACAAGAATTATAGTCTTTGAAGGAACTTGCTTAGTCTAGCAATACTCAAAAGTATACTCAAAATACTCACAAGAATCGCTCGATAATATAGAGAGAAAACTTGGTTTACGGTGTGATTTTCAATTCTAACCTAAGCACCTATTTATAGGAAAATCTTAGAACACAAAGCGAGAAAATTTAATAAAATAATAATATTTCTTAAAAATATTCAAGCCCACCTTAGAAATCTGATTTCAGATCATTTATAACACATATGATGCCACTCAATTACAACAAAAACGTTTTTCTTACAAAAATATTTTAAACTCCCAAAAATCAATTATTTGAACTTGAACTTGATAATTCATAATAAATAGCCCTTTCATCAGAAAATTTGAATCTACTTGAGTTTTTTATAGGAATTTCAATTCTCTACAACTTTGCAGAAGAAAAGTTTTCCAAATTCCAAATAGAAATTGGCCAAGAAATCCACAAGCAGGCGATTTTAAATTTATAATCAAATTTCGGTCGATAAATGGGGTCCATGAGCATGTTTAACATGTTTTAAACATTTATTGCAACAAAAAAAATACTCTTCCTCCTCGTATACTCATATATCCCACATTCGTTGTAAAAATATCATAGATTAATATATTATTAAAATAATATATTTAAATGAATTATTTTATCGAGAAAAAGATAAAATATTAATTTTCAACAATTGTCATTTAAAAATTTTCTCCATCTATATCCACATAAAATCAATATTTTCCTCATCATATAAATCAATAATTAATTATTCACAAATAATATTCTGAGAATCACTGATATTAATGACGAGGCGGTTCAGGGAAAGGGGCTTTCGATAAAATTTCTTCTTCTTGGCGTATGATTAGGTGACCAAACCTCTCCTTAGGCAGAACTTTCTAGACATTGCCAATAATGTTATCTAATAATATTATTAGGATAATATGAATTATTAGCCGATAATAAAAAATCTTGTGTAATGTGTGATTATTGAAACAATGATGATATAAAATATCAGCGCAATGACAATTATTAACTTTCGATAAAATCTTTGAGCGGTAATTTTTGTAACCATTATTGAGTAGTGCCTTCTCTACGTAAGAATCAATAATTGGTGCAATCTGGTATCTTTCTTTCTTTGACAACAGCGTATTAGTGTGTTTTAACCGCGGGTATTCAGCGGTATTATACTTGGTAACAACTTCTGTAGTTATTTAAAAACAACTTATATTTGTCGTTTTTTCTTCATCAATCGCTTTAGTTATGGGGCCCACACATGTGCATTGCTTTGTAGTAAATACGAATATTCCCAAGCGATCTGAATATTCCACGACCAACGAATATTCCCAAGCGATAATGAATATTTTATAACCACTTGCTTATTTTGAAATATTTGCGTATTTAACCCATAACTATCCACATTAATCAAATCAACCCTTACTATTTCAAAATAATAAATAAAGGAAATTCCTTTTTATTTAAAAATTTTGGGGTCTTATGAGAGAGATTGCAAAGTTTATCTCGATGTGTTTAACTTGTCAGCGTGTAAAAGCGGAACATCTAGTACTTAAGGGTCCGTTGCAACCACTTGAGATTCGAAATGGAAGTGGGACACACATTACCATGGATTTCATTTTGGTGGAACAATATAGAGAGAGAGATTGCAAAGTTTATCTCGGTTTCTTCGGCGTGTAAAGCGGAACATCTACGGTTTCTCGAAGGCATCAATCTTTATTTGGGTTATTGTTGATAGATTAACCAAGTCTGCTCATTTCTTTGCCGTCTGGAGACTTATTCACTTGAGCGTCTTGCTAGTATATACGTGAATGAGATTGTGAGGTTGCATGGCATGCTGTATCCATAGTTTTGGATCGTGACCCAAAATTCACTTCAAGATTTTGGGTTAGCTTGCAAAAAGCTATGACGCGATTTTCTGATTGATTCGGCATACCATCCTCAAAGCGGACGGACAATCGAAAGGACTATTCAAACTCTTGAAGATTTATTAAGACTACGTGTCCTAGACTTCAGAGGCGGTTGGGATAAGTATTTACCATTGGTGGAATTCTCCTACAACAACAGTTATCGGCAAGTATAGGTGTGGCTCCATTTGAAGCATTATATGGGCCGAAAGTGTCGCTCTCCGGTATGTTGGGACGAGGTGGGTGAAGCAACATTGTTGGGACCGAGAGTTAATACGTATGACTACGGAAAAGATCAAATGATTCGACAGCGTATACAAAGCGGCACAAGATCGACAAAAGAGTTATGCGGATCTTCATCGAAAGGGCGTGGAATTTAGTGTAGGGGATCGTGTATTGTTGCGAGTTGCTCCATGGAAGGAGTTACAAGATTTGGGAAGAGAGGAAAGCTCGATCCACGATTTATTGGTCCATTTCAAATTCTTGGCCAAGAGTAGGAAATGTAGCCTATAGACTCGCGTTACCTCAAGAGTATGTCTCGTGTTCATAATGTGTTTCACGTATCGTGCTTAAATAAATATGTGAAAGACCGAACCACGTTATTGAGTTAGAAGCCAGGACGAGATAGCCGAAGACTTAACGTATGAGGAGGGGTACTGTCAAGATCTTGGATAGAAGGAGCATGTCCTACGCATGAAAGGTCATACCACAAGTTAAAGTTTTGTGGATGAATCATGCTTATAGAGGAAATGACACAGGAATTGGAAGCGAAAATGAAAGCGAGGTATCCTCACCTTTTGAAACACAGAATGCGTCACGTTAATTTCGAGGACGAAATTTCATAAGGAGTGGAGGTTGTAAGACCCCAACTTATTATTAATAAAATTTAATTTTCTCAATTTATTATTTTGAAATAGTAAGGGTTGATTTGATTAATGTGGATAGTTAGGGTAAAATACATGAAATATTTCAAAATAAGCGAGTGGTTAAAAATATTCATTGTTGTCGGGGAATATTCGTTTGGTCGTGGAATATTAAATCGTCTTGTCGGGAATATTAAATGCGACGGTAGCTTGAATGTATGTGTGGGCCCATGTAAAGCGATTGGATGAAGAAAGCGACAAATATAAGTTGTTTAAAAATAACGGCGTAGTTATTCAGATTATCTTGTTAAAATACTCGGTGGTTAAAACACAAGTAGCATTGCGGTATTGCACCAATTATTGATTCTTACGTGAAGGCACTACTCAATAATGGTTACGATAATTCTTTATTCGATATTATTGATTCAATAATTCTTTGCGTTGATATTTTATATTCTTTGTTGTTTGATAATTGTCATTCTGCGGTATTTTTCATTATCGAGCGATAATTCATATTATCTGAATAATATTATTAGATAACATTATTGGCAATGTCTAGAAAGTTACATCTAAAGAGGTTTGGTCACCTAATTGCTTTGTAGGTAAGGAGAAATTCTTATTGGAAAGCCCTTTTCAGGGAGCTGCACGGTTGTCGATATTGTGATTACGTAATATTATTTGTGAATAATTAATTATTGATTCATATGATGAAGAAAATATTGATTTCATGTGGATATAGATGGAGAAAAATTTTAATGTGACAATTGTTGAAAATTGAAATTTAATCTTTTTACGATAAGATAATTCATTTAAATGTATTATTATATTTTAAATATATAATAATGGTGATATTTTACAACGAATGTGGGATATATGAGTATCTGAGGAGGAAGAGTATTTTTATTGCAATAAATGTTTAAAACATGTTAAACATGTAATTGGACCCCATTTATTGGTGAAATTTGATTATAGCTTGTAAAATCGCCTTGTTTGTGAATTTCGGTCAATTTTTGTTTGGAATTTGGAAAAACTTTCTTACTGCAAAGTTGTAGAGAATTGAATTTCCTATAAAAAATCGCGAGATTCGAATTTTTACGATAAAAAGGCTATTTATTGTGAATTATTGAAGTTAGAAACTCAAAATAATTGATTTTGGAAGTTTTAATTATTTAAATTAAGAAAAACGTTTTTAATGTTTTGTCACATGGTGGCTGATGTCTTGGACCAAATTAGTGGGCGTAGGAAATTTGAAATAATAATATTATTAATTTATTAAATTTTACATTTTTGGTGTTCTAGCATTTTCTATAAATAGGGTCTTGGGTTAGAATTGAAAATCACACATGCAGAAAGCTGAAGTTTTTCTCTCTATATTATTGGCGTATTCTTGTGAGTATTTTGAGTATACTTTGAGTATTGCTTTATCGGTGCAAGTTCAAGTCATAGCTTTATATCCGGTGTTTAATTTAGAAATCTTGATCTTTCGAGGTAAGGGATATTATTTTTTCAGTAATGATATTATTTCTTGATATCATTATGTTGAAATATTGATCTGAAGTTTTTATCAAATTTGGAACTTTTTGGTGTTCTTATGGATTCTTATTCACGCATTATATCGACCTTTATTCACGTATCGACACTTATTCACGAATCGACACTTATTCATCGAAAAATAAAAATTTTATTTTTTCGTCCAAAATATCTATTACGGATCTAGCTTTGATTGTATCGATGTTTTGATCATTCTTGAATTTTACACCACTATGATTATTTTTGAGGTATTTTTGGAGGTGGATAAAACAAAGTACGAATCATTAATCCTTAATCCTTGTCATTTTTGTTTCCTTTGGATTCGTTTCTTTAAAAATATTTTTCATCATCTTGATCTTAAATGATGATATTATGGAATATCTTTGGGCTGTAGTGCAAGATGAATGATTTCTGAAGAATATCTTTGGCGCGTAGTGCAAAGATGAGCAGTGTTTAGATGAAGCATGAATTAAGTGATGAATATCTTTGGCGCGTAGTGCAAAGATGAATATTTGATTCAGGATATATATTGATTGATGTTACGGGGATAAAAGATAGGCGATGAACTTTTAAATTCATACATAGAAGATAGTAGTTTGCATTCTCTACTTAACTCTTCTAATGAATTATTATTTCCATTGCGAATATTGATTTAAAATTTGTTGTCTATTGTATTCTATTAGATTTTTCCCTGTTGAAGACTAACGATAATTTGTTGTATATTATCTTAGTCATAATATTCTTTCTTTGGGCTAGTTGAGCTCACCCTTTTCCTTTTTGTTCCATTTTTCTTCTCGGGAGGCGAGAATATAGCGGATGACGCAGTCGGGGTATGGAATGAAAGTTTTAGAGAGAGTTGTTTAGTAGTCCTCACCATTTTTATAAAATAATGTATCAATAAATGTGATGAGGATTTATTGAGTTTAGATATTATCAGAAGATAATATTTGTATTCAAACTCATAGTTTCTTGTTGTAATAATAAAGTTGTAGTTGTTTTACATACCATGTATTGACAATTTCGAGAATGGGTGATGTATACCTATTTTGGGCGTCAGGATGTATACCTATTTTGAGGCGTCACAAGTATACTTTGAATGTTGTTATACGGTCTGAAGTTCCTTCACCACCATATCCAGCTTTTCGGTCGGAAATACTGTCTTTGTGAGGTAAGGGATATTATTATTAAAATGATATTATTTCTTTCAATATCGTTATCGCCAAGTATTGATCTGACTTTTAATCAAATTTGGAACTTTTTATCTTAGAGATTCTTATTCACGTATACTGGCCTTATTCACGATATCTAATATTTTATTCATGAATCGACACTATTCACGGAAAAATAAAATTTTCCTTTTCGTCCAAAATATCTATTGTGGATACTAGCTTTGATTAGATCAGTATTTTGATCATTCTTGAATTTTACACCACTATGATTATTTATGAGGTGTTTTTTTGGACATGAAATAAATTTGAAATCTGAATCTTAATACTTGCATTCTTTTGTTTAATTTGGATTCGCTTTTTTTTTAAAATATTTTTCATCATCCTCGGTCTTCAAATGATGATATTCTTGAATATCTTTGGCGCGTAGTGCAAAGATGAATGATTTCTTGATGAATATCTTTTGGTAGTAGTCTGAAGATGAGCAGTGTTTAGATGAAACATGATCGATCGATGAATATCTTTTGGTAGGTAGTGCAAAGATGAATATTTGATTCAAGATGAATATTGATTGATGTTCTGAGGATAAAATAATGATGATGGTATTAAATTCATTGATATTAGTAGATTTCATCCTCTATGTAACTTTTCTATGAATTAATATTTTCCATTGCGAATATTGCTCAAAACTTGTTGTTTAATGTATTCTCTTAGATTTTTTCTCCGTTGAAAGTAACGATAATTTGTTGTATATTATCTTAGTCATAATATTATTTCTTTAAATTTAGTTGAAATTTCACCATTTTCCTTTTGTTCCATTTTCTCTTCGGGAGGCGAGAATGTAGCGAAGTCTTAGTCGAGGGTATGGAATCACGGAGTTAAGAGAGTTGTTTAGTAGTCCTCACCATTTTTGTAAAATAATGTATCAATAAATATGATGAGTATTTATTTGGGTATAGATATTGTCTAGAAGATAATATTTGTATTCAAACTCACACTTTTACTGTTGTAATAATAAAGTTGTAGTTGTTTCTGTACCATGTATTGACAACTCAAAATGGGTGATGTATACCTATTTTGGGGGCGTCACACATTGTATCAAACACTTAAAATGCACTACCCAACCATACATCTACCAAAAAAACATCTACCAAAACAGAAGGTCAGCCATCCCACCAACTGTACCAATGCCATCACCATTAACACATTGCTTACAGACATAAATATCACCATGAAGACGTCCAAAGCGTGGTATACCTGGGAAGGATAAAAGTTACTATCAAATCCAGAGTCATCTTTGTACTGTGAAAAAAATATAAGTAAAAATATTGGCAATATCATAAAAAGAATGAAACGTAGTGAAACAGAAGGAATAAATAGAATTCTAAATAGAAGTTGTCCCATTGTTAGGTAAAAGTACAAAGATAGAGTTACCTCCAATAGGAGAAGCAGCAGCAGATACTGGATCAACTACATTGAGCATTGACATGGTTCTAGATGCTCGAAAAGCTTCAGTGCATGTTCCATCAAATGCAAAAATGAGCTTATTCTCGGATAGCTGTAGCGAGAGGTTCCCTAGCCTTTCCATATCCCAAACAATTCCACTTCGATCAGCCTTCAAGTTACCTTGCTTTGTACAGTTTTGTATTAAAAAATAATGTACAGCTTTGTATTTAAAGTGGGAGTGTAACAACCCTAATCTTACTTTAAGTTGAATTCCTGTGTAAATCTCTACATATATTGCAACTTGTAAAAATCATAACTAATGCACACAATCAAAACTCTATATGGCATTATTTCAAAAACTTAAAATGCATTAAGTCAGACGAAGTAAGTAACAATTATAACTCCAAAAATTGATGAAATGTTTGCATTAGACGTAGGAAGTTGGTTAAGGAAAGGGAAGTGTGAATTGAGAAATAAATCTACAAAACCCCACACATACATTGTTACTTGACAGGAATGCTGGATCAGTGGACGTACAAACTTCTTGAGGCGCTGATGAAACCAAATGCTAGAAGTGTATTCTGATAACTTTTGAGAGTTTTGAGGTCCTCATGAAATTGCAAGTAGCATCATAGCCAATTAGCCATACTGCCAAGGGAAATGTAGCATTAGATCACTTGTATCATTTTTTATTTTCCGCCCATTTCTTTTCTTCGTTGTAATGAATTCAAGTTGGGTTGCAATCATATGGTAGTACCATTGGTCTATACTTCCGGGTATTTTATCTAATATTAGAACAATGCTAAAATTTAGTGTAAAAAATAATTAAAAAGGCTCCAATAAACTTATATTTTCTTTTCTCAAGTTTTCCAAGCTCCAGACTGAGAATGAAGATCAATCCAAGACAAATAACAAACAATTGACAGAGAAAATGCTATAATTGAAACAAACTCCACCATCTCATAAATGGTAAACAATATTTAACTGTAATTGCTAAAAACAGAATTGAAAAAAACAACAGTAGTTAACATTATTTGTAAAAGAAGCACACAATGCAAGGGAATACCCTCCTTGTCAACAATATCAATGGTCTTCATAAATATCTGCCCTCCATTTTCAATTATAGTATCAGGTATCCCTCTTTGAATGAATAAATAGCTCGACTAATTTTTCAAACTATATCCCAAGCAGACTTCATAAACAAACAAGATCACTAAGAATAAATTAAAACTTTGCAAAAGTTTGATTACAGTTGGTACATACCTTGTTGAATGATCTTGCTCGGCCAAATATAAAATCAACTATTCGCTTGCCAATTTGAAAAGTTTCTCAAGATCATAATCCTATTTTATATGCTAGATATAACATTAAAGAAAAAAAGTGAATGACCAAAATAATTTTACCTATTAATCTTCCCAATACCAATGTACTGAGATTATGAAATGGCATAGGTTGTGGTGTTCATCTTTTACAGTCATTAATAGTTTATTACTACTAATATGTGGTCAAATAGACAAAAAATTATTCACATAAAGTTAAGAGTAAAACCCACTCTCAAAAACTAATATGAGATTCTCAAATCTTGTATAGGCTTCTTTTCTACTGTATTCAACCTCCCATCCTGGTTTACAGTATCTTTTTACATCGTCCTGTGAAGTCTCAACTTCATCATCCCATGCATTTTACATAAGAACTATCATAGGTAAGTGTTCCATCTGGCAAGATAGACAATTGGAGCAAGAATCCTTTTCAATACAGTGACGCTTTTAAGTTCCTAAAAAGCCAGATTATTATTTGAGTTTAAGAAGGAAAGGAAGCAACTGAACATTATTTTTCAAATTAACACAAAAGTCCAATGCCCACATCAACATGTCGGGTCTTAATGTTGCATGTATAAATAGTAGAGTAAGGATAGAATAAAGCATTGAAAAACAGAACTTGTTCAGAGATGATTATTTGTAATTTCAGAATTCACCAACAAAAAAGTTAAATTTCTTCAAAAACTAAAACTAAATTTCATTCAAAAATAAAAAGGAAAACCTCAAAAAAAATTCAATAAAACAAAGGAAATAATCAACAATTACCTGATTTGTTCTCAAAATCAAATAAATCGGATCGAAAAACTCTACAAATTAAATCAAAAAATTTCAATAAAACAAAGGAAATAATTATCAATTACCTGATATGTTCTTGAAATTGAATAAATTGGATCGATCGACCGATTTTGAGCCCACAAAACTGAAAATCGAGTGTGGTTCGGAAAAGAGAGGGACGAAAGATGTCAGATCTGTAACAAAAAGAGTAAATTTTAACATAATATAAAGCCAATAAAATCACATAAACCTACGAATATATATATATATATATATATATATATATATATATAGAAGTGGAAGAAGTGAAAGAGGGAGAGGGGAAAGTGGAACTTTGTGGAAGTTGAAGAGGAAGAGGAAGAGGAAGAGGAAGAGAGGTGGAACAAAAGAAAAAGCGAGCGGAATCGATTTCGCGGGGAATAAACTGAAGTTAGGAGGAGGAGGAGGAGGAGGAGGAGGAGAGGAAGAGATTAGATAACTCGGTGAATAACTCAGTAAATTGACTCAAATTGATTAAGAGTTGACTCTAAATTAGGATCGCTTTTGATGTCTTTATATATAAGGTATTAATAATAATTGACTGAATTAATTTTTAATTAATCAAGAGTTAACTCACTGATTTTCAATTGATTAATTTCAATTGATTGAAATCAATTGCTTGTGCTGTATTTATATATATAATAAAGTAATATCGCTTTCAAACTTATCAATCTTTTTCTGCAACGACTACTCAAATTTAAGATTCAATTATCATTTTGGATTAAGTTAATAGCTTCAGCTGTGGGATAGCATTTGCATATCACAATTTATTACATAATTCCTCTGTTCCCAAAAATATCACTAAAATTATAAAAAAATTGTCCTTAAAAATGTGATAAAGTAAATAAAGTGAATGATAATTAAATTATTTAGTGAGATCTATTAGTATAAAAAATAAAAATACTCATTACTTTATATAATTTTATGAGCCCACTAAAAATATTTTTTTCGATTTTTCTAATATTTATATAAATTGTATTTTAGTTATCCTTTCATGGACTGATGGAGTATGTATACAGTATACTTGTACCTCCATCTCAGAATGACAATTACTTATATTAAATTTATATTATTATAAATTTAGTATATGACAATTGCCAAAAAAAAAAAAAAAAAAAAAAAGTTATAACTAACAATCTAGAAAGGACCATTGTCAGGTCAAGTATTTGGGGTTAGGCTGTTTATCTTATTTATTATTTCCAAAACAAAATAAGCACGTCTTAGATGATAAAATTGACATTAATACTAAGTATTTAATTCAATATAAGTAATAAACAATTGCTTTTTAGAGGGAACTTAGCATTATAAACAATTTATTTTATACTATAAACTCGACTTTTGCTTTGGCTTCTACTTTGAATTTGACAATATTTATTTGGAAAAATGATATACATGTTGACAAATATTTAACGAAATTAGATTGCGACCAACGTGAAGTGTATACGATAAGATAAAATAAATTAAAGTGAGATCCTTCTTCATTTTTATCTATCATATACATGCATATATGTTACAATCATAATTCGTCTGAAAACTTTCACAATATACAACAAGACTCTAGTTCTTGCTGTAATTTGAGTAGGAAAATAATTTATATGCCGACAAAGTTATGGCGAAATTGAATTGCGAAACATAAACGATAAGATGTAATTAATTAAGATAAGGTTATTTTTAATTTCTATCATTCTCATTCTAATATATGCACATAAATTATTACTATTTATATAAATTTATCCTTATATATAACATTGACTAAATGAAATTAATTTGGGTTAACTTTGCATAAGTATAGAACAAATAGAAAGTAATTAATTACAAGAAAAGTGCATCAACTAAATAATTACAAAAAGATTGTACATATTACAAAAATAGTACAATTCACATTAATAAGAAAACCTAAAATCAAGGACTAATAACTGCCATAATTAATAATTCAAATTCAAATATTTGGATCTAACAACAAAAATAAATTCAAATTCAAAATAATAATTCAAATTTAAATATTCAAATTCAAATCTTCATCTCCTTCACATACACTTTAAAATAATAGTCCGCCGCTACACCTCCGCTACACCTCACATACTCATACTTCTGGCGTCATGAATCTAAGTTGTCCAAAACGCCAATGAGAATAAGAAGAAGATTCGTCCTACAAAAATTTTAAAAATAAATAGATGTAAAAGTTACTGTTTTGAAATTTTTTTATAACTATTTTGTTACTCATAAATAATAAAATGGTTACCTTTGTATGAATGGTTGGCTACCAACTGCATCACATTCAAACGAAATTGGTAACTTAATAAAACTAAATTGGTTACCTTGGTCTGAAGGTTCGGCTACCAACTGCACTATAAAAAAATTACAGGTGT
Organism: Panax quinquefolius; assembly: GCA_020205615.1. NCBI lineage: Eukaryota > Viridiplantae > Streptophyta > Magnoliopsida > Apiales > Araliaceae > Panax > Panax quinquefolius. The sequence goes on along the minus strand of CM035162.1, from coordinate 8,241,678 downwards.
CTTAGTGCAGTTGGTTACTTTGGTATGAAAGTTTTGTTACCTTGGTATGAAAGTTTGCTTACCTTGATCTCGAAGGTTTATTCTACCAAACTTATCAAGAAAAAAAATTGAAAGTGGGAAGATGATTGATTACTTTGATATAGCGAGTTTGGTTACTTGGTGGTGTGAAAGTTTGGTTACAATCATATATCCGCTTTGAATCTTCATATCCACCGCCACCGCCTTCTTACTCGTCGAAACCCTAGTTCTTCATATCCGTAATCATGTTATCTCTTCTTCGCTTTAGCCTCCATTGCCTTGTTAGAAAAAATTCCTTTAGAGGAATACAGACCTTTGTTGAATGAAACAAAGGTTTTGTCAATTATGGGAAGAAATGTTGCTGCTTCTATATTTCAAAGTTGTCCATATGAAATGGCATCATCACCGGGCTACCAAATCATGCAATTACTACCAACTGCTAATATATATGACGAGACCAATGGGAGGTTTTGGAATAGAAATGCCTAATTATTCAATTAATATTGGTCTATCAATGCTCATATATATATATATATATATATATAGAGAGAGAGAGAAAGAATACGTTGAATGAAGAAGAATGGTGATGACTAACTGCAGTTGTTATAGACGAAGAGAGAGAGTAGAAGTCATGTGTATAACTAATCTCTAAATTAAGGAATTCTAATTTAATATTAATTCCCTAAATTAAGAAATTCTAATTGCACTAGTATTGTAAATAAATATGAAAGCGTATTAGTTGTGTAAAGATTTTATGAAAACATTATTGTTATAATTATTTTTAAAAATGTAATAAAATATGTAATTCACCCAATTAATTTTCAGATCAATTAGTTGGGTGATGAGTAGCCCAAAGAAAATTTAAGATCACTTGTTACCTAAAAATATAGCTTATCGAAATTTAGTTTAATTTACACCAGTGATATACGTGTACGTAAATGAGAGATAGAGAGATATATTAATTTGACTTGGGACTTCACATGTCAGATTATCACGAGCTTTGATATACAAGGTCCATAATGTACTGGACTCCAGACCCTCTCAAATCCTACTATGTGCTACTCAATTGGGCCGTAAATGGGAGGTGTTGCAGTACATAGGTAGCGTTTGGCATAAATTTTAATACTAAAAATTTATAAACAAAATATTTTAATTTTTCTCCATAAATTTCCTTTTCTTTTGCATCCATTTTGAAACTCACAAACACAGCGTAAAACGGAACGAAAAAGTAAAAAGACCAAACGAGACAAGTCTGGAAAGTCAAAGTCATCCCACACTGGACCGATCGCGAAGTTTCTCATATTTTCTCCCAAACACCCCTTTATTATCCCTTATATTGTTCAATCTCCCCCCCTCCCCTCCCCTCCCCTCTCCTCTCAACATTCAGTTTACAGAAGAAGGCTTCAGAAATTTACTTTTAGGCCAAATCTTCAACTCAATTTGGGTGATCCAAGTCATCTAATCAGTTAATTTCAGTCGAAGAATAAGATGTGGAAACAACAATTCGGTAAAAATGACGTGGAATCGGGAAGTACTCGGCCACTTTACCCTATGATGTTGGAGTCGCCGGACCTCCGGTGGTCCTTCATTCGTAAGATATACTCAATCGTAGCCATCCAATTGCTTCTTACCATCTCCGTCGGCGCAATCGTCGTTTCCATCCAACCCATCGCCACTTTCTTCGTCTCCACCGGTGCCGGTTTGGCTCTCTACATTGTTCTCATCATTACTCCCTTTATTGGTACGTTTTCTTTTTTACTATCTAGATTTTATTTTTTGGGTTTTAATTGTGAATATGTAATTGATAGTGTTTTCATTTTTATTTATTTATTTGTTGCAGTAATGTGCCCGTTATACTACTACCACCAGCGGCATCCGGTGAATTATATATTACTTGGGGTGTTCACGATTACCTTTTCTTTTGCCATTGGTTTGACTTGTGCATTTACCAGTGGTATGTTTATTTTCTTGATCCCTATCTTTTTGTTTGGTTTGTGCTACATAAGTTAGAAAATGGATTATACGTTTGTGATTGTAAGTATATTATCAATTCACCGAGTATTTGTTATCACTATTATTAAATGCTTTGCTGTTGTGATTTGTTTATTTAGTGTATCAAATGATTTCTTTTCTCACTCTTTCATCACTTGGTAGGGTGTGATATCTAAAGGATTTTATAGAATACTAAAGAATTGTTACAAAAAGAAGATATAAAAGGATGTGTTTGGCCCATGTATGGTCAATCATCTACTAATTAAACTTTGACACATAATTTTGTAAACTAGTTTTTGTAAGAGCTCGGATTTTATATCCCCTCACAGACTGTTTAGTGAAAAATATATAAATTTAGAAGTTACCCGAGGCCAAGCTTAGGTCCATTTGGAAATAGGACTTATTTAGAGAAGTTTCTTTATCATGTTTATATGTGTATATGTATAAGTTATTCACAAAGAACTAAAAAGATTAAAAGCTAAAATTAGTGATAGAAATTTAATAGATGGGATTATCTTTTCCAACAAGGCTTTAGAGGGTGAGTGACTGAGTTTAGACCAATGACTTCAATCATTGTTTGTCAGCAATTTATAAGCGGGTGTACGCAGATATAGACAGAACTCCTCTTTTATAAAGTAAATATTGGGCTGAAACATATGTTAAGGAGGTTGAAAATAACGATAATGAACCTTAAAAAAGAAGAAAAAGAAATGAAGAAATACCAATATGCAAAATGCATTTCATTTTGGTCATTCCTATGTTGACTAGCCCCTACTCGTGTTAGGACGTGGTTTTCTTGAATTTATGTAACCAAAGTTTTTGGCGTACTATGTTCTTTTGCTTATATTGGTTTTGAGTATCAATGGGTATTTCATTTATTGATGATAATATATTCTATAAGAAAGTTGGTGTTTATGCAAGACAAATATGATTCCAAAATAGGCTTAGTGTCCTTTAAAGCATCTTTTAGAATTGTGTGAAATTTAAACCTTCTGTTTGCAGAACAGTTTACTCTTGTTATATTTGAAGCTGTTTGTAGAGCTGGGGTATTTAAGATCCTGTTCGGGAGCTCCTTATAAGTTGGTTTGACCAACTTATAAAGAGCTTTTTACTGTTTTGAGTGTTCGGGAATGACTTATTTTTTGACTTATAAGTCAAAAAATAATAAGTAACAATTTCTAACTTAAAAAAATGACTTATAAGTCATTCTTAATAAGCTATTTTGACCAAATGTAAAGTCTCTTTTGCCCTTCTATTATATGGATAAATTACATGTCTACCCTTTATAACCCAAGACCTCTGATCTCTTTCTCTTCTCTTCTCTTCTAACGTAAACATTCCAAATTGATGGTAATATTCCAGATGAATGGTATCAAATTGCACAGAGAAATGATGCAAAACATAGCTCATAAATGTAAACTAAATACAACAAAATAGTCCACATAAAGAATTACCTGGGTTTCTAGTGAGAGAATCTATAGAGAGAAAGAGGAAGAGAGAAGTAGCAGATCTTTGGACTGTAGAAAATACTACACAGTTGACTATAAAGCATTCCAAATTCCAATTGAGGGTAGGGAGGCGACCAATGACTGAAATTTTCTCGACTTCGTATTTTGGAGTTTGGGTAGGAGACGACTTCGTATTTGGGATCTTTGAACTTCGTATTTTATGAGTTTGGGTGTTTGGGTAGGAGACTTCACAAAATTTTATTAGTTTTTACTTTATATTTTTTAATATTAACATTAAAAGTAAAATAATAATTTTAATGTTTTGCTTAAATAATATTGGGTTATTTTTTTACCACCATAATATGTAGTTCTTAATATAGAGGCTTTCAATTGCCAAGTATAAAATTGGGGTTGTTTTATTCTTAAGTATTGAATATAGTTGTTCACCAATAAGTCATTTAAATAATAAGTTGTTTATCAATAAGTTACTTACCAATAATAAGTTGTTTACCAATAAGTTGTTTAAATAATAAGTTATTTACCAATAATAAGTTGTTTGCCAATAAGTCTGTTTAAATAATAAGTTGTTTATCAATAAGTTGTTTACTAATAAGTTACTTACCAATAATAAGTTGTTTACCAATAAAGTCATTTAAATAATAAGTTATTTACCAATAATAAGTTGTTTGCCAATAAACTGTTTAGATAATAAGTTATTTTTATCAATAAGTTGTTTACCAATAATAAGTTGTTTATCAATAAACTAAACTGTTTATCAATAATAAGTTGTTTACCAATAATAAGTTGGTTGCCAATAAGCTGTTTAGATAATAAGTTATTTTTATCAATAAGTTGTTTACCAATAATAAGTTGTTTATCAATAAACTGTTTATTAATAATAAGTTGTTTACCAAAAATTTGTTTTAAATAATAAGATGTTTACTAATAAGTTGTTTAAATAATAAGTTGTTTATTAATAATCTGTTTAAATAATAAGATATTTAAATAATAAAATTTTTACTAATAAATTTGGTTAAATAATTAGTAGTTTATCAATAATAAGTTGTGTACCAATAAGTCATTTTACCAATAAGTTGTTTATCATTAATAAGTTGTTTAAATAATAAGTTGTTTACTAATAATAAGTTGGTTACCAATAAGATGTTTACCAATAATAATTTGTTTACAAATAAGTCATTTAAATAATAAGTTCATTATCAATAATAAATTGTTTTACCAATAAACATTTAAATAATAAGTTGTTGCCAATAATAAGATGTTTATCAATAAGCTGTTTACATAACAAGTTGTTTACCAATAATAACTTTCGATATGATATTTAATCAATATATCTTTTTATAATGTCCTTTTTAGTAATCTCTATATTTTATTTTAACTTATAAGTCATTATCAGTCGAACACCTTCATAAGAGTTTGTAATCCCTTATGATAATTTCAACTATTTGACATTTGGTTGTTAAGAGTTTGGTGATGTTAATTATTCCCCTTTCCTTTTGTTAATTTGATCTTAAAATCTTGTCCAACTTAAATTGGCTGTGCAGGAAAGGTTATCTTGGAAGCTGTTATTTTAACAGCTGTGGTGGTTGTGAGTCTTACTCTGTACACATTTTGGGCAGCAAGAAGAGGCTATGATTTCAATTTCTTAGGGCCCTTCTTATTTGGTGCAGTTATCGTCCTTTTGGTGTTTTCCATGATTCAGGTGTGTAGATATGTATAACTTACTGCGTTATGTTTTTTATTAGATTGCAAAGTGTATGCTTGCTTTGTTTGGTTGGGCTCTGATAATTTTCTATATTTCAGATACTATTTCCCCTGGGGAAAATATCAGTGATGATCTATGGGTGTCTAGCATCAGTTATATTTTGTGGGTACATTGTATATGATACAGATAATTTGATCAAGAGGTACTCATATGATGAGTACATATGGGCTGCGGTTGCTCTTTATCTAGATATCGTCAACCTCTTCCTTTCGCTGCTCACTGTTTTTAGAGCTGCTGATAGTTAGACAGAGAAGTGTTTTAGATTCTTCTCTTTCCACCTCTTCATAACCATTTGTGGATGACAAGGCGTATGCAAGTGTTATGTGTTTTACCCTATAATGTATCTAGACCAATGTATACCTGATATTGTCTTTGAAATAAAATAATTTGATACAAATAGTTATTAGTAGTCTTTCTGTCGGATTCGGTTATCATAAAGTTAATTTAAGCGATAAGTTAATCGAATCGCCAATCTGATGTGTTGAGATCACCTTCGCGCTGCGATATCGATCAGATTGTATCAATCGATTAAAAAGAAATCTTTCACGTTAACCGCATTTCTCCTTTTTGCCCCTAAACTTCTTTGCTCATTCTTTCACATAAACGTTCATTCTTTTTGTACTCGGTGTCTTGTGAGTTTGAAGGTGTGGGTAGATATTACACTAATATCTTCCGCACCGTGCAAGTAACATAGTTGGGCTTTTTCTAGACTACTTTCTTTTAAAGTCCAAGTAAATGTTTTATAATAATCAAAATTTATGTTATACGAACGTATTCAATATTATTAATGGCCCATTTCCAAATAATAGTGTTACGTTTTGAGGAGCTAGTTCCAATTCTGCAGGTGTGCCAGCTAAACATTGAAGTATTGGTTTATTGGATTTTTTTTTTTTATATATATTTATATTTTAAATGACCTAAATCTATAAACGAAACAAGAATATTGACTACAAACATTTAAATACAACTATACAAGTAATCCATTTTATATAGGTTTAAAATAGTAAATATTAAGATTTTGAAAGTCATCTTATATATTGTGAAAAATTTATATCGAATTACAATTCTGACGGATATCATTACATGGATTGGTTCACTGTATTGAATATATCGTAAAAATATTGGATAATAATTATAAAATTAGTTTAATATATCGAATATATCTTAAAAGTATTACCAATTAGATTTATTCACATGACTTGTAATAAAAAAATCGACATGCAATATATATATATATATATATATATATATATCATTTTCTCATTCTGAAATGAGAGATGAAAAGTGCTGTTTGCTTTCCAACCTCCACTCGAACATCTAATTGTGGATGTTGACGATAAGCCCAGATAGACCCTTGATGTTAGCTGGATTGAGGTCTCACTGTCTGAGCATAAGAGTTAATTAGGATGTGGATGAATCTATTGTTTGAGAATCTATGTAATTACTTATAGGTGGACGAAAAAAATTAACAAATACAAACAAAAATTCATGTGTCCTGAAAGGGGGCCCATCAAAAGTGAAGGAATCTCTCAATCGCTAGAGAAATTCGTTTCTCTGCAGTAATTTCTTTCCTCTTTGAGCTGTCAAAAAAGAAGAAGAATTTTTTGATAATCTGGTAGTGTTTACTTTGGGTCCTTTCTAAGGCCTCTAAGCAGGTTATTATGAGTATTCGTCAAGAAAATAGTCTTCTGTAATGGAGGAATGGGGACAATTTCACGACAGGAGTAGCATAGCATCTGACAAGGAATTATTTCTGAAAAGTCTCAAAACTACGTCAGTCATTCACTGCGGTGCCTGTGCTGCCTTAGCTTAGCTGCACCCTGATTATACAACTCATGCTCTTCATTATGTGCTCTTACATTTGAACTCCAACATGTATTGCTGTCTTTTGTCCAAAGAATATACCTTGCAGGCTGGCACTCTCAAATTAGCACCTCCATGGCCATGTTGGAATTAGTGTCAATGTTCTCGTAATGCATTGGATATTTAATTCCATTATTCCAATTATCCTCCAACTCCTAATTGAGCCCAAACTATTTTCTTCACCGGTGGTTGGTATAGCTAGCTTATGTTTCTTCTTTTTGCTGTACCGCATGCCTTAAGTTTCAATTTAAACAAGAAGCTAGAATTGAATTCGAGAACTACTGATGTTATTAAGGACACTGTTCTGTCGATAAAATTTAGAGCAAAGTTCACCTGTCCTGATTGGATCTTATATATGTTACTATAGTGTTATAAAATTGCAGTTCTCTTTAGTATTTGCAGGAGAAACTAGATTGACATTATGTGAAGTGATCGCTAATCCTATAAACATACTATACTGTTGATGGTTTCTGTTTAGAAATGGTATCTGACTAACTGTAATTTCAATGTATAGTAACACTAAAATCTTTGGGGAATTTGACTTTTCTTATTTGTAATTAATAATAGGTATATAACTATTATTTAGAGGATGTAATTAAATGGTATTTGTTACGCTAGTATACTGTCTAGCGCCTAGATAAGTAGATATTATTGGATGGTGAGAGTATTGTTATCAAGAATTACATAGCACACATTCTTGAACAAAGGAAATCAAGGATGGCTTATGATGTTTCCAAAATAAAGATCAAAGGAGCATGCATGATCTGTGTTGGGCTTACGAAAGCAGAGGAAAAGGAAAAGGAAATTTCATTACGAGTTTTAGAGACAGACAAGACACACCACCAAGTCAAGGATGGTGCTAAGCTAAGCTTTGTAGAATTATGTAAAATTATAATCATATCATCACTCTTAATATCTCTGAACCACCAAGTCAAAGTAATTCTCTCTCTCTCTCTCTCCTCCCTCTTTGGAAGTTTATTTGGTACACAAACTTCTTTATCTAAATTTAAGATATAGTTATTAATTATGGAGCGAATCATAATAATGGGGTGGGATTAACAGTTTTGGGACATGTTAACTAGGATGGATCAGGTAATTCAGGATGTGGCAATGCAATAGGGCTCCCAGCTCAAAAGAGACCTCCTTGCTTCCTTGCAGTTCCTCAGAACCACCAATTCTTGTTGCTCATATGCCTTCGGCTTATTGAAAGCAACCACTTTGGTGGTAGTGCTGTTTTTGATGGGTGAGTAATGATGGTTGAGCTGATTCTTAAAACTTGCTACCGCGGGCTTGGCCCGCCAGAAATACTCGTAGGCATTAAATGAGGCGGCCGGTGCGCCTGGTATAAGACGTGCCCCCCGGGGGCGTGGCGGGAGAGACTGCGGCAATTGGGTTGTCTCCTCCTCATTCTCCTCTGCATCAACCTCCACCAATTTGGCTGGTGTATAGTTGAACTTGTGAGACCATTTTGGGTTCTGGTTTTCGATTCCCAGGAGTTTTTTCATCATTAGAGCTGACCTATGCACATTTATCAACCCACTAGTCATCTTTGGCATTGCATGCTCCATCACAATTCCCATATCTTTGGCTCCCTTAATTTCTTTCTCAACTTCTTCTTCTTCTTCTTCTTCTTCTTCTTCTTCTTCTTCTTCTTCTTCTTCTTCTTCTTCTTCTTCTTCTTCTTCTTCTTCTTCTTCTTCTTCTTCTTCTTCTTCTTCTTCATCATCATCATATTTTTCAACTTGATTTTCCTCTACATGAAAGATTTCAAACATTTCCTCAAAGTCTTCAACAAGATTAGCTCGTTCAACTTTTTCTTGCTCTTTTGGAGTATTGAGGAGGGTGAGGCGAAGGCGGCCATCTTGGCGTTGAGCGTGGAAGTTTTTAGTGGAAGGAACAGACACAGCTTCAAGGACTAAACGACCATTTACACGGTGAGAATGCATGTGAAGGGATGGCTCTTCGCAGCTACGTGTGAGTGAAGGAAGTGGAGGAGGGAAAGATCGAGGCAGCACTTTCTTACTGGCAGCTGCAGAGTAATTATACTTTGCGACAACAGGAAATTCCTCTGGATCAAAGCTACTTTGCACGTACTCTTTCTCTTGTTGAGTTTCTTCTAATTCATCAGCCTCGGAGCTAGTCTCTGAAGAAGGATGTGATGAAAACCCGTCGGAGCCTGTCTCGGATCCAAGGTTTTCGGTACATACCTCGAGGCTTTTTTCGCTTAAAGTACTGTTAGATTTTTTCACAAGAGGATGAACATAAGGAGGTGGAAGTTCCTCAGTCTTGTTAGTCTGCAATATAATTGAACTCCACACATCGTCTTGTTTTTGGAATTGATTGAGCTTTTTACCATCGAATTCTTCTACTTCTACTTCTACTTCTACTTCTACTTCGGATGAAGAAAAAGAAGAATCGATGATTGAGAGTTGTTCAGAGGATGCGATTTTTTTCATGGTGGGAGATTTGAAACCGTTTTGAACTAACCATTGCTTGGAAGACATGTCAGCTGAAAGTGTTCTTCGAAAGGAGGCAGCTGGTTTGAGACCTTGAGAGTCAGATCCGAGAATGGAGACTATTCCTTGCTTTTCCATCACCTTCGGTGCCATTTCTTCTTCAACTTTTAGAGGTGAAGAAGATAAGCGAAAGCTCTTGTTGCTAGACATCTTAGGCTGGCTGCAGCTGGCTAGTGAAGGAAAATAAGTTGTCCCTGCAAAATAAGATGAATTTTGAGAGGAAAAAAAAGGAGGAAAATTCCAATATGAAAATCAAAACTAGTACATGTCATAATATTTACAAAATTAATTTCGAGCTACTTAGTTGGTTTTTGTACATTCACGTAGCTAAATGTACATCAACTCATAATATAAGAATGGTAGATCGATCAGAACATATATGTATATGTATGTACATGTACATGTAATGCCTTATGAATTACCTCAAGCAAGCAGCAGCAGCAGCAGCAGCAAATAGCAATCCAAAGGATAGCAGTTAGAGGGAGGATGATAATATGAAGATGATGTTTGAGGAGGAGGCGGCGGCGGCGTTGTGTTGTGTTTGGGTGTGGATATGACTGCAATTACGAAGGGTGGGGAGCGTCGGGTATTTGTAGGAGCCCAAAAAGCCTATGGAACCGTGTTCATGGGACCCGCCTTGCTTAATTAAAATAAGTTTATTTATTTTCATAGGAGTATTATTAAGAACTAGAAGAATGATAATTATATCTTACCCATTTTACACCAATCTCCAATATCTCACATTTATTAAATCAAAGTGATAGCCATTGAATAATGTCTCTCGTTTTTTTGTTGTGCATACATTAGTAATTACCTTAAAAAGTCATCAAATTAATCTTATATTTCATGAATATGATCAGGGAGTACATATTTTTATAAGCAATTTAGATATTTTGGGACTCGGCTCCCTCCATTATAATTTTCTTTTAATTTTCATCTAATACATTATATTTTTATAATTTTAAATAGAATAATTAAAATCAACACGTGTCAATTAATTTGTAATATTGAGTTACATAATTGTTCCAGAAATGAAAGTAACTTTGATTTGATGAACATTTTAGATTTTTCATTAAAATTTCAATGGTTAAATTTTTCATTAAAATTTTTAACGGTTAAAATATTTTTAATGATTCTAATTTATGGCCAAATCTGATAATTTGATATGACTAGTAAATTATCCAAAATAGTTGTTAAGCACTTTGTTAAAGCGCATATTGCTAAAAATTCATGTTTTTTTACCTTTTATAGAAGAAAAAAAACATGAGTAATATTTCTATGAATAGTTTGGATTCTACGATCATGAATTGATGTTTGAGGCTAATAATAAACGTCCATCTTGAGATTGAAATTAGGATTTGAGTATGGTGAAACATTGTTATGATTTTCATTTTTCCTTGTTATTCTTTTTTAAATATATGTATGGTTATATATGGTAAAAGGCAGAGAGGTCATGTCACAAAGCTAGCAATTAATAGGAGAGCACTGGTAAATGCTAGATAAAGTAGATGGGAAAGAAAAAGAAGAAGATGAAATCAATGGGTTGAGAAGGAATCGCCTTTCACAGAGCACCGTATGATTGCCCCCCCACTCCCCCAATAATCAAAAATCTTCAATCAACGTTATATATATAGCTCCACTCCACGGAAAAAGATAGTGTCATCTCGATCATATACTACTACTATCTATAATCTATCTATAATATAATAATAATAATAAGATACAACTCAATTTAAATTTAAACGAAAAAGTACAAATACGGTTTAAATTTATTCTAATTGATTTGAATAAGAAAATATAAAGACAATTTAGATTTATTCTAATTTTTAAATATATATAGACATATATTTAATTGAGGATAAAACTAATTAATTAAGCATATTATAGTATGGTATGATGTATAAGAATATAAGGCAACGTATATACGTCTACTGAACTATGCAGGGGTGATGGGATGGGACCTCCAGCCCTCACTCTTACCCTTAGCAGATGCTGAGAGGTTTGTACGTATGTATATGGAGAAGGAATGGCAGATATGTCCGTCCACCTACACTCCTACCAAAAGGTTGTGACGTTGATCACTTCAAAGCACACAATATTTATATTATCCACATAAAACGGGAGGTATATACTTGGCCTCGTTCTAAAATAAAAGAGATATATTTTTAAAAATTACAATTATTTTATGTGTTCAAATTTATTTTTAATATTAGCTAAAAATTTATATTAATCGATACCGGTGCATGTAATGTTTGTGATAAATTAAGAATTAATTTTATGGAATTAGATAGAATTATAAAAAAGCTCGATGCATATATCTCTAAAAGAATTACTACTAATATATATATATATATATATAATTGATAATCAAAAAGATTTGCAATATACTATAGTAGTATTATTTTGTTATTTTAATTGTGTGTATGGAGAGAGAGAGAGAGAGAGAGAACCCACTTAATTCCGTAGTACACATGCACTTTGCCACACACCCAAGAGGAACGCAAATAGAAACATGGATGCTTCTTGTCTGCCTATATAAAACGATACCACTCAAACCTCCCAACCCTTATCTACAATTTATACCTTGATATCTGCCTTTGCTTTAATTAATTTCTTAGAAAGAAATTAAGCTGGTTTAATTTTTTCTTGTTGGCGGAAATTATCAAGGCCACCTACAAACATATATATATATATATATATATATATATATATATATAATTACTATATATTGATCGATCATTCAATTTGGATATCTTAAGACTTAAGGAACTTAATATTTGCTGACAAATTAAACGTACAACCGGTAAATATATATATTAGGTGTGATGAAACGCATGTAATTAGTCGATTGTTAACGTATGTTTTCAAAATGTTATGCCGACGTGTCCATCGTTACGTTTAATGCTTTACATGTTTTCTTCTACTTTTTAATTATTTCAAATAATTCTTCTGCCAATTAATTTTACGTTTATTTATTTCTATTGGAAATAATTTTTCGACTACTTTTATATATACTAACAATGAAATGTGCATATATATATATATATATATATATATATATATATATATATATATATATATATGGACCATACTACCACAAGACGTGCATCATTTTAAAGTGTCATGCAAAGTAACAAATGTGCACGTACGTAAATTAATTACTCCTCTTGGGCCATGATCCTTTTCATTATTGAAATTTGAAATTTAATTCTCTCTCCCTTAGATTATATTCTTTTGTCGCATTAATCCGAATGATTTGGGCCCAGTTATTTGATTATTCCATTGGGTCCTTTTGGTTGGATCCGATCGCATGGGTCATTTCCATTATTTGAGCTTAGTCATTGAATTGGCCCATTATACAAATTGTCATTTAACCCAGCTTTAACCGGTAATCATTACACCAAATAATAATTGACTGTTATGTCTGCCACCTTCCTGCATGACATTAATGAGGATGATGGACTCGAAATGGCCGAGCAAAGTAAATAAACGATAATAGCGGTGAGGAAGTGAACTACGAGCTTTACTTTAATTTGAGATGGAGGAGTGGGGAATGTGTCGGGAAAATAGTGGGTGTGTACTGATGGCAAGATGCAGGTGCGATATGGGGCAAAGATCACACAAGAAAGGTAGGTAACAAAATATTACACCACACACAATCAGATTTTGGTTCTCTCTCAAGCACTAGACATTATTTTCCTCCATTGTTAACCTTGTGATCGATGATCATCGACTCACGCTTGAGTTATCCTCTCGACTGCCAAGCCGTCAAGCTTTTGGTGTTGACTTGTTGGTATGCAGGAGGATATCGGATAGCGTCTTGGTGATTGGGACGTGGAAAAAGATCTTGGCGTTAACATTGGCACTAGAAGGAGGGCTGAGTTCTAGTGTCCTGAGTATTTTTCAATCACAGACTATGTTTGTTCTACGTCAGTATTCATGGTGAAGAGTAGAACACTACACACACGAAGGCGTAGATGGTTGTCGGTGAATCAAAGACCATGAGTGTACGCCAAAGATCGTTTGGGACCTCTGATAAGTGTTCACGCTAAGACGGCGTCAAACGTTCACATGAAGATTCTCGGCCGAAGGCTGTGGGTAAAGCTAAGCGAAAGCTAGTTTTCACGACGGAGAAGGTGCCGCCATGATGGGAAGCGAAGTAGAAGACACCTCGTGTGGCGCCCCCAAAATAGGTATACATCACCCATTACGAGTTGTCGATACATGATGCGAAACAACTACAACTTTATTATTACAACAATAAAAGCGTGAGTTTGAATACAAATATTATCTTCTAGATAATATCTATACTCAAATAAATCCTCATCACATTTATTGATACATTATTTTACAAAAATGGTGAGGACTACTAAACAACTCTCTCTAGAACCTTCATTCCATACCCAGACTGCGTCTCATTATATTCTCGCATCCCGAGAAGAAAAATAGAAACAAAAGGAAAAGGGTGAGCTCAACTAGCCGAGGTAAAGAATATTATGACTAAGATAATATACAACAAATTATCGTTAGTCTTCAATGAGGAAAAATCTAATAGAATACAATAGACAACAAGTTTTAAATCAATATTCGCAATGAAAATAATAATTCATTAGAAGAGTTAAGTAGAGAATGCAAACTACTATCTTCATGTATGAATTTAAAAGTTTATCGTCTATCTTTTATCCCTGTTACATCAATCAATATATATCTGGAATCAAATATTCATCTTTGCACTCTGAGCCAAAGATATTCATCGATTGGTCGTGTTCATCTAAACACTGCTCATCTTTGCACTACAGGCCAAAGATATTCATCGAAATCATTCATCTTCGACTACAGCCAAAGATATTCAATAATATCATCATTTAAGGCCCGAGGATAATGAAAATATTTTTAAAGAAACGAATCCCGGTGAAACAAAATGACAAGGATTAAGGATTAAGGATTAGTACTTTGTTTTATCCATGTCCAATAATACCTCAAAAATAATCATAGTGGTGTAAAATTCAAGAATGATCAAAACATGGATACAATCAAAGCTAGTATCAAGAATAGATATTTTGAATGAAAAGGAAAATTTTCATTTTTCGATGAATAGTGCAGATATCGTGAAATAGTGCCGATATCGTGAATAAGTAACTCCAAACACTAAAAGTTCCAAATTTGATTAAAAGTTCAGATCAATACTTGGCATAATGATATTAGAATAAATAATATCATTAAAAATAATATCCTTTACCTCGAAAGATCAAGTCTTTAAATTGAAACACGCATTATGACTTGAACTTGCACCGTAGTATAGCAATACTCAAAATATACTCAAAATACTCACAAGAATACGCTCGATATATATAGAGAGAAAACTTGATTTTGGTGTAATTTTCAATTCTAACCTAAGCACCCTATTTATAGAAAAATGCTTTAGAACACCAAAGCGAAAATTTAATATAATATTAATATATAAATTAAATTTTCCTACGCCTAACCTTCCAAGAACTGAATTCAGCGCATTCAACACACATGTGTAACACACCATAATGAAAAAAACGTTTTGTTATTTAAAATATTTTAAACTTCCAAAAATCAATTATTTTGAACTTGAACTTCAATAATTCACAATAAATAGCCCTTTTGTCGAGAAAATTCCAAACTCGCGTCTTTTTATAGGAAATTCAATTCTCTACAACTTTCTGAAGAAAGTTTTCCAAATTACAAGCGTAAATTGAAGAAATCCACAAACGCAGGCGATTTTACTGTGCTATAATCAAATTTCGATCAAGAAATGGGGTCCAACGACACATAAAACATGCTTTAAATATTTTTGGTAACAAAAATACACCTCCTCCACATATACTCATATATCCCACATTCATCTTAAAATATCATCATTATTATATTATTAAAATATAATAATATATTTAAATGAATTATTTTATCAAAAAGATAAAATTTCAATTTTCAACAATTGTCACATTAAAAATTTTCTCCATCTATATCAACATAAAATCAATATTTTCCTCATCATATGAATCAATAATTAATTATTCACAAATAATATTACTGTAATCACAATATTGATAATGAGCGGTTCCACGATAAATTTGGGGCTTTCAATAAGAATTTCTCCTTATTATGCGCGTAATTAGGTGACCAAACCTCTCCTGAGATGTAACTTTCTAGATATTGCCAATAATATTATCTAATAATATTATTAGGATAATATGAATTATTGTTTCGATAATGAAAAATCTTGTGTAATGACAATTATCAAAACAACAATGACAATATAAAATATCAACGCAAACAATTATTAAATCAATAAAATCTTTGAGCGATAATTATCGTAACAATTATTGAGTAGTGCCTTCTTTACGTAAGAATCAATAATTGGTGCGATACTGGTATCTTCTTGTGTTTTAAACCGCCGAGTATTTTTAATAAAGATTAATTGTAATAACTACGCTGTAGTTATTTTTAAACAACTTATATTTGTCGTTTTCTTCATCCAATCTTTTACGTTATGGGGCCCACAAAAGATCGCATCGTCAGATACGAATATTGTGGCGCCCCAAATAGGTATACATCACCTATTACGAGGTTGTCAATACATAGTGCGAAACAACTACAACTTTATTATTACAACAAGAAAGCGTGAGTTTGAATACAAATATTATCTTCTGAACAATATCTATACTCAAATAAATCCTCATCACATTTATTGATACATTAATTTACAAAAATGGTGAGGACTACTAAACAATTCTTTCTAAAACCTTCATTCCATACCCCGACTCGTACTCTCATGTATGTTTCGCCTCACGAGAAGAAAAATGGAACAAAAGGAAAAGGGTGAGCTCAACTAGCCCCAAGTAAAGAATATTATGACTAAGATAATATACAACAAATTATCGTTAGTCTTCAACAGGGAAAAATCTAATAGAATACAATAGACAACAAATTTTAAATCAATATTCGCAGTGGAAATAATAATTCATTAGAAGAGTTAAGTAGAGAATACAAACTACTATCTTCTATGTATGAATTTAAAAGTTCATCGTCTATCTTTTATCCCTGTAACATCAATCAATATATATCTGGAATCAAATATTCATCTTTGCACTCACTGGCCAAAGATATTCATCCGATTGGTCGTGTTCATCTAAACACTGTTCATCTTTGCACTCACTGAGCCAAAGATATTCATCGAAATCATTCATCTTTGCACTACTGGGCCAAAGATATTCAATAATATCATCATTTAAGACCGAGGATGATGAAAAATATTTTAAAAAGCGAATCGGGTGAAACAAAATGACAAGGATTAAGGATTAAGGATTAGTACTGCTTTGTTTTATCCATGTTCAAAAATACCTCAAAAATAATCATAGTGGTGTAAAATTCAAGAATGATCAAAATATGGATACAATCAAAGCTAGTATCTAGAATAGATATTTTGGACAAAAGAAGAAATTTTATTTTAAATTGAATAGTCAGAGTATCGTGAATAGTGCCGTATCGTGAATAGTAACTCAAGACACCAAAAGATAGAAATTTCCCAAAAAATATCTTCACGCTTCATGAATAGTACTCATGAATAGTAACTCGTGAATAGTAACTCGTGAATAGTAACTCATGAATAGTAACTCATGAATAAGAACTCATGAATAGTAACTCCGACATGGAAAAGTTTCAAATTTGATAAAAAATTTCAACCAATATTTCAAAGATAATGATATTGAAGAAATAATATCATTCGAGAAGAAAATAACATCCCTTACCTCGAAAGATTAGTACTTCTAGCTAGAATCTAGGGTATAGTCTTTGAAGGGAACTCAGACCATCTAACAATACTCAAAGTATACTCAAAATACTCACAAGAATACGCTCGATAATATAGAGAGAAAACTTGATTTACGGTGTGATTTTCAATTCTAACATAAGCACCTATTTATAGGAAAATGCTTAGAACACAAAAAGAAAGAATTTAATATAATATTATTATTTATAATAAAATTTTCTACATAACCTTCCAAGAACTGAATTCAGCTCATTCAACCCACATGTGTAACACACCATAATGTAAAAACATTTTCTAATTTTAAATATTTTAAACTTTCAAAAATCAATTATTTTGAGCTTTGAACTTCAATAATTCATAATAAATAGCCCTTTCATCAGAAAAATTGAATCTCTTGATTTTTATAGGAAATTCAATTCTCTACAACTTTGCGAAGAAAGTTTTTCTAAATTCCAAATAGAAATTGAAAAGAAATCCACAAAGCAGACGATTTTACTGGTTATAATCAAATTCGATCAATAAATGGGGTCCACCGAGCATGTTTAACATGTTTTAAACATTTATTGCAACAAAAATACTCTTCCTCCTCGTATACTCATATATCCCACATTCGTTGTAAAAATATCACCATTATTATATTATTAAAATATAATAATATATTTAAATGAATTATTTTATCGTAAAAAGATAAAATTTCAATTTTCAACAATTGTCACATTAAAATTTTTCTCCATCTATATCCACATAAAATCAATATTTTCCTCATCATATGAATCAATAATTAATTATTCACAAATAATATTATGGAATCACAATATTGACAACCGTGCAGTTCACAGGAAAAGGGGCTTTCAATAAGAATTTCTTCTTCTTCTTGGCCTTGATTAGGTGACCAAACTCTCCTTAGACAGAACTTTCTAGACATTGCCAATAATGTTATCTAATAATGTTATTAGAGATAATATGAATTATTGCTTCGATAATGAAAAAAATCTTGTATAATGACAATTATTGAAACAACAAAGAATATAAAATATTAACGCAAAGCAATTATTAACTCAATAAAATAATTGAATAAATAATTATCGTAATCATTATTGAGTAAGTGCCTTCACGTAAGAATCAATAATTGGTGTAATACCGTGTCTTCTTGTGTTTTAACCTCGGGTATTTTAACAAGATTAGCAGTAATAACTACTGTAGATTATTTTTAAACCACTTATATTTGTCGTTTTCTTCATCCAATCGCTTTCAGTTATGGGCCCACACATGGTGCTACGTGCAAGTCGCATTTAAATATTCACAAAGATTGAATATTCCACGACCAAACGAATATTCCCCGACAACAATGAATATTTTATAACCACTTGCTTATTTTGAAGTATTTGCGTATTTTACCCCTAACTATCCACATTAATCAAATCAACCCTTAATATTTTAAAATAATAAATAGAGAAAATTAAATTTCATTAATAATAAGTTGGGGTCTTACAAATATTTCTCGACAGCAAGAATATTCCACGACCAAACGAATATTCCCCGACAATAATGAATATTTTATAACCACTTGCTTATTTTGAAATATTTGCGTATTTTACCCATAACTATCCACATTAATCAAATCAACCCTTACTATTTTAAAATAATAAATAGAGAAAATTAAATTTCATTAATAATAAGTTGGGGTCTTTACAACCTCCCTCCTTTTGAAATTTCGTCCTCAAAATTGACGTGACGTGCACACGGTGTTTGAAAAGGTGAGGATACCTCGCTTTCATTTCCGTTTCCAATCCCGGTCATTTCCTCTATAAAGCATGATTCCTCCACAAAACTTTAAATTGTGGTATGACCTTTCTGTAGCGTAGGACATGCTCCTTCCTATCCAAGATCTTGGCAAGTACCTCCTCATACGTTAAGTCTTCGGCTATCTCGTCCGGTTCTAACTCTATAACGTGGTTCGGGTCTTTCACATATTTACAAAGTATAGATATGTGAAACACATTATGAACACGAGACATACTCGGAGGTAACACGAGTCTATAGGTTACATTTCCTACTCGGTCAAGAATTTGAAATGGACCAATAAATCGTGGATTGAGCTTTCCTCTCTTCCCAAATCTTGTAACTCCCTTCCATGGAGCAACTCGCAACAATACATGATCCCCTATACTAAATTCCACGTCCTTTCGATGAAGATCCGCATAACTCTTTTGTCGATCTTGTCTTGGTTTGTATACGTTGTCGAATCATTTGGATCTTTTTCCGTAGTCATACGCATTCAACTCTGGTCCCAACAATGTTGCTTCACCCACATCATCCCAACATATTGAGAAGCGACACTTTTCGTCCATATAATGCTTCAAATGGAGCCACACCTATACTTTTCGATAAGCATTGTTGTTGTAGGAGAATTCCACCGATGGTAAATACTTATCCTAACCGCCTTGAAGTCAGGACACGAGTCTTAATAGATCTTCAAGAGTTTGAATAATCTCTCTCGATTGTCCGTCTGGTTTGAGGATGGTATGCGAATCAATCGTAAACCGTGCCCATAGTTTTTTTCAAGCTAACCCAAAATCTTGAAGTGAATCTTGGGTCACGATCCGAAACTATGGATACTGGCATGCCATGCAACATCACAATCTCATTTACTTATATACTAGCAAGACGTTCAAGGGAATAACTCTCCCGTATCGGCAAGAAATGAGTAGACTTGGTTAATCTATCAACAATAACCCAAATAGCATTGATGCCTTGAGAAACCGTAGGAAGACCCGTAACGAAATCCATGGTAATGTGTTCCCACTTCCATTTCGGAATCTCAAGTGGTTGCAACGGACCCTTAGGTACTAGATGCTCCGCCTTTACACGTTGACAAGTTAAACACGTTGAGATAAACTTTGCAATCTCTCTCTTCATATTGTTCCACCAAAATGTATGTCGAATATCACGATACATTTTGGTACTTCCAGGATGGATTGCAAATGGTGTATTGTGTGCCTCCATCATAATCTTGTACTTCAAATCGAGTCGTTAGGGACACAAAGTGCGGAGTGGACTCAAGTATTCCTTCTTCATCAATTCTCGCCTACGGAATAGCACCTTCTTGTACTTTTTTTTTCTTCATACGCATCATTTCCGATTCGGTGGCTTGAGCAACCTTAACTTTTCTATTAAAGTTGGCTCTACGCGTATACTTGACATCATCGCACTCATTCCTCGCGATATGATCTTCTACTCAACGCATCATTCTAACGTTCGCTTTTCAGGATGGTATTGAATAGTGTGGTCGTAGTCTTTCAATAGCTCGAGCCAACGTCATTGCAGCGTGTTGAGTTCTTTTGAGTGAAGAAATATTTAAGGCTTTTATGGTGCGAATATATCTCCACTTTCTCCCATATAGATAGTGCCTCCATATCTTTAAGCGGCGAAAACGATCGCTACCAACTCTAGATCATGAGTAGGATAATTCCTCTTATATTCTTTAAGTTGTCATGAGGCATAGGCTATGACTTTCCCACGTTGCATGAGAACACATCCCAACCCTTTGCTCAAGCATCATTTTGTAGATAACAAATCCATCCGAACCGGTGGTATTGTTAGAATCGGTGCTTAGAAATGAGTCTCTCTTGAGCTCTTGGAAACTCTTCTCGCATTCCTCGTTCCATACGAATTTTATATCTTTTCGAGTCAGCTGAGTTAATGGAGTAGCGATTCGAGAAAATCCTTCCACGAATCTCCGATAATAACCACTAAGCCCGTAAAGCTACGTCTTCCGGCCACCGACTTTGGTTGCTCCCTAACTTTGTATTGCTTCAATTTTCACGGGTCCACGGATACTCCATGTTTTGACACCACGTGCCCAAGAAATGCTACTTCCTCAAGCCAAAACTCGCATTTCTTTAATTTGGCATATAGTTTGTTTTCACGAAGCCTTTGGAGTACCAGCTTCAAATGGTGCTCATGATCATCATGATTTTGGAATATATGAGGATGTCATCAATAAAAACACAACAACGAACCGATCCAAATATTCCTTGAATACTCGGTTCATCATATCCATGAAAAGCCGCAGGAGCATTAGTCAATCCAAAGACATGACTAAGAATTCACAATGCCCATACCGAAGTTCTAAAGCGGTCTTTGGAATATCCTCGATTCTAATCTTCATTTGATGATATCCGTAAGCGAAGATCGATCTTTGAAAAAAAATTGTGCCCTCTTGCGGTTGGTCAAACAAGTCATCAATACAAGGTGAGGATACCTATTCTTAATGGTGACATGATTCAATTCCCGATAGTCAATACAAAGTCGCATACTCCCGCTTTTCTTACTGAATAAAACAGGGAGCACCCGAGGAGATGCATTTAGGCGAATGAAACCGATGTCCAACAATTCTCGTAGTTGGACCTTTAACTCCTGAAGTTCAATAGTAGCCATTCGATATGGGGTTTTAGAAATGGGCTTTGTACCAGTTCAAGATCAATAAAGAATTCAACTTCACGTTACGGGGGTAAGGCGTAGAAGTTCTTCAGAAATACGTCAGAAAGTCAATAACAACAAGGAATATTATTCAAATTTGACGTGTCTTTATTCAAATCCATAACATGGGCTAAGAAAGCTTGACATCCGCTTTTCAATAAACGAATAGCTTTATGATTAGATATGACATGGTGATTGATTTTAATGGTTTAGTTGCTTGAATTGCATACAACAAAGTTGGTTAGGAATATTTAAACTAACAACCTTACGAAAACAATCAATTTTGGCATGATGAGTAGTTAACCAATCAATCCCTAAAATCACATCAAAAGCAAAGTATCTTTAAAGAGATAAAGGTCAACGGGTAAGGTGATGGTGCCAACTTGAATCAAACAAGATTTATAAGCAGTGGATGTGATGAAAGTTTCTCTAACGGAGTTTCCACAGATAGGTCAAAGTCTAATTTCTCCGAGTCAAGTTTAAAGCGTTGAGCACAAGCGGGAGAGATAAATGAATGGGTAAAGACCCCAGATCAAGTAAAAGGTATAAACTTCGCAAGAATTTATAAATAGCTTACCCGTGATCACCTCGTTTGAGTTCCTCGTATTTTGACCAGTCACAACAAACGCTCTTCCAGGAACCGTTTGTAAGACCCCAAATAATTAATTAATGAAATTTATTTTCCTCTATTATTTCTTTTAATTAGTAAGGGTTGATTTGATTAATGTGGTTAGTTATGGGTAAAATGCGCAAATATTTTAAATAAGAAGGTGGTTATAAAATATTTATTTTTGTCGGAAATATTCGTTTGGTCGTGGAATATTCTTACTGTCGGGGAATATTCGTATTTACCAGTAGCGATTTAATGTGGGCCCCATAACGGAAAGCGATTGGATGAAGAAAACGACAAATATAAGTTGTTTAAAAATAACGGCGTAGTTGTTACCGTTAACACTGTTGGAATACCCGGTGGTTAAAACACGATGAATGGCGTTGTTGTCAGACCTTGAAGATACCAGGTATTGCACCAATTATTGAAGGCACTACTCAATAATGGTTACAGTAATTACTGTTCAGTATTTTATTTTATTGATTCAATAATTGCTGCGTTGATATTTTATATTGTTGTTGTTTCAATAATTGTCATTACACAAAGTATTTTCCTTTATCGGAGAATCTAATTGCGTGCCAGTAAGCAGAGATCCTTATTGGAAAGCCCCCCTATATCACAGGAACCGCACGGTTGTCAATAATGTGATTACGTAATATTATTTATGAATAATTAATTATTGATTTATATGATGAGAAAAATATTGATTTTATGAGGATATAGATGGAGAAAAATTTTAATGTGACAATTGTTGAAAATTAATATTTTATCTTTTTACGATAAAATAATTCATTTAAATATATTATTTTAATAATATATTAACGATGATATTTTTACAATGAATGTGGGATATATGAGTATATGAGGAGGAAGAGTATTTTTGTGGCATTAAATGTTTAACACATGTTTTGTGTGTGGTGGACACAATTATTGACCGAAATTTGATTAATCGTCTCGTAAAATTGCCCGCTTGTGGATTTTTGGTCAATTTCTCATTTGAATTTGGAAAAACTTTCTTACGCAAAGTTGTAGAGAATTGAATTTCCTATAAAAATTCGCAAGATTTGAATTTTCTGATAAAAGGGCTATTTATTATGAATTATTGATGTTCTGAAGTTCTGAAATAATTAATTTTTGGGAGTTTTACTTAATTATTTTGAGAAAAACGTTTTTTGCAACTAAGTTGGCCTCACATGTGATTCAAATGGGCTAAGATCAGTTGTATAAGGTGGGCTAAGGAAAATGTGAAAAATATATTAATATTATATTTAATTTTCTACTTTGGTGTTCTAAGCATTTTCCTATAAATAGGGTGCTTAGGTTAGAATTGAAAATTACACCAGAAACTGAAGTTTCTCTCTATTTCTCTCCCGATATATTGAGCGTATTCTTGTGAGTATACTTTGAGTGTTGTTATACTATGCAAGTTCCTTCAAACCATGTATCCAGCTTTTTTCAAATCAAGCAATAGTTTTGTGAGGTAAGGGATGTTATTTTTTCATAATGATGTTATTCTTTCAATATTATTATGTCAAAATATTGATCTCAAGTTTTATCAAATTTGGAACTTTTGGTGTCTGGGGTTCTTATTCACGATATCTGACTTTATTCACGAATACTACTGCACTATTCACGGAAAAGTTAAATTTTGTTTTTTGTCCAAAATATCTATTATGGATACTAGCTTTGATTGTATCCATGTTTTGATCATTCTTGAATTTTACTTCACTATGATTATTATTGAGGTATTTTGGGACGTGAATAAACCGAATTACTTAATCCTTAATCCTTAATCCTCGTCTTTTGTTTCTTTGGATTCGTTTCTTTAAAATTATTTTCATCATCCTGACCTAAATGATGATGTTATTGAATATATTTGGCTGTGGTGCAAAGATGGTTGATTTTCTTATGAATATCTTTGGCCCAGAAAGTGCAAAAGATGAAGCAGTGTTGAGGTGAACATGACTAATCGATGAATATCTTTGGCTCGTAGTGCAAAGATGAATATTTGATTCAAGATGTATATTGATTGATGTTACTGGGGATAAAAAATATCGATGATGGACTTTTAAATTTATAGATAATAGTAGAATTCATTCTCTACTTAACTCTTTTATGAATTAATATTTTCCGCTGAATATTGCTCTAAAACTTGTTGTTTAATGTATTCTCTCGTATTTTTCCCTGTTGAAGACTAACGATAATTTGTTGTATATTATCTTAGTCATAATATTCTTTATTGGGCTAGTTGAGCTCACCCTTTTCCCTTTTTGTTCCATTTTTCTTCTCGTGAGGCGAGAATGTAGCGAGAAAGTACTTGGTGGGGTATGGAATGAAGGTTCTAGAGAGTTGTTTAGTAGTCCTCACCATTTTGTAAAATAATGTATCAATAAATGTGATGAGAATTTATTTGGGTATAGATATTGTCTAGAAGATAATATTTGTATTCAAACTCACAGCTTTTCTTGTTGTAATAATAAAGTTGTAGTTGTTTTACATCATGTATTGATAACTCGGAATGGGTGATGTATACCTATTTTGGGGGCGCCACACCATTGATTTTTGACTTTTTCCGGGACAAGATAATCTCGAAAGCGATATGTCCTTCCTTTCCACAATTATAACATACCTTGAATTGTTGTGAAAGGCGGTTTGGTCGATATGTCCCTCTTTCCGCATTTATAAAGATATGACCGGTGGTCGTTTTCCTCCCTTAGAACCCGTCACGCAAGACTTTGCTGTCTTCACATGGTCGTTGTTAAATCTCCTCTTTTAAAATCTCCTCCCGACTCGCTTCTTCTATTTTCATGGCCATGATTACCACCAGAGTGGTTACCATTTTGTCCGTCTTTTCTTTCTCCGCTTAGTTATCATTGTTTTGTTGATCGCTATCTCGGTATTATCACGGTTGTGGTCCCTCGGTTGGCCGTATCTTCGTTATCTCATTTCTAATAATTGAGCCTCATTTTACAACATCCACGAATAGAGAGAAAATTTATGAGAAATGAGATATTGTCGTATCTTGGGTTTCAAACCTCTCGAAGCACCGCGTCATACGTTCCTCATTCTCCACCAAATGCGGTAAACACGGATAACTCGCAAACTTTGCCTCGTCATTGAGACACCGTCGTGTTATTCTCGAAATATGATGAACACTTTCGAGGAAAGTATTTTGAAAGTATTTGTCATTAAATAGTTTCAAAAATGTCTCCCAAGACATGATGAGTGTGGTGGATGGGTGCGCTTCACAGACTCCCACCGATAGTCCGCTTCGCCACGGAACATAAAGGTGGCGAATGGAACCTTCTGTTCTACGTGCATCCCAAGATATCGAATATCTTGTTAATTTGCTTGACCCGTGTTTCCGCCGTGATCGGATCCGCTTTCCATTAAATTCGGTGGTCCCAACTCTTTGAATCTGCTTTGTGACAACTCGTGAATTGCTATCATTTCTCTCAGGTATTTTGAACACGAGTCTCCTAAATGCGATTTTGCATGAATCGCAAAAAGCTTCTAAACATCCCTCGTTCATCATCGCTTCCGATTGGTGTTGTTCGCGGGGAGGAACATTGCCGGTAGGTTTGCCGCGTTCTCCTCGTTGGTGAGTACAGCGTCTCCACTGGTCTCATTTTCATTGTTAATATTCTCGATCGACATTTGTCAACATCGTCATAAAACAAGGGTTAATTAAGCAAATCAATATATCACATAATATCCCTATATCTTGACCAACTAACAAATAAGCTTAGGTAGGACACACTAAGCGAAGGATTTACTCGTCTCTCCCTCCTAGTTCTATTCCCGATTTCCGCCAGATCATATCCTAAGCTCGATACCAACTGTGGCGCCCCAAAATAGGTATACATCACCCATTTCGAGTTGTCAATACATGGTGCATGAAACAACTACAACTTTATTATTACAACAAGAAAAGCGTGAGTTTGAATACAAATATTATCTTCAGACAATATCTATACTCAAATAAATCCTCATCACATTTATTGATACATTATTTTACAAAATGGTGAGGACTACTAAACAACTCTCTCTAGTACCTTCATTCCATATCCAGGCTAACTGTACTCATTTATATTCTCGCATCTTGAGAAGAAAAATGGAACAAAAGGAAAAAGGGTGAGCTCAACTAGCCTAGTAAAGAATATTATGACTAAGATAATATACAACAAATTATCGTTAGTCTTTGACGAGGAAAAATCTAATAGAATACAATAGACAACAAGTTTTAAATCAATATTCGCGTGAAAATAATAATTCATTAGAAGAGTTAAGTAGAGAATGCAAACTACTATCTTCTATGTATGAATTTAAAAGTTCATAAATCATCTTTTATCCTGTAACATCAATCAATATATATCGGAATCAAATATTCATCTTTGCACTACAAGCCAAAGATATTCATCGATTGGTCATGTTCATCTAAACACTGTTCATCTTTGCACTACTACGTCAAAGATATTCATCGTAAATCATTCATCTTCGCACTACAAGCCAAAGATATTCAATAATATCATCATTTAAGACTGAGGATGATGAAAAATATTTTTAAAGAAACGAATCCAATGAAACAAAATGACAAGGATTAAGGAATAAGGATTCGTACTTTGTTTTATCCATGTCCAACAATACCTTAAAAATAATCATAGTGGTGTAAAATTCAAGAATGATCAAAACATGGATACAATCAAAGCTAGTATCCAGAATAGATAATTTGGATGAAAATGAAAATTTTCATTTTTCGATAAATAGTCCGATTCGTGAATAAGATCAGTATACATGAATAAAGGTCGTATACGTGAATAGTAATCCCGACACTAAAAGTTCCAAATTTGATTAAAAAGTTGATTAATACTTCAAGATAATGATATTAGAATAAATAATATCATTAAAAAATAATATCCCTTACCTCAAAAGATCAAGAGATTTCTATTTAAAACACCGGATCAAGATTTCCAAATTCTAAAATGAAATTCAATCAAATGCACAAACAGACGATTTTACAAAGCTATAATCAAATTTCGGTCAAGAAATGGGGTCCACCAAACACATAAAACATGCTTTAAATATTTTTGGTAACAAAATACTCCTCCTCCACATATACTCATATATCCCACATTCATCGTAAAAATATCATCATTATTATATTATTAAAATATAATAATATATTTAAATGAATTATTTTATCAAAAAAGATAAAATTTCAATTTTCAACAATTGTCACATTAAAAATTTTCTCCATCTATATCCACATAAAATTAATATTTTCCTCATCATATGAATCAATAATTAATTATTCACAAATAATATTACGTAATCACAATAATTCTAACGAGTGATTCCTGGAAAGAGGGCTTTCCAATAAGAATTTCTTCTTCTTGGTAGCCGCAATTAGGTGACCAAACCTCTCCTTAGATGTAAATTTGTAGACATTGCCAATAATATTATCTAATAATATTATTCAGATAATATGAATTATTGCTTCGATAATGAAAAATACTCAGAATGACAATTATTGAAACAACAAAGAATATAAAATATCAACACAAACAATTATTAAATCAATAAAATATCGAATAATAATTCATCTGTAACAATTATTGAGTAGTGGCTTCTTACGTAAGAATCAATAATTGGTGCAATACTGGTAATCTTCTTGTGTTTTAACCGTTTAGTATTTTTAATAAAGATTAATCTGTGAATAACTACGCCAAGTTATTTTTAAACAACTTATATTTGTCGTTTTCTTCATCCAATCGCTTTCCAGTTATGGGGCCCATAAAAAGGCTACTGCAGTCGCATTTAATATTCCCTCGACGGTAAGAATATTCCACGACCAAACGAATATTCCCAACAACAATGAATATTTTATAACCACTTGCTTATTTTGAAATATTTGCGTATTTTACCCATAACTATCCACATTAATCAAATCAATCCTTACTATTTTAAAATAATAAATAGAGAAAATTAAATTTCATTAATAATAAGTTGGGGTCTTACACCTCGCCTAGAACTCGATACCAAGATGACCAAGACGAAAAGGCCTCCCGATTGGCTAAGATGGCAGATGAAGCAGATAGAGCTACGGAGGTACTTGTGAACCAGCGACAGGATATAGCTGAGCAGATGCCTTGAATGGTAGAGTTGAGGGACGAAGAGTTCAGTTATGTTCAGTCCGAAGAACGAAGGCATCGGAGTGGGAAGGAACCTGTTCATTCAGGACGTGAGTCTCGGGGCCAAGCTCGAGAAAGAAGAAGATCCCGAAGCCCGACTCCTCAAAGATCGAAGAGGGCACATCACCCTGTCGATTCTAAGGAGCATGGTCGAAGCGAACGAAGAGGTCGATCCAGAGATCGCACTCTTGAGAATACAAAGAAGGCGTTTGTTGTTGCACATTCTCACCATAGCGCCCGAGTTCAGAGACGAAGTATATCCAGAGGTCATACTCTCGAGAGTCTACTGAGGGTACACCACCCTGTGGACACTCGTCATCGGAAAAGTCCCTCTAAAGTTGGAGGTTTTGTTGTAAGAAATCGGTCCACTCAGAAGAGGAAGGAGTCACCAGAAAAAGAAGTATCATCTCAACCAGAAGGTGTGGAGTATCTGGTTAAAGAATTAAAAGAACTTCTAAGCGAAATTTCGTAGAAGTGCGCGAAAACGAAAGATACTTCGTGAAAGAAGGCATCCCCTTTTTTCGCGGAGATTCTAAAATAGAAAGCTGACCCCACCAAGAAGTTGCCCCACATTGAAAGTTATGATGGATCGGGGGATCCCTACGACCACAACAAAGCGCTCAATCGATCGATGATATTATGACTTTAGCGATGCTGCTAAGTGTCATACTTTTGTCACGACACTCGAAATGATGATGCATAATGGATGGGGACTTTGCCCCTGATTCAATTTCATCTTGGGCGTATATATGCAAGAAGTTTCATGCTCGCTTCGGGAGCAACAAAAGGAGGGGAAAACCAACTGGCTCGTTGGCTCAGGTTTGACAGTATTTGAATGAGTCTTTGGGGCAATATGTGAAGATGTTCCATGAAGCAGTCGGCCAAGTGACAGACCTGAACGATCTACAAGCTGTGGGACTGTTTCAGAATGGGTTAGATTTGGTCAAATCAGAAAAGTTGGTGAAGAAATTAATGTTTCACCACCCGAAGAGTCTCGCTGAAGCCTTCGACAAAGCTGAAGGCTATATCGTGGTGGAAGAAGCCATGAAACGACCTCAAACGCCCTTCTTGAATTCAGGGCTTAAGGAGACAGGTCGATGCCAGACCTGGATGGGGACCAGAAGAAGAATGAAGGGAATAAAGACCGCTATGAAGGCGGGTCGAAAAAATACAACAATTGGAGACAGGGTGAAGGACGTTCGTCCGCTCCCACCCAGAGTGTAAATAGGACGTATACAACACTTAACACTGATAGGGCTGTTTTCTTGGATCAGATTAAGAATCAACATATCTTCGAGACACCTCAAGATAACATTAAGCCCGAAAAAGGGAATCCTCGTAAGTATTGTGATTACCATCAAGCCTCGGGTCACGATACAAACGACTGTGCTAGTTTGAAAGATTTCATTGAAAGAAAGGTACAAGGTGGGGCTTTAGTTCAGTATGTGGCTTCCGTAATCGAATCAACAAAGAAGATAGAGGACTGTTAAAATTTCAACCCGATTAAAGAAGCGTTACCTGGGCCCGGATGACTGCAAGGCATGTGATAGATGTCATCACCTGGGGTACTTACGGCAAAATTGTTGGGAAAAAGTTACCAAGAAGTCACTTGGATTCGGCCATGTCGTATGATGTACGGGTACCTCCGAAGATCGATAGACCTTATCCGAAAGTACGGTAATCTCCTTTATCGACGAGAATTACCTTCGGAAACCATCGAACCGCATGAAGGATCATTGGTCGATCATTGCAAGTGGGTTCGGTGGATATGGAAGCGAATGATGGTAGATAATGGGTCTTCGTAGATATTACGTATGCCCACGCTTATCAAAGGATGCATCTAGAGATGGGGAAGATGGAGATAGGCGGGAGGCTCTTTCAGACGGTTTTAGTAACGATCCGGTCAAGGTGTTTGGAACCATTGAACTACCGATCATCTTTAAGCGGCCCCAAAGCAGTAGAAATTATTTGCAAATTTTATGTTGTGCATGTAGATTACGCTTATAATGCTATTTTTGGGAGGCCTACTTTAATTGCTTTTATTTGTGACCTCAATTTCTCATTTCAAAATCAAATTTCCTACTACCACTCATAGGGCTCGGTGAGGTGAAAGGAGATTTGGATATGGATGTAAGATGTTATAGAAATGTCGTGATCACTTGGGGAGTAGTGGTATCACAAAAGCGCATCATGACGATAGAAATCGAACCCGAGTCCTGCATCTGCAGTGGTGGTCTTATTCTACCACTAGACCAATTTGGTCTTTGTCCAAGTCACTAGATATTTATTCCTCAATTGTTAATCTTGTGATCGCTCAGTCTCGACTCTCACATGAGCTATCCCCAATCGTAAGACCCCAACTTATTATCAATGAAATTTAATTTTCTATTTATTATTTTGAAATAGTAAGGGTTGATTTGATTAATGTGGATAGTTAGGGTAAGATACATGCAAATATTTCAAAATAAGCAAGTGGTTATAAAATATTCATCATTGTTTGGGAATATTCGTTTGGTCGTGGAATATTCAGACTGTCTAGGGGAATATTAAATGACGACTGCCGTTAAACCATGTGTGGGCCCCATAACGTGAAGCGATTGGATGAAGAAAACGACAAATATAAGTTGTTTAAAAATAACGCACGTAGTTATTCTCAAGTATTATCTTTGTTAAAATACCCCGGTGGTTAAAACACAAGAAGCACTCAGTATTGCACCAATTATTGATTCTTACGTAAGAAGGCACTACTCAATAATGGTTACGATAATTCTTATTCGATATTTTATTTTATTGATTCAATAATTCTTTGCGTTGATATTTTATATTCTTTGTTGTTTCAATAATTGTCATTACACGGTATTTTTCATTATCGAAGCAATAATTCATATTATCTGAATAATATTATTAGATAACATTATTGGCAATGTCTAGAAAGTTCATACAAGGAGAGGTTTGGTCACCTAATCATGCGGCCAAGAAAGAGAAATTCTTATTGAAAAGCCCCCTTTCCTGAACCGCCTGTTGTCAATATTGTGATTCTCGTAATATTATTTGTGAATAATTAATTATTGATTCATATGATGAGGAAAATATTGATTTTATGTGGATATAGATGGAGAAAAATTTTAATGTGACAATTGTTGAAAATTGAAATTTTATCTTTTTCTCGATAAGATAATGTATTATTATATTTTAATAATATAATAATGGTGATATTTTTACAACGAATGTGGGATATATGAGTATACGAGGAGGAAGAGTATTTTTGTTGCAATAAATATTTAAAACATGTTAAACATGTCGGTGGACCCCATTTATTGACTGAAATTTGATTATAGCCTGTAAAATCGCCCGTTTGTGGATTTTGGTCAATTTTTATTTGGAATTTGGAAAAACTTTCTTCTGCAAAGTTGTAGAGAATTGAATTTCCTATAATAACTCGCGAGATTCGAATTTTCTAATAAAAGGGCTATTTATTATGAATTATTGAAGTTCTGAAGCTCCGAAATAATTGATTTTTGGAAGTTTTAAATATTTATATTCACAAAAACGTTTTTTGTGTTTGGTGGGAATCTTTAACACATGTCATGTTGCTGAATTCAGATGCTTGATGCGTAGGAGGATGTAGAAAAAATTATAATATTAATTTATTTAATTTTCTGCTTTGGTGTTCTAAGCAATTTCCTATAAATAGGGTGCTTAGGTTAGAATTGAAAATCACACTAAATCAAGTTTTCTCTCTATATTATCGAGCGTATTCTTGTGAGTATTTTGAGTATAGTTTGAGTATTGCTATATACGGTGCAAGTTCAAGTCATAGCTTTATATCCGGTGTTTCAAATTGTAAGTATTGATCTTCGAGGTAAGTGGATGTTATTTTCTTCTCAAATGATATTATTTCTTCAATATCATTATCTTTGAAATATTGGTTGGAACTTTTATCAAATTTGGAACTTTTTTTATGTCGGGGTTACTATTCACGATTCTTATTCACGAGTTACTATTCACGAGTTACTATTCACGAAAGTCTTATTCACGTAAGAAGCGTGAGGATGTTTTTGTGGAATTTCTATCTTTTGGTGTCTGAGTTCTTATTCACGATACGGCAAGACTATTCACGATATCTGACTATTCATAGAAAAATAAAATTTCTTCTTTTTGTCCAAAATATCTATTCGGATACTAGCTTTGATTGTATCCATATTTTGATCATTCTTGAATTTTACACCACTATGATTATTTTTGAGGTATTTTTGAACATGGATAAAATAAAGTACGAATCCTTAATCCTTAATCCTTGTCATTTTGTTTCAATTTGGATTCGCTTTTTTAAAAAAATATTTTCATCATCTTCAGTCTTAAATGATGATATTATGGAATATCTTTGGCCCGTAGTGCAAAGATGAATGATTTCGAAGAATATCTTTGGCCCGTAGTGCAAAGATGAAGCAGTGTTTAGATGAACATGATTAATCGATGAATATCTTTGGCTCAGTAGTGCAAAGATGAATATGTGATTCAGATATATATTGATTGATGTTACAGGATAAAAGATAGACGATGAACTTTTAAATTCATACATGGAAGATAGTAGTTTGCATTCTCTACTTAACTCTTCTAATGAATTATTATTTCACCAATGAATATTGATTTAAAATTTGTTGTCTATCAGATTCTATTAGATTTTCCCCGTTGAAGACTAACGGTAATTTGTTGTATATTATCTTAGTCATAATATTCTTTATCGAGCTTATTGAGCTCACCCTTTTCCTTTTTGTTCAATTTTTCTCGTGAGGCGAGAATATAAGCGAGTGATTTAGCCTGGGGTATGGAATGAAGGTTCTAGAGAGAGTTGTTGAGTAGTCCTCACCATTTTTGTAAAATAATGTATCAATAAATGTGATGAGGATTTATTTGAGTATAGATATTGTCTAGAAGATAATATTTGTATTTAAACTCACAATTTTCTTGTTGTAGTAATAAAGTTGTAGTTGTTTACATACCATGTATTGACAACTCGGAATGGGTGATGTATACCTATTTTGGGGCGCCACGGTTGGTATCGAGCTTAGGGATATGATCTCTGCGGAGATCGGGGAATAGAACTAGGAGGGGGAGGCGAGTAAATCCTTCGCTAAAGTGTGTCCTACCTAAGCTTATTTGTTAGTTGGTCAAGATATATGGGGATATTATGTGATATATTGATTTCCTTAATTAAACCTTGTTTTATGACGAGATTTGAGAATGTCGATCGAGAATATTAACAATGGAAATGAGACCGGAGAGACGCTTTGTACTCACTAATGAGGAGAACGTGCAACAGTCGGGCAATGTTCCTCCCGTGAACAACACCATCGAAGCGAGATGATGAACGAGGGGATGTTTAGAAGTTTTTGTAGTTCATGCAAAATTAGGCGAGGAGAATCGTGTTCAAAATACGGGAGGAAATGATAGCAATTCACGGGTTGTCACAACCAAGCGATTCAAAGAGTTGGGACAACCGAATTTAAGTGGAAAGCCAAATCGATCATGGCGGAAACATGGGTCAAGCAAATTACCAAGATATTCGATGTCTTGGGATGCACGGAGGAACAGAAGGTTCCATTCGCCACCTTTATGTTCCGTGGCGAGGCGTATCATCTTTGGTGGAGAGTCATGAAGCGCACTCCATCCACCGCACTCAAAGATGTCTTGGGAGACGTTTGAGAAAGCTATTTAATGACAAATACTTTCACGAAAGTGTTCATGCGTATGAAGGAAGTGGAGTTCATCGATTAGAGCAAAACAAATGGCGGTGTCTCAAAGACGAGGCAAAGTTTGCAGAGTTATCCGTGTTTGCACCTCATTTGGTGGAGAATGAGGAACGATGACTCGGATGTTTCGAGAGGTTTGAAACGGCAGATACGCCAAGATCTCATTTCTCATAAACTTTCTCTCTATTCAGATGTTAAGCAGGCTCAATTATTAGAAGCGAGATAACGAAAGTACGGCCAACTCGAGGACCATAACCGAGGATCGCGTGCAGAGATAAAATCAGCGTAATAATGATAACTTGACGGAGAAAGAAACAGACGGACAAAATGGTTACCACTCTAAAGTGGTAATCATGGCCACGTAAAAATAGAAGAAGCGAGTCGGAGAGGAGATTTTAAAAGAGGAGATTTAACAATGACCATGTGAAGACGACAAAGGCTTGCAAGAATAACCGGTTCTAAGGGAGGAGAACGACCACCACCCATCATATGTTACAAATGCGGAAAAAGAGGGACATATCACCAAACCGCCCACAACATTCAATGTATGCTATAATTGTGGAAAAGAAGGACATATCGCTTTCGAGATTAGACGCAGTAGTGAAACCTAGTTCAATGGGGACGGTGACTCAAAAGATCGTCCCGTAAAAGTCAAAGTCAACGATTAGGAAAAGCGTTTGTTGTGGATCGGTCATAATGCGAGGAACCCAAACGAGGTGATCACGGGTAAGCTATTTATAAATTCTGCTGAAGTTTATACCTTACTTCGACAATCTGGGTGCTACCCATTCATTTATCTCTCCGCATGTGCTCAACGTTTAAACTTGACTCGGAGAAATTAGACTTTGACCTATCTGTGGAAACTCCGTTAGAGAAACTTTCATCACATCCAATCGCTTATAAATCTTGTTTGATTCAAGTTGGCACCATTACCTTACCATTGACCTTATCTCTTTAAAGATACTTGCTTTTGATGTGATTTTAGGGATTGATTGGTTAACTACTCATCATGCCAAAATTGATTGTTTTCGTAAGGTTGTTAGTTTTCATATTCCTAACCAACCTGTTATACGGATTCAAGCAACTAAACCATTAAAATCAATCACTCTCATTTCTAATCATAAAGCTATTCGTTTATTAAAAAACGGATGTCAAGCTTTCTTAGCCCATGTTATGGATTTGAATAAAGACACGTCAAATTTGAATAATATTCTGTTGTTATTGACTTTCCGACGATTTCTCAAGAACTTCCGATGGCTCACCCCAAAACGCGAAGTTGAATTCTTTATTGATCTTGAACCCGCACAAAGCCCATTTCTAAAACCCTATATCGAATGGCTCTATTGAACTTCAGGAGTTAAAGGTCCAACTACAGAATTGTTGGACATCGGTTTCATTCGTCCCAAGACATCTCCTCAGGGTGCCTCTGTTTTATTCAGTAAAGAAGAAAGACGGGAGTATGCGACTTTCAGATTGACCATCGAATTGAACCATGTCACCATCAAGAATAGGTATCCTCACCTCGTATTGATGACTTGTTTGACCGATTCTAAGGGCACAATTCTTTTCAAAAATCGATCTTCGATTCGGATATCATCGGTGAAGATTAATCGAGGATATTCCAAAGACCGCCTTGAATCCTTCAGTATGGGCATTATGAATTCTTAGTCATGTCTTTCGGACTAACTAATGCTCCCGCTGCTTTCATGGATATGATGAATCGAGTATTCAAGGAATATTTGGATCAATTCGTTGTTGTCTTTATTGATGACATCCTCATATATTCCAAAAGCCGTGAAGATCATGAGCACCATTTGAAAGTTGGTACTCCAAAGGCTTCGTGAAAACCAACTATATGCCAAATTGAAGAAATGCGAGTTCGGCGAGGAAGTAGCATTTCTTGGGCACGTGGTGTCAAAACATGGACTATCTGTTGATCCGACGAAGATTGAAAGCAATACAAAGTTGGGGAGCAACCAAGTGTGGATCAAGACGTAGTTTTTGGGCTTATTTGGTTATTATCGGAGATTCGTGGAAGGTTTTCTCGAATCGCTACTCCATTAACCCAACTAACTCGGAAGGATACAAAATTCGTTTGGAGTGAAGAATGCGAGAAGAGTTTCCAAGAGCTTAAGAGGAGACTTATTTTAAGACTGTTTTAACAATACCATCCGGTTCGGATGGATTTGTTATCTCACAAATGATGCTTTAGGCAAAGGGTTAGGATGTGTTCTCATGCAACGTGGGAAAGTCATAGCCTATGCCTCATGACAACTTAAAAGAGTATGAGAGGAATTATCCTACTCATGATCTAGAGTTAGCGGCAGATCGTTGCTGCTAAAGATATGGAGGCACTATCTATATGGGGAGAAAGTGGAGATATATTCGGACCATAAAAGCCTTAAATATTTCTTCACTCAAAAGAACTCAACACGCAAGGCGCAATGACGTTGGCTCGAGCTATTGAAAGACTACGACCACACTATTCAATACCATCCGGTAAAGTTTAACGTGGTAGTGACACATCGAGTAGAAGATCATATGTGGGAACGAAAAGTGCGATGATGTCAAGATATATGACAGAGCCAACTTTAATAGAAAAAGTTAAGGTTGCTCGAGCCATCGAACCTTGAATGATGCGTATGAAGAAGAAAGTACAAGAAGGAGCTATTCTAAGCGTAGAATTGATGAAGAAGGAATACTTGAGTCCACTCTAGACTTTGTGTTCCTAACGACTACGATTTGAAGTACAAGATTATGATGGAGGCACAATACACCATTTGCAATCCATCTCGAAGTACTAAAATGTATCGTGATCTTCGACATACATTTTGGTGAACAATATGAAGAGAGAGATTGCAAAGTTTATCTCGATGTGCTTTTAACTTCCCAACGTGTAAAGGCGGAGCATCTAGTACCTAAGGGTCCGTCAGAACCACTTGAGATTCCGAAATGGAAGTGGGAACACATTATCATGGATTTCGTTACGGGTCTTCCTACGGTTTCTCAAGGCATCAATGCTATTTGGGTTATTGTTGATAGATTAACCAAGTCCGCTCATTTCTTGCCGACACGGAGACTTATTCCTCGAACGTCTTGCTAGTATGTACGTGAATGAGATTATGAGGTTGCATGGCATGCCAAGATCCATAGTTTGGATCGTGACCCAAGATTCACTTCAAGATTTTGGGTTAGCTTGCAAAAAGCTATGGGCACGGATTTGCGATTTAGTTCGGCATACCATCCCCAAACCAGACGGACAATCGAGAGGACTATTCAAACTCTTGAAGATCTATTAAGACTCGTGTCCTGAGACTTCAAAGGCGGTTGGGATAAGTATTTACCATGGTGGAATTCTCCTACAACAACAGCTTATCGAAGCAAGTATAGGTGTGGCTCCATTTGAAGCATTATATGGACGAAAGTGTCGCTCTCCAATATGTTGGGATGAGGTGGGTGAAGAACATTGTTGGGACCCGAAGTTAAGACACGTATGACTCACCGAAAAGATTCAAATGATTCAACAACGATACAAACGGCACAAGATCGACAAAAGAGTTATGCGGATCTTCATCGAAAGGACGTGGAATTTAGTGTAGGGATCATGTATTGTCATGAGTTGCTCCATGGAAGGGAGTTACAAGATTTGGGAAGAGAGGAAAGCTCAATCTACGATTTATTGGTCCATTTCAAATTCTTGACCGAGTAGGAAATGTAGCCTATAGACTTGCGTTACCTCGAGTATGTCTCGTGTTCATAATGTGTTTCACATATCGCACTTCAGTAAATATGTGAAAGACCAACCACGTTATAGAGTTAGAACCGGACGAAATAGTCGAAGACTTAACGTATGAGGAGGTACTGTTAAGATCTTGGATAGGAAGGAGCATGTCCTACGCATGAAAGGTCATACCACAAAGTTAAAGTTTTGTGGAGGAATCATGCTTTATAGAGAAATGACCGGGAATTCAAACGAAAATGAAAGCGAGGTATCCTCACCTTTTCAAACACACAGAATACGTGACGTCAATTTCGAGGACTAAATTTCATAAGGAGGGAGGTTGTAAGACCCCAACTTATTATCAATGAAATTTAATTTTTCTATTTATTATTTTGAAATAGTAAGGGTTGATTTGATTAATGTGGATAGTTAGGGTAAGATACGCAAATATTTCAAAATAAGCAAGTGGTTATAAAATATTCATTGTTGTCGGGGAATATTCGTTTGGTCGTGGAATATTCAGATCGTTTGGGAATATTAGATGACGACGCTTGCCCATGTGTGTGGCCCCATAACGGAAAGCGATTGGATGAAGAAAACGACAAATATAAGTTGTTTAAAAATAACTGGCAGAAGTTATTACTCAATTATCTTTGTTAAAATAATCTTGGTTAAAACACGAAGAAGATTACAGTATTGCACCAATTATTGATTCTTACGTAAAGAAGGCACTACTCAATAATGGTTATAGTAATTATTATTCAAAGATTTTATTTTATTGATTCAATAATTCTTTCGCGTTGATATTTTATATTCTTTGTTGTTTCAATAATTGTCATTACACAAGATTTTTCATTATCGAAGCAATAATTCATATTATCTGAATAATATTATTAGATAACATTATTGGCAATGTCTAGAAAGTTCGTCTAAGAAGAGGTTTGGTCACCTAATCAAGCGCCAAGAGGAGAAATTCTTATTGGAAAGCCCCTCTTTCCTGAACCGCCGGTTGTAATATTGTGATTTCGTAATATTATTTGTGAATAATTAATTATTGATTCATATGATGAGGAAAATATTGATTTTATGTGGATATAGATGGAGAAAAATTTTAATGTGACAATTGTTGAAAATTGAAATTTTATCTTTTTCTCGATAAGATAATGTATTATTATATTTTAATAATATAATAATGGTGATATTTTTACAACGAATGTGGGATATATGAGTATATGAGGAGGAGGAAGAGTATTTTTGTTGCAATAAATGTTTAAAACATGTTAAACATGTGTCGGTGGACCCCATTTATTAACCGAAATTTGATTATAACTGTAAAATCGCCTCGTTTGTGGATTTTTGGCCAATTTCTATTTGGAATTTGGAAAAACTTTCTTTTCGCAAAGTTGTAGAGAATTGAATTTCCTATAAAAACACGCGAGATTCGAATTTTCTGATAAAAGGGCTATTTATTATGAATTATTAAAGTTCTGAAGCTCCGAAATAATTGATTTTTGGAAGTTTTAAATATTTATATTCACAAAAACGTTTTTTGTGTTTGGTGGGCATCTTTAACACATGTCATGTTGCTAAATTCAGATGCTTGATGCGTAGGAGGATGTAGAAAAATTATAATATTAATTTATTAAATTTTTCGCTTTGGTGTTCTAAGCAATTTCCTATAAATAGGGTCTTAGGTTAGAATTGAAAATCACACCGTAAATCTGAAGTTTTTTCTCTCTATATTATCGAGCGTATTCTTGTGAGTATTTTGAGTATAGTTTGAGTATTGCTATACTCTGCAAAGTTCAAGTCATATGCTTTATATCCTGTGTTTCAAATTTGTAAGATCGATCTTTCGAGGTAAGAGATGTTATTTTCTTCTCAAATGATATTATTTCTTCAATATCATTATCTTTGAAATATTGGTTGGAATTTTTATCAAATTTGGAACTTTTTCGTATCGGGGTTACTTATTCATGAGTTCTTATTCACGAGTTACTTATTCATGAGTTATTATTCACGAGTTCTTATTCATGAGTACTATTCATTAAGCGTGAGGATATTTTTGTGGAATTTTTATCTTTTGGTGTTTGAGTTACTATTCACGTAAAACGACACTATTCATCGAAAAAATAAAATTTCTTCTTTTTGTCCAAAATATCTATTCGGATACTAGCTTTGATTGATCCATGTTTTGATCATTCTTGAATTTTACACCACTATGATTATTTTTGAGGTATTTTTAAACATGGATAAAATAAAGCATTTAATCCTTAATCCTTAATCCTTGTCATTTTGTTTCATTTGGATTCGTTTTTTAAAAAATATTTTTCATCATCTTCACCTTAAATGATGATATTATGGAATATCTTTGGCCTGTAGTCAAAGATGAATGATTTCTGAAGAATATCTTTGGCCCAGTAGTGCAAAGATGAGCAGTGTTTAGATGAACATGATTAATGATGAATATCTTTACCAGAAAGGCAAAAGATGAATATGTGATTCCGATATATATTGATTGATGTTACTGAGGATAAAAGATAGAGCGATGAACTTTTAAATTCATACATGGAAGATAGTAGTTTGCATTCTCTACTTAACTCTTCTAATGAATTATTATTTCACTGCGAATATTGATTTAAAATTTGTTGTCTATCAGATTCTATTAAATTTTCCTGTTCAAGACTAACGGTAATT
Source organism: Panax quinquefolius (assembly GCA_020205615.1). Classification (NCBI taxonomy): domain Eukaryota; kingdom Viridiplantae; phylum Streptophyta; class Magnoliopsida; order Apiales; family Araliaceae; genus Panax; species Panax quinquefolius. Next base: position 8,200,806 of record CM035162.1, on the reverse strand, counting down.
TGTTGTATATTATCTTAGTCATAATATTCTTTATCGAAAGCTAGTTGAGCTCACCCTTTTTTTTTTTGTTCTATTTTTCTCTGGAGGCGAGAATATAGCGAGTATGAGTCTGGGTATGAAATGAAGGTTCTAGAGAGAGTTGTTTAGTAGTCCTCACCATTTTGTAAAATAATGTATCAATAAATGTGATGAGGATTTATTTGAAATATAGATATTGTCTAGAAGATAATATTTTGTATTTAAACTCACGCTTTCATTGTTCAGTAATAAAGTTGTAATTGTTTTTCGCATCTACGATTGATAACTCGGAATGGGTGATGATACCTATTTTTGGGGCCACATCGACGGTCAGTTCGTCCGCTTTTAGTGTTGATGTGTGTTTATCATAATGATCAAAACGTCTTACGTGATTGGGACGTGACAGAAGATCTTGACGTTAACAACTCCTAAGCTTGAAATTATATAACACTAGTGGCACCATCCAATTATACTTAAAATAAAATGTAAGAAGCACTATATATATATATATATATATATATATATATATATATATACAAAAATATATCAACCATTACTTTGCAAGTGGATTTAAATTGTCAAATAAATGGTGATATATAGCGAATAGGAATGAGCCACATAATCAAGTGGAGGAAAATGAGTCTACTAAGAGGCACAGCTGGTAATGGTGGTTCCAATAGAATATATAATTAAAAAATGAGACCATAGTTTATGGAAAAAGAGAGCATATGGTTCTGCAATTCCACTACGTACCACCCAAGTCCATATATATATATATATATATATATGTAGCCAACTCTCCAACTCTTATAATAGCTAGCTAATAGCTCCTTCCACAATATATTCCCAGTTGCACCGGCCACTGAGAGAGACAACGTCCATATCTATATATACCTGTAGCTATACCATGAGTGATCGATTCAGCCTATTTCCCAGCCAATTACCCTTTTCTTTTCTTTTCCACTAAAAATATTGATATTATAATAATAAATAAATAAATAAATAACAAACCAACCACAAGATTACAAATAATTAATATGCGCGCCTTGTACGTATTCACGCACGTACTTTGGGGCTATGACATTCTTGGACTGTTTCTTGCTATCCTTTTGCATGTAATTTTTCCTCCATACGTAGCAGTAGCGCCAGCATGCACCCACTTCAATATACTCAACTCTAAAGCTACCTTTTTTTCCCCTTAATAACATAAAATAAAGTATATAAAATAAAGGATAAATATGTTATTTAGTAAAATTTATTACGATAAAAGTACTCATAATTTTATATAATTGTGGGGTCATTAATTAAGGATAAATTTGAATTTTTTTTAATATGTATATAAATTGTACTTTACTCGTCATTTTTTGAAGACGGAGGAAGTATACCACATCACTCCCAAATGTCAATTTCATTTGACTTTTTATTGCACATGCCAAGATTTGTTTATTGTTTTGATAATTATGTTGAAATTTACTCAGTTAATAATACTAATTTTCTAAAAATATATTTATATATAAATTAGTGTGTGTTAATTTTCTTAGTTATTTTCATTCTTTGAACATGAGACCATTAGAATCATTTATTTTCGAAAGATGTGACAGACAAATAAAGTCAAAAGTGATCGAGATGAAATTTCATTAGTGGACATAAAGAGTACTTGTAATGACTAAAATTTATACTTTGCAAATATATTCAATCTTGTATATAGCATAAGCATGTACATCTAATTAATGCTACATTTTAATTTGTTATCAAATTTTGGAAAATTGAGAAGCGCTGATATATATATATATATATATATATATATATATATATGGTAGAAATAAAAATAAAATAAAAAATAAAGAAAAATAAAACATGGAGCTAACTAAGAACATATATGGGTCTTCAGAGTGGAGGAAAAAAAGTTATGATTTAATCGATCACAACTAATTAAGAATAAAAGGCTCAGTGAGTTCATGGGTTAACTTTATACCGTGGAAATGTAAATGCTCTTGCACATCATTCAAACTCAACTTGATTATTATTGGGTGATATTATTAGTAGTATGACTTTGTTAATTCTCTCTTCTGATACAAACTAATCAGAAAAGAATGCTTTCGCAGGAAGGTGAGATGATACAGGTTGTTATATATATATATATATCACCAAATTAATTTATATTATTTTATACATACCCCTCCATTATAATATAGTAGTATATTTTTAAAACAAAATTAAAGATAATTAAGTAGGTTATTGATTCTAAAGATGATGAAATCTTTAGAATCATTCATTCATTATATATATATATATATATATATATATATATTAATCGCGTCTCTTGTATATAAAACTTAAGCTATACTACTTCATCTGATCAAACCTAAAAAAGTAGTACTTATTTCATCATGTATATTAATCGCGTCTCTTGTATATAAAACTTAAGCTATACTACTTCATCTGATCAAACCTAAAAAAGTAGTACTTATTTCATCATCATATATATATATATATATATATATATATATATATATATATATATATATGTGTGTGTGTGTGTGTGTGTGTGTGTGAGAGAGAGAGAGAGAGAGAGAGAGAGAGAGAGAAGAGTAATAATGTAAGGTGATGCATGCAATCTGGATCATCAGTGCTTGAAGATAATAGAATACAATTCCCCATAACTGAAATTGCTAGCTGTGAATGTCAGCCAATGAGTTGAAAGAATTCACCTTTCATCTGGATATTAGTTTTTACATCTTATATACTCCCTTTATCCGTTTTAAAACTACACGGATACACTTCTTAAAAGTATAAAATGTATTTTTATTCTATTTGTTATAAATTATATAATTATTATTATTTTTAAATTTTAATTTAAGATATTTTAAAACTTAAAATTAAAATAATTTATTAAAAATTATGAAACAATAAACTTACTATATTATACTCTTTGATTTAATAGCTTGAATCTTGAAAGTGGAAATTAAAAATCAGATTCTGGCCTATAATTATACCACTATAAATACTCCTAGCTAGAAAACATATTATAAGCATTTGGGATACGGATATATAATATATTGCATGTCAAATAAAGCTAACTTTTGCCAAAGAGAAACGAAAATGTGTTTGCCTCATTTTTCCTTTATCTAGCAGGTTCGAGTTTTGAAAGAAATGAAAACAGTTTTGAATTTTGATTATTCACAAGTTCCTTTAGTCCAGTCTAATACTATTTTTTTTTGGCCCAGGAATAATGAGGACATGTTTGGAGGGAGGGACTATTACAAACGAATTAATGACATAACTGATCAAAAAGAAAACAATTCCCGTAACCGTACACTATTGAGAATTATGCTACCGCATATTATCCCAGAAAAATTCACTAACATATATATACTCCCCCCTCCCAAATTCTGAGTTTTATTTTAAAAATCGTGTACAAGAAAAACTGTCCAATTTTTATTGAACAATATTCTAATATAATTTAAATTGATGTTGAAAATGACACACTCTTCTTTTTATAATAAGAGTCTCATTTACAAAAGTTATAATTTAAAGGTCGATATATACATTTTAATAAGCTAGTGTTTAATAAGCTCTTTTTACCTTTTTTTTGGCCTAAGCTCTTATTCGCACAGAGCTTATCTTGCTTCATAAAATTTTACCAAGGTAGTGTTTAAGAAGTTCTCATTATAACATTTTTACCCTTACAACCTTAACTTTATTTTTTTAATTCTTCACTTCACCACCACCACCCATCACTGCCGCCACCCACCCACCGCCACCTACTGCCACCCATCCACTACCACCACTCGCCACAACGTACCACCCATCATCATCATCACCACCACCACCACACATATTTTATTAGACTTGAAAAATATTTTATTAGGTATACACTTGGTGGTTTTATTTGAAGGAACATAAACTTGCCTTTTTAGCTAGACCGTAGATTTCTTTTCTAAGTTTGTATAATCTGAAAACACGAAAAATACCAAAAAATTCTAATAGGGTTGGAATAGAATTAGTAGCTATAAATATCATCTATTGTAAATCCCTATGTAACTAAAATCATCAATAAAACAACAAGCCGCCTGTGAAGTATCCAAATCGAGAAATTACGTAAATTTCCGTTAAATCTCTATTGTCGTGCGCGTGTGATCCTAATTCTAACAAGTAAGGTCGGCTTATATTTGAACGAGAATGTTGTGTCGTCCAACCGTTATTAATTATTCAATATTTATTATAATACTACACTCGCTCTAAATTTGTATAAACGTTTTAAAGATAAAATAGTAAAATGTTATATTAAAATACAATACATATTAGTTATCAAATATTTTATTATATTTAAGCTTTATTTAAAAAAAAATTATTATTTTATAAATTTATTTTATTTTAATAAATTCTTATTACACAATTTTATCTGCTCGAAGAATAGGGCGCGACAACAATTTCGACCCTTTATTCGTAGTTACTAGTTTTGACCAAAAAATCATGTTGAAACGTTTTGCATGGAAACAAAATATCTGAAAATAAAGAGAGAGATGCAATAAAATTATATTCCATCTATGCAGGGTCTAGTGTAGGTGTAACGGAATCTGTGATGAAACTTTTAGATGGAAATTTAAATGTCACAAAAATTAATTAAATGAATGGTTTGCTTATATATTATTTGAGGGTCATTCATGTAGATTTAATCTTGCATGGATTTATTATTAATAATAGCTTTTGTAGTAAAGCAGCCATGCACGTGTTACGAATAAGCAATCTTTGCTTAAAAATGCATGGTCCCATGCCATGCATAATAATGCATTAATTAATTAATAAATGAATTATGCATGTAAATTCTTATATATAAATCTATTGAACCAAACGACGTCATCCAACAGAATTGGGAACATTTCTCCATTAAACATACTTTTGTTCGATTATTTTAAGGGAAAATCAGAAGGAAAAAGAGTGTAATTAAAAGTTAATGTCGGGGAAAGAAATCAAAGGGGAAAGATATAAATATATATATATATGGATATTCATCCACAAAGAATCTATTGTTGTGAAAGAATGCTTATTTTAGTAGGTCCGCTACAACCTGTAGCGGTTTATAAAAAAAAAATTAAAAATTGTAATAAACCGCTACGAGTTGTAATGCTTTTAACTAAAATGAATTGTTCTCCAACAACCGATTGTTGTGGATGAATACTCTCTCTCTCTCTATATATATATATATATATATATTCGGGTCCAACAAGAGGCTACTTTATTTATAATTATGGAGGCCAGGGCGGGGGGGGGGGGGGCTATGGCATACTGGGCTTTGGCTAGCTTTAAGCTTTGTTATTCACATATCAACTTTCTCACCATTATTTCCACTGATTGGATGATCTGATGGTACACAAAGAAAGTGAGAGAAAATTATTAATGCATATATGGTGGAATATATACGTACATATACTTATATATATGTGTGTGTGTGAGAATTAAAATTCCTCCCCACCCTTTTCTTTCCTTTAATTTCCACAAACAAGGATGAATTGAATTAAGGCCGATATATATCCGCATCACAATTAAATGAGGTTCAACCACGTGGCGAAATGGGTAGGTGGACACGTTATTCAGTCATTGGCTTGACCTAGGGGCTTTATTTCTGGTTGAAGTACTAGTAGTAGTCGTGGTCCAAATCTTTACCCCACGATGATGAGACCAGGGGTGCCTATATATTGCTTTTGCCTTTTCCACCATTTCCTTCCATACCGGTTGCCAGCCCACCAGAACCTTGGTGTATATATATATATATATATATATATATTCCTGGATACTACATCCCTTCCTAAGTGAGTGTTTATTCTTATTATTATTACTATTATCGTGTACTATAAAAATGTTGGAAGTATTCAACTAAAAATGAGTCTAAATTAATGAATTATCGTATTGAATCTTCAGGTCTTATATACACATGTGGGATGTTGCATAAATACATGTTAATTTTTTATATCATGTTTAAAGTATTCAATTCAAAAAACAATAGCTAAATTTATAAAGTCATGCAATTTTTAGTTTATTTATAGCAAACAAACATGACTTAAAACAATATACATTTAGCGACACAATTACAATAATTAATATTTTAAACAACATTTATTGTTCAAATAAATACTCCCTCCGTCTCAGGATAAAAATTCTGGTGGACTTTTTACACATATTAAGAAAATAAATAAAATGATAAAATTACCCATAATAATGTCATTAAATATGGAGAAAGAATTTGAATAAGAAAAGTATGAGATATTTAATACTACGGGCATAATAGGAAAACATGTGTAAAAATTTGGTTATTAAAGAAAAGTGGACATTTAACATGGGACTACCCAAAATAGTAATAAGGACTTTTATTCTAGGACGGATGAAGTATTATTTATGCATGCTCTTGAAAATATCATATATCAAAATCATAGGTCTATCCTCAAGCTAGTAGTGTGGTATTTGCTATCCAGTTCAGTTAGTATTGTTTATCTTGAATGAATTCTAGAATTGACTTGTGTCTTTCCAAATTGGGTTGATTAAGTATTTGAAACAAAAAAGAATTATTATATTTTTGGAATAACATATGCGTACCAAAGTTAAAGCACTAAAGCATTAATTGATTGTGGGATGCCCCTTTGACGAGACATTAACTAAAAGTCTAAAAGCATAAATTGAATTTATATATACTGATTTTTCTCCAAAATTTACAATTTCATTTATATGTGTGGCTGCCCCACAGCCAAAACTCCGTCTTTTTTTTTTCTTGTGGTTAATTTCTCAAGTTTAAATACTTTTTGTACGTCTCTACCAAATAATATTCTGAAATCCCTCTCTTTGTCTGCGAATTCAGCCTTAATTTGATTTAAGTGCATATATATATATATATATATATATATATATATATATATAGTAAATTAATCTATAAGAATCGGTCATCATATAAGAACTCGCTTCGCTACTATTATAATGTAGAATATGTGCCTTCCCATTTTTCTTCTGCATCCCTTTTTTCCTTGGCCTTCATTTTTCCTATTAGGAATATTATTAGTAAATTAATAATAATATTAATTATGAATATTATTTATAAATATTAATAGTAAATTTTAAATTAAAATATTAAATAATATTAATATTTACTAATAAAATAGTCTTGAAAAAGGCACCTTGGGACCGGTGCCGGAAGCGGTGGATTGGATATTCAAAGTTGTTGCCCATTACTCTTTTTCTGCTCTCACTGCTGTTCTTGCAGTGAACTATCTTGATAGATTCCTGTTCAGCTTCCAGTTCCAGGGAGATAAGCAATGGATGACCCAAATTGTTGTTGTTTCTTGTCTCTCCCTTGCTGCTAAAGTAGAGGAGACCCAAGTTCCCCTGCTTATAGACCTCCAAGTAAGTCTTTTTTAAACAAAATCTTGATGAATTTTTTTATGCATATGTTATGTTTTTTAAAATGCGTAAATGAAATCTGGGTAATCTTGATTTGTGAAGGTGGAGGAGACCCAGTATATGTTTGAGGCAAAAACGATTTGGAGAATGGAGATTTTGGTGTTGTCAACTCTTAAATGGAAGATGAATCCTGTGACCCCAATATAGGAATAATTTTATCAGCCCCTACCGCGTGAGCTTGTAGCGGCATGTGTGTATTAAATTGTTAGGGGCAGTAATGTAATAAGCTAACGGACAAAAAGGACAATGAACTGCCACTACAAGCTGTATCGACAGGAGAAAAAATTGACCAATCTTAACCTTTAAATGTATGGATCAATGGATGTAAACTTGATTGTTGAGCAATTTCATGTATAAAGTTTATCACGGATTAAATCTCATATATATATATATATATATATATATATATATATATATATCTTCTGGAAGAAGTATGCATACTTATTTATATTTCACCGTCTTCATTCATTTTTTTAGCGACGATTTGATTACAAAGTAAATCATACTTTAAATGATGCACAACATATAGCGTCACTATTAAAAAATATAGAGCGACGGTTGTATGAACGAAAAAACCGTCCTAAAAAGATAAATAACGGTGAATAAAATATAGAAGTATGATGACTTGATCTCTATATATATATATATATATATATATGGGATATTATTTATCCTCTTGGCTTTAACAACATTATCCGACTCAACTAGAAGGTGAAGAAGAAATGTTGAAAAAGAATAGGGTGGAGGACTCTGACAACAAGCCCAAGTTTGTTAAGCCCTTCCAGGACAATCGGTTAAAGCCCAAATTAAAATAGCTATAGGCTGGCCGGGTGACCACATTTTCAGCCCATTAGAGCCTCGCCTTGATCATGTTCTTGTTCTGGGTTGGTTTACCTTACCTCTTCACAGAAATAAATGGCACCAAACTTGCAGGAATTTGATTTTGAGGGAGAGTCTAGTCTATGGTTAAAAATTTATTTAGAATCCAATATTTCATTAGTAAATTGTGAATCTTAAATGCACTTAATTTTTTTTCACCATTTACACGTCACTATAAGTCTTGAAAGATTAAAATACTTGAATATGTGTATATCTAATTTTTCTGATGTATTCTGTTTTCTAATAAAGAGGCAATGCAAACTATGAGTACGTACTGAAATGGTTCTCTCCCAAAATTTAAACCAAGTAGCAACCTTTAAACCTGATATGCATTCTTCCTTGAGCAGTAAAATACAAGGGATAGTTAATGCTAAATAAGATAATCTTCTAACTTCATTACCAGGTCATCCCAAGTAAGTACTGATATCACTACACTTTTGTAGCACATGATAGTTGTTTAATTTGGCTCATTTTTGCATGCGTCCATTTTTGGTTTCGGATCATGCAATGGAGAGAAGCCTCGACACTCCCTTTATCCACATTTCATACTCTCTCTTGTTCTTGCATTCAAACTCTATAACCCGAGTCGTTGTCCTTAGTCCAAAGTAACCACGCTGCTCTCCACTTTCCAACAAGTGCCTTCCTGGCCATGCCGGCACGTTCTTGCACACCTCCAACACCACATCTGCAATCCAAAAGTATATAATCACTTGCATTAATTCAATTATTTTATTTATTGCATGGGTACCATTGTGCCAAATTTACAACTTACTTTTCTTCTTTTTTGTTATGGTAGAAGTAACATGTTTACTCTTCATCTTCAACATCACCTGCAAATAGAAAATAACGTGGGCTTCATTTTCAACCTGCTGCTAGATTCAATATTACAATGCTTTATTTTTCAGCAGTAATAACCTGTCCAGTCCGATGAATGTAAACTGAGACAACTTTCCAGTGGAGATCACCTGCATCATCAAACTAAAGTTAACTTTGGTTAACAAAAAAAAGACCACTTGTACAATTCAAACTACATTCACCATTGCGAGTTCGTTTGAGAAGCTCAGTTCCCCTAGCTAGGAGTTCTTGATTACAAGCACCTATAAAACTCTCTTCAGGGAAAAGCTCCTCACAATAGCCACCATTAATAGCATGACCATTTAAGTCGCTCTGACCTACCCCCATTCCCAAACCTTTATCTATTGGGATCACTGCTGCAATATTCCATACTTCCTTTAGTGCTCTTGCCTTCAAGGTCGCTGCCCCACGTAGAGCTGCAGTACAGATAAAACTAAATCACCCATGAAAGCATAACTAATATATCCTATTCCATCCATACGCAAAACTATATATTGGGGTAATTGCTCAATCTTTGTTAATCTATGACCATGAAACTAAGGTCTTGCCCAATCAATCCACTATTTACCCGTACTACAACTATGTTTGGTAATTTAGTTCCAAGCCTTACATATTTTAACTAAATTTCAGTTATGTGGAATTGCAAATGTGCTTTCAAAATTCAAATCTAATTTCAAAGCTTAAAACCGAGTTGCCAAACGTAGCGTAAATTATTTCAGTAACTTATATAGACGCTCTGAAGTAAGGATTTTATTTACCAGTGGCAGCTGCAGCTGTAAGAGTCAATATATCTCCATGTGAGCGTACATTAACCGCTGAGTTAACTGCCGATATAAGATGGTCGCGCTCAGCTCCCATGGACTCCGCAGCCTCCACACATTGTGCAGCCACTAATGTAGCTGCTGAAGCTACAGCCATTTCTGTCTTTGCCATTTGTTCATCATTTCTGGAAGCTGATGTGGCTGCGGTGGCTGCTGCAATGGCTGCCACTGCAGCAGCCACTCCTGCAACCGATACAGCCACGTGAATTTGGGCATTATGAGTTCTCGTATCTTCTTTCTTCTTCTCTCTTCTCCCCTTCAACCATCTCCCAACTGTCTTGCCGCCTGGCGTGTTACTGCCTCTGGTGCCATAAGCATTGCGGTTGGTTGCAAATAGAGGCTGTAGTGTGTTGTTTGCTCCTAAAAACTGTGTTGCAAGTTTTGAAATTGAAGTAGAAAAAAACAATTTACCCACGACTCTTTTAATGAATTATATATGTTAGTACAAACTACAAGTCTCAAATAACTTCATAATTACAGACAATAAATATTGAAGGAAAGATTTATGTATTTATTTATTCTTCTAAGAAGAAAGAATAAAGAATAAAACAATGCAGCATTGTTGGTCTCATAATCATGCTTATTTATAAATTTGATACTTGAGATTTCTTAAATTTTACAGTTCTCTTACATATTGTTTACGTTTAAGTGTTACAGTCACTGGTTGGCTGATTGGCGGACTATAGGCCATAATTCTTTATTATTATACTTTTAATTGCAATATAGTACAATATTATTCTAATATTTAATTATAAAGAAAAGCTTGTCGATCGGCTCTGCCTGAGTCTGCCATATGTCAAAAGAAAGGGTATGTATGGGATATTATGATGCATTGATGCTAAATAGTATTTCACTATGCAATGTGGCCACATAAAACAAAGGGTAACAACATATAACAAATTTATCAAGAAAAATAAAAGAACACGATGAATCTCAAATTATTTTGAAGTATGGGTAAGCTTGTATTTTGGAGTTTGACAAAATTACACGTTCCCCAAGGAAATTCTCTCATTTTAAAATTTTTCTCAACCTTTTGTACTATAATAGCAACTGATCATTAGGAAAAGAAAAAAGAGGAAATGTTTCAGAAATAAAACAGAGTATCTCAGAGGTCAGCAAACAGACATGTAAACCTTGTTATTTACCACCGCTACTACACACGCAGTTCTTTAACTGTTCAAACAACAAAGAAAAGGTTAAAAAAAACGAACGGGAAAAGCAACTCTTGGCCAGTCAAAAGTTTAGAAGAAGATGGTTACCCACCAAAACACTCCACCCTGTCTGTCTCTTCAGCCACTCCTTTTCTGATGTCATAATGGGGGCACAACAAATATACTACTGTTATACTTTTGGCACTTCTGTAGGGTAGTAGTATTTATGGAATTGGAAACTAATGCGTTATGGTTATGGTTATGGTTATGGTTATGGTTATGGTAATAAACCAATTATATATGTTTAAACCTAGTTGTTGAATGTGAGTATTATTTTTAATAATTTTTCCCAATTTATTACTAAAAGGCTACACATGAACCAAAGAATTAAATAATTCATTTTTACATATTTTATGTATGCACGATACGGTTAATAAAAGTCGGTCGAAAATAGACTGTAGACACCACCAAAGCAAAATTAAGGTTTCTTGGTATAAATAAATAAATCAAAAGGTTTTTCCTTGAAATACACGAAAGCATTTGTCTAATTCTCTCTCTCTCTATCCTCTTTCTTTTTTTCTTGTTAGTGACTAGTGAGAAACAAACACAGGGAGTGAGGGAAAGCGAAGACGATTGTGATGCACATATATATATTAGGATAACATAAATGCGAGAACAATCACAGTTACTAACTTACTATGATTAATTATATAGCAAAACTTTCAAGTATTATTGTAGTTTTGTAGGTTAATTATCATTCATTAATCACACATTTTCTTTCTCTCTCTCTCTCTCTCTCTCTCTCTCTATATATATATATATATATATATATATATATATATAGACATAAATACATACCTTAACGACGTCGTCATACTCCTCAGAGGGAGAAAGTTGATGACCATCCGGCGACATTTCTTCCGGGAGGGTAGCATTTAATGGTTCGCTGCCGTGAGATAGCCTCCCAGATGTTAATGGCGATATGTCCTGAATGTCAATTATTTAAATTACCACATTTTCCACCAAATTATTAAATTCCTTCAACATCATTCAATGCCTTAACAAAACAAGATAAAACAAAGAAACTCACATTTTGAGACATAATGCGTTCAAGAACAAGTAAAGAAGTTGCAGAAGAAGCGAATGAGAATGTGCTCCTTGTAAGCACTGCCGACTCCTCAGCCTCGCCGGCGCCGGTTATTTCCTCGGTTTTGGTGGAAGAAGAATTATCACTGCTGCCAGAATCAGCAGACATGGCAGCCGCCTTTGTGGGAATTATGGGCTTTGGGGAAAGAGGAGCTAGAGCTCTTGAGAGTTGAAAAACTGATGGACTCCATGATCTTGCCAGGAACTCCATCGGCTCTGTTGGGCTTTCAGGCAACTGAACCCCACCGGTTGCGGCGGAGGGGTAATTCTGCTCCGGCCACCTACTTTCCATTATGATTAAGAAAAAGAAAGATTTAGGGAATGAGCAGAAGTTTGGTTTTCTTTATCTAACTAGTTTGTTTTCGAAGAGAGCCGGCTGGGTTTTTGTTAAGGGACAACTTTCGGAACTTGCTCTGCAAATGAGTCATGTTAATATACATGTAAGTTAATATACTTGCATGTGATAATAGATTTATTGATATCTTCTATATTAATAATAGAATTTATTTTAAATTTAGATAAGAAAGCATAAAAAGTAGAACGGTTCAGATTTATTTTAATTGATTTAGATGAGAAAAAACACAATTTATTATAATTAATTTGGGTGAAAAAAGGTGATGAAAGAGAAAGGAGGAAAGAGAAAAAATAAAAATTAAATTTTTATGATAGAGAAAGAGAATTTCGTTACGCCGCGTACATGGACAATCAATTACTAATATATATATGCTGAAAAAAAAGTACTCATAATACACATAGGCAGGGCCGGTCCAATAGTTAAGTAATTTATACAATGGCTTCGGATCCCAAAATTAAAAAGACCCCCAAATTTTAATAATTTATATATGTTAGAGTCTGTTAAAAAAATCTAATTTTTTTTTTTGAGCAAATCAATAGTTACAACTATAATCATACAAGTTTGATCAATAATTTTGTATTTAAAAGAGTAAAAAAATAAATTCTATTTTTTTTAAAAATTTATAGATTTTAATTTAATTTAATATTAAATGATTAGAAAAAACCCAATTTAAAATTTAAGTTGAGACCTCAACAAATTTAGACCGACCCTGCATATAGGCTTAGTACCTATATAGTGCCTGTGAGTCTGTGACTGTGAGCCCCACTAGTCAAGCTCGATCACATCTTATATTGGTCAATGGTACGTACTACTTAGCTCAGCTTTTTCTGCCAGGTGTCTTCTTATTTTATTCCTTCAAGCAAAGAACATCATGATTAATGCTATAAACGAGCTAATTAATTTGGGTTATATTTGGGCTCAATTTAAAAAAATATGAACGAAACTCGAAATCGTTAATAATATAATTTAAATTTGAGTATTAAAATAATTTAAATAAAAATAAGAGTAAAATTTAAACAAAATTATATTTGACTCAGTATAAATTTAATTTTTTATTGTGATTTGATATATACTCAATCGATACATATTCAATTAGATGTTCGATACATTCTCTTATAATATATATAAATTTATTTAAAATTAGGATAATTAATTATTATTATTTTGTTTTTTTAAAATTTTAATTATAATTTTATATTTGTAAAGTGTAATAGTAAATATACTTTCTCATTTCTAAGTAAAATAATAAATTTAATTTATAATTATATTTATTATAAAACTATTAATTATATGAAGACTTAGCTCGAGCAGTTTGAATATAATTTGATCCGAATTAGATCGAATTCGAATAATAAATATTCGAGTCGAGTCGAGTTGAATAATAGTAGAAATTTTTAAATACAATTCGAATACGAATCTATCATTTCGAACAGCTCTATGTTTGCTTCGGTTCGACTCGTTTACACCCTTAATCATGATAAATAATGTCCATGAATCACAACTTATAAATTTAAAACACAATTTAGACTAAATTCTGCCGTAACCCAAAAAAATAATGGCTGCTTTTCTAAAGAAAAAATGTTAATCATCCAAAATATCACCATTGTTTATATAAAAATTAAAATTATGCGTATATAAGAAGTAAATATTTAAAAGTTAATACAATCATGTAATAATATCCCATAAACATAAATAATGACAATTGTGCTCTAGTTTTTATTATATTTAATCATTTATATTGTATTATAGTGATAGAATATAACTCATTAAACATGAACAATATGACAAGAATTTTGCCCCCCTAACCGCTTGGTTAAAACGTAAGTACGTATTCTCTACAACACACCCTAGCTGTAGCTGGCTAGTAATGTAATTTAATTCCATCTATAAGATTATAATGAATTTTAAAGATTTCTACACTCCCTTCTGAATGGGACAATAATTTTGACTCAAATCAAATATGGTGTCGGAGATAAAAAACAAATCACCCAATAATTATATGTAGCGATGGAGAAAGTATGATATTTATTTTCCTACCCTAATCTGTACGTACCTCGCATCCAATAGTTATATATTTAATTAAATTAATACTTTTAGAAATCTCACGAGTGCATAATAATTAATATAAAAGGCTAAATTTTTAATGATTACTATTAATTAACAATTCTATTATATATATTGGAGACATTAAGTTAATTAATGTTACAAAACAATTCTAACTTATATATTAATTATTAAAATTTAGCACATTAGCTTTTAAAACTAAAATCATAATGACAACTCATTATTTACAGTAATTATATTCTTAAATAATAATATATTAAAAAATAAGAAAAATATTATGAGTTAATAATAATTAATATAAAACAATTATAATGTATATTATAACGAGTAAACATTTTTATTTCATATAAGAGACCTTAAGTTAATTAATGTTAAAAAAAATCATGACTTGTATATTATTAATTAAAATTTAATTACATTTTTAAACTAAAATTATGACTGTTTCTTATTATTTTACAAGAATTTATTTTTTATAAAATTTATTTAGTTAATTAATTATACAATAAAGTATGACTAAACAATATGTTTAGGTTTATAAATCAACTTTAAACTCTAACTAAAAATTCATATAAAATACAAAAGATTGATTATAACAACTAAATATTAAAATTTGAAATTATATAAAAACTCAATATTAAATTAAAAATTATAATATTAGTAACACTCAATTATGAGTAGTCAATAATTCAATTTTTAAACAAAATTTATAGTCATTTTAATAATAAATAAAATTTAAATTTAAGAAATAGTATATTTTAATAATTTTATTTAAAAAATAATCCGTACTTGTGCTAGGAAAGGCTGAGACACGTGTGAAATAGCAATAGCCAATAGGAGGGAATAGAGAGGAGAATTATGAGACAGGGGATGCGTAATCTCCGGCAATTGTCATGCCTACGGCAAGTGGTGACATGATGGGTACAACTCTATTATTATTATTATTATTACAAGACCGAGTTTTGAGTTTTGCTGACAGGGGCAGTCATCGGTATCCTGTTTTTTACAATATCTAAATTACACCCAAATTATTAAATTTTATAAAAATTTTAAATCTAATAAATTTTATAAATTATTTAAGAATCATAAAAAAAAAAAAAAAAATCCCCATTACTACTACCGTCGTCGCTCCAGAAGTATTGTTATTATATTATTACAGTTAATATAAAATTTATTTTAGGATAAATTGGTCAATTGACCAATAAAATACTGACACGCAGACAAAAATTATATTTCTGTCAATATTTTATTCATGCTAACCGGATCCCTATTACATGAATGATTGTACCAGTAGTCCTAGGCGTGCCTGTAGACGTCATCACCATCAACTTTTCATATCATCTTCCCTAAATCTTTGACTTTTAGGTACACGAATACAAGACCCCTATAAATCTCTTTTTGTTTTTCTAATTTACAATTCACAAAAAATAAAAAAATCTACTAATATATAATGACGCAACGTATGATATAATTTTTAAATTACGGATAAATATGAAACAACGTATTTTGAAAATTTTTATACATGTGGTCCGTCCGTCCGACAGATAAAAGAAGTTTTAAACAAAGACACGTGGAGAAGAATAATACCGGCAGCTTTCTCTTTTTTTAAAGCCTTTTCTTTCTTTCTTTCACCTGGGGCCGGGGATAGAGGGGAGTGAGGGACCCTTTATTTCTAATTGCTGATTGCAGCCTCCGGCAGGCCCCTTTTATTATCTTTTCCCCATCACCAACCCCCTCTCATTTTCTTTCATTCAAATGAATTCCCTAGTTTTTTCTCTCCCTCTCTCACTCACAACGAGTTAAAGTAATACAAAGAATCTTGAATCATAGAAAGAAAACTCAAGCCTCTAAAAATATATTTAAAGGCAAATAACATTATAATCGTCCATTCCAAAAAAACAACGGTTGAGATTGAAAAATTTGACACGTGAACTAATGCAACTTTTAGACAATTATGCCCGGATTATACCCCCATCAGCAACACGTGTGTTAACAGGCCACGTATCAACATTAATATTGAAGCAATACTACTTGTTGTTTTTTCACGTCTTTTTACCTCAATTCTAAATCAAGCTGTAGCTGTTAAAACTTGAAAATTTTCCCAATCTATTTTGGCACACAACACTTCTTCATGATTTTCCTAGTATTTATAATCCTTACCTGATCTAAGAGGTGAATTACCACCACCAGCATGAAAAGAAAATCTTGGAACTTGAGATTAATTTTTCATATGGTAATCCTTTATTTTAATTCCATAAACCCCTGGAATTAAGAACATCGTAAAGAGCCTTCTTGCTGAAGACATAATGCAAGCATTATGAGCAGGGGAAACTTTTATTTCTTCAGGATGAATGTGAAGCTCGTGACAACGAAGTACTGACATTAGCTGAATCTAATGACTTTTCTTTTTGATGTTGAGTCTCTTGCTTGGCTCTGACCACTGATTTCATGGCGCTAGTTAGCAACGCGCTATTATGTGTCTCACTAATAGGTTGAACCGCCTTGAATGGATAAGCTCCTAGGTTACCAAATTATCTTTCACGTGATGGGGGTATAATCGGGCCAAAATTCTCCAAAAATTACATTAGTTCCGTCAGCTAGAAATTCTAGCAAGTTTTATGCACAATTATGATGTTATTTGCCCTTATATGAAAAATGACTTGCATTACATCTTCCAGTGTCAAAAGATGGTAAAATTTTAGAATTGCTAGAGGTTTATGACTCTTACCTGGTAGTGTGGACAAGAATCTCTGCCTATCAAAATTGGTCAAATAAACAGGCTTGTGTAAAAAGGTTGATGCAGGCATCCAAGGGACCTGGACTGACAGATTGATCTAGCTGAAAGTATGAGGTAACCAAATTTTTGGCTATGGCATACTAAATTTTCACCCAAATATTGTGGAGCGAATGATAAATTTCCAAAGTAATGTCAGATAACAGCCAACTTGAAGTCATCCACTTTAAATGACATGCTCATAACCTCATTAGGCTCTTCATAAGCTATCCTTTCACCATACCCGAGTGGCTCAAATATTATGCTATAGAGTCCAAAGTCCAAATATATCCAATCAATTTCCTTTTCAACAGCCATCATAGCAGTTCCATGTACCTCAACTATTGCTCTTTAGATTTGCATGGTCAACAGGCAATTTGCAAAGAACATATTAGACTGACAGCCCAGATCCGAAATAATACAAGAGATAAAGAAAGGGGTAGCTTTCCCCTCTAGCCCTTCGATTGCAAACCACTGCCACCATAATATTGCTTCGTAGTTTCTCTCGAAAATTCTGCAAACGTCATCCTATCCTTCAAACGTGCAGAAAGTGGTGGAACTAATTTATATATTTCTTGTGTCAGTTTTCCATCTTGCTTGGCATGAATTTCCTGAGTACATTTGCCAGATTGCCAATCACTTAAAGTTGAGCATTCAACAGGATAATCCAAAAGAGAGAACGTTTTGCTCCATGCCGGTTGCAAGAAGACAACAAAAGTTTCCCTGCTTAAGTTCTCTTGCTTTGGCGGTCGGTCAACAGAGTGAAGTGTTGCACGAAGCTTCCTCTTCGATAAAATGTCAGCTGATTCCCCAACCTGAACTATGAAACTATCAGGAGATACCTTTACCATAAGGACAGTATTCTTATTCGGATAATATATTTGCAAATAGGAATGCCCACTAGGGGAAGATTCTTTTAGAATGTCCCTTAGTAGACCCCTTTCTTTTGGAAGATTCTTTTAGAATAAAGTTATCTAAAGTTGAATGATAGTGTATGAGACGCCCTTTTGCGGTGCAGGATTCCCTTAAGCTCTGCTCAAGCTCATGTCCACCAATAACTCCATCACATACTCGTGCAAGGCAACAACCTAGCTCTATCATGCGATATCCTAAATCCTGGAAGGTGTCTCTGAGATTCTTGAATTCACTCTCCTGAAACTCTCCAAGCCTCTCAGTATCTATATAATTGTCATCAGCCTTGTGGCTGTCAATGTCTGAAAGACCTGCCCTACCACTGGTGATATCAACACATTGATCATACTTTAATTGCATTGCAAAAGGTGAGACAGTTCTATCTAGATTCTTCAATGGAACATCACTCCCCAATCCATGCTCCTGAACGTTTACGTAGTATAAGGATTTCAGATATATAACTATGATAGTTGCTATAGATTAAAGTGACATCAACTTGAAGATAAAAGTACAGAAATATAAGTAATTTAAGTAAACAAACTGAATAAATACTAGAGAAGAAGGCCATATTCCATAAAGATGAAAATAAATGATTCTCAATTCAAGATCATAACCCTACGCATAAAGCTTTGTGTTGGAACTTGTGACTCATAACATAGAAGCAACTGGAAAATGCTAGTGCGGAGCGTAGCGTAGCGAGAGACCGTAGGTCCCGAGCAGGGAGCGCCGGTACTGGAGGAGTCACTGTCCAGGCAGCGCGGGGTGCGCCATAATGTGTCTGTGAGCGGCGCGGGCCACGCCGGTCGGCGAACAAAGATCTTCTAGGTTTGGAAAGGTCATTATGGGTTATGGAACATAATGTGAAGTAGGGTTGGAATATGATTAGTATGTATATATACTATCTATTGTAAAGCTCTATGTAACCAAGGAATCATCAATAAACAACTAGTCACTTGTGTAGTACCCAAATTGGGAAACCACGTAAATCTCTTGTGTTATTCTTAATTCTCTATCGTTAGTGTGTGTGTGATCCTATATTCTAACACTTTGCATGAAAAAAATTATTTGTGTTTGTATACTTGGACCAAGTAAAATATTACCTTGAGCAAAACTTAGATAAATCTCAATCCTAACAGTAAAATACTCAGGAAAATGCAACTAATGCTGTCAAATTTGTTAGATAAGGGAATGTATCCCAAGTAGCCATTCAACCTAAATTGCATTCCCAATTACTGGATCAAAATATATATCTTCATCTAGTTTCCTCCATATTCCCAAATTCAACTGACAAAAAACAGACCTCAAGAAGAAAATTAAAAGATAGTATTAAAACTCACGACAACCTCAGTTTATTTCAAAAACACTAAGAAATATTCGAGATATCCTTCAATGAAACAAATCATCCACAAAAATAAGTGTGATTGCAAAATAAATTCATTTACCTTGAGAACGCGTTTCCGATCTTCAAAATTAAGAAGGGCAAGCTTTCGAGCAAGTGGAAGGAGGGTCCGGCGGAGAGCGGAAACGATAGGGACTCCAGTAATTGATAGAAGACCAGGTCCTGTGGGCCCCAGGTTTTCCATTATCGTTCTCTTGATAAATTCCAGCCGTTCGATCTCATCCGGTGATAGCGATGATGATGAAGAAGGTTCATCGGAAGATAAGAGCAGTAGATCAGAGAATTCAAGCTCGTAAAGGAGTAGGATTTCTCCTTCCTCCGTCTCTTTTTCCCTCTCTTTTTCCATGTACACCGATAAGCGAATTTTAAGTTTGAGCATTTCAGGTTCCAACTCCTCTTTTATTTAGCTTTGGTACGTCGTCGCTTTGCAAGAGCTTCGTTAGATTCCAACGACGTACGTCGTTTTATATATACAATAAAACCTCTGTTTAGAATACTCTATATAAAAATAACTTCTACAATGTTATAAAAAAAATTGGTTTTAATTTAGGCCAATTATAAAGAAAAATAACCTCTAAATTGTAATATGTTATATATTTTTTAAGTCTAGTATTAAGAAACTATACCTCTATATAGTAATAATTATATATATATATATATATATATATGAGAGAGAGACAATATTAATTTTAAAAGATTACATTTTCTATAAAAGACTATATTTCCTATAAAAGATCACATTTTTTTTATAAAAGACTACTTTGCATAAATATTTTTTGAATAATAATTATTAGGGAGTTCTTATTGATATTTTTGTTAAAGTGGATATTTTTGGGTGTTCGGAAAATATTTTGTACCAATACCTCTATTTAGTAATAATCTCTCAATATGAATACAAATAGTTTGATCCCAAATCTATTCCTAAATCCTGAACTCGCTTTGTAGGAGTAATTTACAATATATATTTTACCCTCCCTCCCTCAGCTCCTACATTAAACTTTAAATTTATTTAATTTTAGTTGATATATATTATAATTATATATTATATAATAAAATTTATTAACTATAAAATTTATTTTATTATAAATTTTTATAAATCATATTAATTTTAAAATTTAATATGTCGTGATTTGATATCTCTAATTTTATTAGATCGGAGTAGTATTAATTAAAATTTTAATTTGACCAAAAAAATAGAGATACTATTAATTTGAAAG
The DNA here is from genome assembly GCA_020205615.1 of Panax quinquefolius. Classification (NCBI taxonomy): domain Eukaryota; kingdom Viridiplantae; phylum Streptophyta; class Magnoliopsida; order Apiales; family Araliaceae; genus Panax; species Panax quinquefolius. The sequence continues at coordinate 8,179,770 of CM035162.1, read as the reverse complement.
TTTATATTCTTAGGATCCTGGACGCAATCATTTATGTTGTTCTGTTTGGAAAGGAATCAAGCTTTGGGGCACAATTTTTTTTCTGAAGAATTATCTACGTTCTCAGTGTGCCTATGATATAGCACCAGGTGAATTGTGGTAGCAGTGGTCTCTTTTGATTTCTCTAGTTTTCTATTGGATTGAAAGGGAGAATTCCTACCACCGCTGCCCCTATGTAATTTATACTTATATTATTAATTTTAAATTTAATAATAAAATACAGATACTAATACAATACTATCGAATTTGTGAGATAAAGTGCGAAATGTGCATAGATGTCTATTAAACATACCTTGTTCACCATTTTTAAAAACAAATTTGGAGAGGCAACCAGCTTTCTGGAAAACGCGTAGTCTTCGACTTTATAATACAGATTATATATATGCACACAAAAATTCATTGCGTTCAAACAAAACATTGAATGACTAAAACATGTCGAGATGATATTTGCTCAGATAGGGTCTCTTTGGATCAAACTTGCCTCATCCATCTTATAAGTGTCACTCCTCAATCAAAGTCGAGTTCAGATAGGGTCTCTTTGGACAGTTTGGTCGGATAATTACCTAGTTCAAGTCCCATGAAATTGGTCCTAAAGAGTAACCAACCCCCTTTGGCCTTTTCTATTAAAGCATTAGTCAATAAAGATGGAGCTCATACGGTTCCGAAAAGAAAAAGGGGAAGGAAAAAAAAAACTATCTTTTCGATGAGAAAAGTTCATAAATGTTCATTCTCACAGGAGAAGACGTGAGTAGATCATACAGTAAAAAGATTTTACAAAGTAGGAACTTAAGTTTCCGGCTACACAACTGTCTTCTTAAAGCTCTTAGCCAGCCAAATCGCAGTTTCCCTTGGAGAAACTTTCTCGGGCCCAAATGGCTTCAATAACACTGAGAGCTCTTCGAATCGTTCTTGCTGCATAAGTTTCGCACTGAACTCGAGCAACCCTTCGAGAGCCTCAGCCCGTTGCTGGTACGACGAGGTGTCGAACCTATGTTGCTGCGAATCTGTTTCTGAAGACGAGTGGCTCGATATGCCATTTGCTGGATTGTGTTCCGAGCACTCATTCCCGTTTTGAGGTATTCCATAATCAGCATTGGTTATATACGACCTGGTAATTGTCCTGTGACTTTTATCCAGAATCTGAACTGTAAACTTGTCCTTTGTGATCGACCGATCGCCACTGTTTGGGGAGGTAGAAGAGCACTGAGCCGATGTTGATGAAGTTCTGTGAATAGGAAAGAAAGGGTCTTCGGAGGATGCCGAGGGAAATTCAGTCATCATGTCAATTCGTGGAGCATTGACTGATACATCTGGAGAATCTACATCGCAAAGGAAACCAGTGTAGGTTTTGTAAGTTGATTCTTTTGTGATTCTTTCTGACAATGGAATAGATGCTCTTCGAGTTGATCCTAAAGCCTTGCTAGCTGGTGTATGTGATTTTGGAAGCTGCATTCATAAGCATACTAGGGCATAAGTCAGTCATGGCAAAATTGGCACTTAGACCTTCTAGCTGTCAGAATTTAGCATGTAGTTTAAAATTAAGCTGCACAACCAGGGATGGGTTCATAAGCACATTAGAACAATACATATTCTTTAGATATTCAGAATGGTATATGAACCACATGGGTCAGTGATTATAAACATTTTCTAAAAAAAACAAAATAAATAACAGCTTTTAAGCAGATGACTCCATCTGGGTATATGCAGAAAAAAGGGAGAGTTAAATTTCTAACACCATCAGTTTGTTGTAAACTTACCAAAACACTATCTGAATCACTGCAGGATATATTTGTTGTTGCTTGTCTCCTTCGAGTAGCAGAAGTTTTTCCCAGCAACCGTGGGGATTTGACAGCACTTGATAACATTGTGGCAACTGTCTTATCAATAACAATATCTTCACCAATACTGCCAATAGTTCTGTTGAATCTTCGAAAATTATATGCTCTTTCAGAAGAACACAGGGAATCCTGCTCAGCTTCAGATATACTAGGATTCAAGGCCCTGTCTTTGCCAAATGATCGTCGTTTCTCTCTGTCAGAAAGAACAGTAACAGCATCAGGCTCAACAAACCTTGTTTGCTTTACGTAGTTGGTAACAGTCCATCGGGCTGGTAAAGTATGGCTTCTAGGGCTGTTAGAATTTAGATGGATATTAAGGACATAGGGCTGGAGATGTGGGAGCCTGAGCAAGTCAGCAGCCTGCAGAGCAAAACAAGATTTCAAACGTAAAGAAGAAACTAAGTTGAAACATGCATATACAATCAGTCATTAATAGCATCAATCGGACACAGTAATAACATTAGATTATTACTAGCCACAACCTACTCATCTTTTAAGTTAATCACGACCTTGGCTTATCTAAGTTTGCTATTCAGCAAAACATAATGGAATGTAGACCTGATAAGCTCACGAGTGAACAACACTTCTTTAAATACACAAACCCAACATGACAAATTCCAGATAAGCTAACATCTGGAAGACATTCTCATACCTGACAATCATATCTAATCCCTTTTTAACATTACCAATATGTAAGAACCTCCACTTGTGATACATGCGAAAAGGCAAAGGTTCATGTTGAGTCGTGCCTGGAATATATTCCATGCTGAACTCCTTCTCAACAAATCTAGACGACCTTCTTCCCATAACATAATCATGAGAATTACTCAGCAAGGCTTATCAATTAAGATGATTAAAATGTCAGAATGGACACAATCTAGCCTAAAGACCACTTAGAGGACCATTGGGTATTGAGTCATGAAATGTTAAAGTGAAATAGGATTCTTTCATATTAATATTCTGGTTGTGTGCATGCAGAAATTAGAAAGAATAGGGATTAAACATACACTTGGTCTAAGTTCTGGGTTTTTCCGCAGCATGCTCTTAACTAGTCCTCGACTGGAAGAAGTAAATATTCAAGAACCGGATCAGAATAACAGATTTGTATTAGTAGCAGGACTACATAAATGTTAAATAAATGATTTCACAGATACAACAGATTGTAGTGGGTATGGAGGTAAGGGACTCACAATGCACCAGAATACATGACTGGAAGCGGAGCCACTATGGACTTATTTATTTTGTTGATCAAAGCTTGCATATCCTATTTAAAAAAGAGGACAGTTCAAAATAACTCATTATTGTAGTGGATAGTATCCTGTACAAATGGCATAGCCAAGTATAAAAGTGAAAATTTTGAGTATTCATAGAGGTGGTGCTAGAATTATATGCATATGAAATATTTCCAAGTTGAGTATTCATAGAGGTGGTGCTAGCATTATATGCATACAAAGATTTCCAATTATATGAAATATTCTTTTTATTAAACTTAAGCTCATGTTAAATGAGTACATATTCTTCTCCACACCGTTAAATAAAATATATTTTCCTTTCTATGTATAAACACACTCTTTCAGGTCTAGTACACATAAGATTATATTCCCACCATAAGAATATTATAGAAATTGTGTTCATAATAATCTCATATCTTTGTAATCAGGCAAAAGTTTCTCGTTAAAAATAATTAAAACAATTTAAGAATGTTTTTGTTTCTCAAGTGATATGGGAAGGAAAACTATTCTTTTTTCAATGACTATATGACCCCCTAACAAAAAAAAATTCAATTAAATTCCAAATTGAAACACGGAATTCTAGTGTGAAAAATTATGTGTTTTTACTTCAAAGTGCAATATGCTTTCAGTAATTGATTCTTTTAACATTATGCAGAACTCAGATCACCCCTGATTCATAAACAGAAATCAAAATGGAACTTCAACACTCACCAGGTCATTTTAAAAATATAAGGCCTTGTTGTATAATGAATTTTAATTCTACTTTTATAATTAATTTTATATTATTTTTTGGCCGGGAATGGTATCAGAAACTTTTAATTCCATGACGTAGCAAGTTCTATTATCAAAGAGGGAGATTGGGTAAATACAGAGTGAGCTGTGGTTTACCTTGAGTAACAACTACAATTTATGCCAACGATTCAGAGTCTGGATCTAGTAAATATTAATACAAGGCCGGGGGGAGAATTAGACCTAAACACTTCAATCTCTCTCAACAACCAAGCCAAAACTTACTCGGGGTAAGACCACATTGATTGCCAATGAAAGGCAATGAAGCAGTAGGATGTAATAGCATATTTACTCCAAAATCATAAGAATGACATTTAAACAATCAAATATGCAAATATTTAAGTGATGAGATAGTGAATCAATAACTTTAGAAATGGGAAATCAGTAGCTTACAAAAGCTTTAAATGCTGGCTTTTGGGCAGCCATTTCGTATATACAACATCCTGGACAACAAGTATGTCAGAAATATAATAAATATGCAGCAAAAGTGAATGAAAACTTAGTCATATTTGTTTTGTTTCTAAGAAGCAAGGATTCAGGTTCAGGCTCGAGGATTCTGATTTGGGCTCAAGGATTAGAGTTCGCCATATGAGGATTTGGCAGCTTGGCAACTTTCAAAAAAATAGAGATTTGAGCTCGCATGGAATTCGAGTTTGGCAGGGATTTGTTACATATTGAACTATTAACTTTTTGTTTATATACATATCTAGATACAGATATAGATATTCACATATACATTTAAATTACCATACCAGTAAGTGTAGAAACATAGACTAAGAAAGAAAGCTGGAGTAGCAATGAGAAAACATAAATTGATATGGTTTGGTCACATTTTACACATGCATGTAGATGCTCCAGTGAGAAGAGGAGAATGCTATCAAGAGGATGATATAAGGAATGGGAGGGGTACACCAAAAATTACTTGGGGAAAAATAGTGCAAAAAGACTTGTTGGAGCGGAAGATAACTTAGGACTTAGTTCATAAGAGGAATTAGTGGTTTAATTATTGGTACAATATGCATATTGGAGGCCAAGTAAGATATTACACCATTTGATTTGTTTTAGATCTCTCTCTTTTTCCCTTCCTTCCTTTTTATTAATAATAACTAATATGTATGTTTTTGCATTTTTCTATTATATATGATTTTTTTAATTAATTTTCTAGAACTTTATAAGTATTATTTATTTTATTAAATTTAATTCACTTGTTTCAGTTAATTTTTGTTTTTTAATTATCTTTTCCTTTAATTTATTTATTTATTTGTTTTCTTCTGATCTACCTACTTTGCGTCCATATAGCATTCATTTTCATCTTACGCCAACTAAGTTTGGGATGAAGGCATTGTTGAATTGAGTTAATAAATGTAAAAGAATTCAAGAAAAACAAAAAATTTATGTACTAATACTATTTAGGAGTTTAGGAAATATATACTAATATTCAAGATACTATTAGTATATAAAAAGTTATATTAATTAGTATAGTTATATAATGTTAGAAATAAATTCAATTCATATCATTTTAAAAAAAGAATAAAAAACTATTGAAGAAATCCCAGACGAATCCTCCTCAAACCTGGATTCTCCAATTCACAACTTAAAGAGGAATCCTTGCTTCTTAGCTGAAGTTCAATAGAGTTTCTGAAGTTAACCTAATGACCAGATATCTGATTTTGAACCATAAGGTATATCCGCAAGAAGCTCAGGACACATATAACTAGGAGTTCCCACAACCTACACTCAAGATTAATACGAGTAAGTGGATTTGTGGAAAGAGAAATATGAAAGATCAAGGCATAACTGTAGCAATAGTACTCACAGAGCATGCAAGGTCATCAGAAGTCAACATCTTAGCAAGACCAAAATCACCTGCAAATGTAAGTAATAACAACATAGATTAGAATAAAACATACAGAAAACAGAAAGTTGAGACAATGAGTGGATACGTAGTTTTTTAAGAAAAAGTTATTAAGGTGGTCAAGGAAACAGGCATAAGACAGCTTGTCATTTACCTAGGCGTATGTTTTGATCTTTCTTCAGAAATATATTTGAACACTGAAGCAAGTAGGGAACAGTAAACAGTATTTAGACTCTCGGTGAAATAACACGTCTGAGAAATTATACAGATAAGAATTCATTAAGATTTCACAATTTGCAAAGAAATTTCAGTGACCTTGACATCGCGATGAAGAATATGGTTTGCATGCAAGTAATCAAGAGCCATTAGAAGTTGAACGAGCCACTTACATAGTTTCTGCACATCGTTCAACATTTTGATATGAAGGCAATTGAATAGGAGTAAATATAGGTCATTCTATTAAAAATATGTATATAAAATAGGAAAGAGCATAAAAAGTTCGCATCAATATAACAACCTCTTCAGAAAAATTAACACCATTTGCTCTCTTAATAGCTTCCGCCCTAAATGAACAAACAAGTTGCAATATGCAGGATTTACAAAAATAGAAGCTTAAACGAATGACAACAAAGAAGATACTTACATGTCTCCTCCTTCACAATACTCTATAACAATGCAAACATAGCAACCCTGAATTTGACGAAATTAAGTTATCAAGGGCACAATAAAAATGAGACAGATAGCTATACAAATTTATTAAAAGCTACTCCTTCCGTTCAACTTTATGTGAAATTCCGCTTAGCTATTTAAGCTCAAGATCCGCCACAAGGACCCACCACACATAAAAAGTAGACATCACATGAGATTTGTTTGGCTCAAACTTCCATGACAAACGCACTAATAAAAGATATCATATTTGATAATGCAACTGGGAGACTTGACTCATTTCTGGTGAACAAGTTGCAAAGGTTCAAAAGAATCAAAACAACAATCACGTTCAAGAACCCAGCTGCCCGGTAATATGATACTATTCCTAGCAAATGGACTCACAGAAGAATATCGACTTACCTTTTCTACCCAGGAATCTTTGTACTCCACAATATATGGATTTTGTACTTTTGAAATAAGTTCCATCTGCACAAAAGGACGAAGACAGCATCTTACACTTAATATTATGCATTGATAAGCCGGATCAACACCACATTCTTTTTATAATAAAATGGTAAAGCATCGCGATAACATGTTTTACTTGAGGAAAAATCATAATGAGCAACCACCAAAAGAACTAAGGAATTTCAGTAAGAGCTAATTCACTACCATCTTTTTACATATTATGGGACTCTACCAAAACCTCTAGGTCTAAATATCTACAAGTCTAATATTTAGTTCAAGATTTTACCTATGATAAATGCACAAACTGTTCGCAGTGAACAATATGCATAATACAAGGAAGTTTTTGTTTTTGGCGCATTGATACATGGAAATTGCTTCCCTATATAGTTCATAATAAACTTCCATTCAAATACAGAGCTACAATTTCCTTATGGAATCATCCTAACTAAGGAAGTACTTTTATCTTTAAAATGAAATGCTGAAGGCTTAAATTTTGGTGTCTACTGTCTTGGTTTTAGTGAGAGTAATATATAAGAGAAACGAAAAATGGATAAAAGAAAAAAGAAATTGACCTCTTGGAGGGCAGACCTGCGAGTCCTAATAGTCTGTCGAGCCAGGCGAATTTTCTTCAATACATACCTTATAGAACAATAATAATAAAAATCATCAGTCAAAAGTAGGATCAAGTACAATTCTGATCAACAAATTTCTTTTTTATTTATTTATAATATAAGTAAAAAAATGTATTCATAGAGGCACCAAGCAAGAGCCACCTATGTACATTAAAAAAATACAAGAAAAAATTCTCATATATAATCCAAAATTTGTAGATACCATGCAAACTAAAGACATAAATAATTGAATTGAATGCTCACTTTTTCTTTTCAAGTCTATGCCTCACAAGTAAAGCAGAAGCAAATGACCCTCTTCCTATCTGCTCCAGCATTTCATAATTGTCCATCTCATGTACTTCTGGTTTATAAATACTGTCTTCTTTATTAAAAGTCCACTGTCTTATGTCCTCCAAAGAAATTTCAGTCGTATAAAGTATCCACTAAAAGTAACAAAAATCTTATCAATTTCTCTATAAATATATTAGTATCAAACAAGATATAAATCAGACCACAACTTTTTTTTAAAAATAAAAGAACAATATCTAAAACACTTTCAACCAGCACAAGAGCTAGGCATATCTGATACTAAGAACATTCTTCTAAGTTCTAAAACCTGAGAATCCAATGACACAAATGACTATATACTCAAATTTAAATAATATGCACAACTGGAGAAGCTAATAGCTAGTAAAACTGAATAGATTAGCATTTGTTCAGCAGTTAGAGTTGGATGGTCACGTAATGGAGTGGTTGCAATCCAATAAATCGGGCATAGTTTACTGGGCTTGCTAGGAATTGAATGAATGGGCTCAGAGGCGAATGAACAATTGACTAGGAGAACCGGCTGAAGTATCTTCCAAAGCATGACCAACCCCCTCCGACGTGCATAACGGGTTGCTAAATAGCTAAGTTATTTCAGATTTTTATCATTGCTAAAACTACGGAGCTATGAAATTTAGGTGAAGCAGTCAGACTCTTAGATTCTCTGTATAGGATAATCCCAAAATTTGCAAATAACACTATTGTTGTGGAACGGAGATTACTCCTACTAAGGTTTAATTATGATTTGTAAAATAGGGAAAATAAGCCTAGCAATAACTAAAGCAGTTTGAATCCACGACTCAAATGAACCAACGGCCTTTGGGCTCAGTCGGTGTACTAGGCCCCTTGATTAGCAAGGTGCTAGGTTCAACCCCTCCCCCAAAAAAAATACCGGTGAAGAGAAATTAAAATGAAGTACCTGAAATCAGAAACTATACCGGAGAAAGTAGAAGCAAGAACGGTCTCCGACGACTTGAAGAGAGAGAAAATTGAAATGAATTTCACGAAAAGTATGAAGAAGAAGAAGAAGAAGAAGAAGAATAGTGAAATTTCAATTTTCAAATATTTGTACTATAGTAGTGTAGTATTTGGTTGTTTGGATTCTACTGTAGGAAAATGACAGGATTTGACAACTGACAACAAAAACGCTGCACGAGTGAGGAAAAGTACCAACCCCGGATTCCCCTACCCCTGCCTCTGGGCTCTGGATATCTTGATTCTAGACTATCCACCACACCAATATGGATTTCGTGCCTGTTCGGAAATTATTTATAAGTTTGGTCAAACCAATTAACGGTGAATAAATTACTATTTTTCTTTGAATTTTAAGTAGACTTGACAAAATAGTTAGTTAATTATTGAATCAACTTATATTAATTGAAATCAAATGAGTTGGTTAACTATTTATATTTATTTGGGTTGATTAAGTTTAGAATCATATTTTTAAAAAGAAATATAGGTCCAACCCGGTTAATCATTTTTTGACCCATATTTTATTTCAAATCCAAATCTAAAGTTCGTCTCACCCATATTTACATATTTTATTCCAAATCGTTACCTTGCTTTGAATTTACTTTCTATAATTGTGCTTGTTTTGGCATTTGGAAGTTAAAGAGTTGAGGAATGTTGAAAAGGAAAAATGCATGCATGTGAAGTAGATAGTTTAGTTAGTGCACTTATTTACTTTCTTGGTGACATATGAAGCATACTAGAGGGAGGGAGGGTTTGACCTATATTTCTTTTTAAAAATATGGTTTTAAATTTTATCAAATCTGTCAGGAATAAGCATGTGAATGCTATTCCTATTTATATATGATTTGATTATGATATATGTAAGACCCCGAAATTTTTTTAAATAAAAAGGAATTTCCTTTATTTATTATTTTGAAATAGTAAGGGTTGATTTGATTAATGTGGATAGTTAGGGGTAAAATACTCAAATATTTCAAAATAAGCAAGTGGTTATAAAATATTCATTGTTGTCGGGGAATATTCGTTTGGTCGTGCAATATTAAATCTTTGTCGGGGAATATTAAATGCTGACAAGTAGCAATGATAATGTGTATGGCCCCATAACGAAAAGCGATTGGATGAGGAAAACGACAAATATAAGTTGTTTAAAAATAGCGGCGTAATTATTCACTATTATCTTTGTTGGAATACCGTTGGTTAAAACACACTGTCTATACGCGTTGTTGATAAAGTAGCTTTGCAGTATTTGCATCAATTATTGATTCTTACGTGAAAGGCCACTACTCGATAATTATTACGGTAATTCTTGTTCGATAGTTTATTTTATTGATTCAATAATTGTTGCGTTGGTATTTTATATTATTCTTTGTTTCAATAATTATCAACGCATGATATTTCCCATTATCGGATCGATAATTCATATTATTTGAATAATATTATTAGATAACATTATTGGCAATGTCTAGAAAGTTACATCTCAGGAGAGGTTTGGTCACCTAATTGCTTGGCGCCAGATAAGGAGAGATCCTTATTGGAAAGCCCTCTTTCTCACGGGAGCGACACTGGTTATCATAAATGTGATTACGTAATATTATTTGTGAATAATTAATTATTGAAGAAAATATTTATTTTATATGAATATAAATGATGGATTTATTTATGTGGTTATTAATGAAGGAATTAATGTTGAGATGTTTTATTTGTATTTTTGCCGGATTGGAGGTATTAAAAGATCAAATCGGTGTTATTACTGACTTTATTGTGTGAGTTATAATATTTAATCCGATAGTTGGATCGTTGTAATTTTTGGATATGTTATACATATATAAGTTGAGTATATGTCCACAAATTTTGAACCGATTAAAATGAGCGTATAATTTATTATGAATTTTAAGAGGTGGTGATTCGAAATTAGGTTATAAATGATTTTGGTGGAAAATTCTAGAATTGGTGGGCCCCACTTGTGGTTGGTGAAAAAATGTCTTTGAATTTTATTTCAAATGTGGTGGGTGGCAATAGTAGCGAGTAAAGCCATCAGTGCTTGGGTCAAGTCTGCCTTGGTACGGCTAACATTTTCCTATAAATAGAGGCTAAGTTAGAATTGAAAATCACACCGAAACAAAGTTTTCTCTTTCTCTCTATATTATTGGCGTATTTTGTGAGTATTTAGATACTTTGAGAGTTCTTTGATTCAAGACAAGTTTCATTCAAAGATCACTTAGAGCCTTTCCTTAGGAAATCTTGATTCTTTGAGGTAAGGGATATTATTTTTTGTAATGATATTATTTCTTCAATATCATTATCTTTGAAATGTTGATCTGAAGTTTTTATCAAATTTGGAACTTTTTCATGTTTCAGGGGTTACTATTCATGAGTTCTTATTCACGAGTTACTTATTCATGAGTTACTTATTCACGATTACTATTCATGAAGCGTGAAGATGTTTTTTGTGGAATTTCTATCTTTTGGTGTTGAGTTCTTATTCACGATATCTGGCCTATTCACGATATCGACTTTATTCATAGAAAAATAAAATTTCTTCTTTTCGTCAAAATATCTATTACGGATACTAGCTTTGATTGTATCCATGTTTTGATTATTCTTGAATTTTACACCACTATGATTATTTTTGAGGTATTGTTGGACATGGATAAAACAAAGTACTGAATCCTTAATCCTTAATCCTTGTCATTTTGTTTCCTTTGGATTCGTTCTTTAAAAATATTTTCATCATCCTCGGTCTTAAATGATGATATTATTGAATATCTTGGGCTGTAGTGCAAAAGATGAATGATTTCTGAAGAATATCTTTGGCCTTTAGTGCAAAGATGAAGCAGTGTTGAGATGAACATGACAGATTGATGAATATCTTTGGCTTTTGTAGTGCAAAAAGATGAGCAGTGTTTAAATGAACATGACTGGATGATGAATATCTTTGGCACTGTAGTGCAAAGATGAATATTTGATTTGAGATGAATATTGATTGATGTTCTGAGGATAAAATATTGATGATGGATTTGTTAAATTCATAGATTATAGTAGATTTCATTCTCTACGTAACTCTTTATGAATTATTATTTCACCGCGAATATTGATCCGAAACTTGTTGTCTATTGTATTCTATCGATTTTTCCCTGTTGGAGACTAACGATAATTTGTTGTATATTATCTTAGTCATAGTATTCTTCTTCGGGCTAGTTGAGCTCACCCTTTTCCTTGTTGTTCCATTTTTCTTCTCGGGAGGCGAGAATGTAGCGAGTACTTAGTCGGGGTATGGAATGAAGGTTCTAGAAAGAGTTGTTTAGTAGTCCTCACCATTTTTGTAAAATAATGTATCAATAATTATGATGGGGATTTATTTGCGTGTGGATATTGTCTAGATGGCAATATCTGTTTTTAAACTCACAATTTATATGTTGTAATAATAAAGTTGTAGTTGTTTCTGTACCATGTATTGACAACTCAGAATGGGTGATGTATACCTATTTTGGGGGCGTCACATGTTTAGTAGTCCTCACCATTTTTGTAAAATAATGTATCAATAATTATGATGGGGATTTATTTGCGTGTGGATATTGTCTAGAAGACAATAATTGTATTTAAACTCACAGTATATATGTTGTCGTATTTTGCACGAGAAATGTATTAATAAAGTTGTAGTTATTTCTGTACCATGTATTTGGCAACTCAAAATGGGTTGGATGGAATGGACCTATTTGGGGGCGTACACTGTCTTATCTGTCATCGTTTTCTTTGGGACCGATTCCGTTATTTATTATTCTATTGGAATAACTTGCGCATGCGATCTATCGCATGTACGTGGTGATTTCTTTTGTTATTCCAATCTTTATTATACTCGGTTGGTTAAAACTTTGACTTATACCCATGAAATTAGTGGAATATCTTTGATATTTAAGGCTTCGATATCTTTCATGGAAATATTCTTCCGAGCATTCTTGAATTTTACTCTACAAAGCAAAGATCATGTTGACAATTTGGACGTTATCGGTTCCTAGATAAATTAATTCTTGAACTTGTTTTATTGAATTCTTATATCATTGTCATCATCCTCATGTTTATATTTTGTTGAAAGTCATATGTGGCGTATAGTGCATAGATGGACTTGGTATGATTATGATCGGGGATTATTCTTGTAATCATGGAATAGTAATGTTACAAATGATGTGATAAAAGTCCTCATTGGCCCGTAGTGCATTGATGGACAGTTGTTGGCATGATCATGACCATTAATGAATACACAAATATTCTTAGCCCGTAGTGCATGGATAATTGTGGTCGTGATACTAAATAATATCTTTGGTCGTAGTGCAGGGGTGATTCGATGATATGGATTATTTATTAAGCTGAGTCCCAGCGATAAAAGTGATGAAAAACCTTTTAAATCATAAAAGATAGTAGATTTCATTCTCTACTTGACTCTTTTAATGGATTACTTGTTCCACTGCAGTTAAACTTGATAATTATTATATTTTATCAGTTTAACATTGTTGAAGGCTAACGATAAATTATTCTGCATTATCTTAGTTATAATATTTCTTACTGGGCTAGTTGAGCTCACCCTTTCTTTCATTGTTCTTTTCGTGAAATGAGAAGCGTAGTGGGACTAGTCGGGAAGCAGTGATGGTCTAGATGGTGCATTAGTAGTCCTTACTATTCTACATGAAATAATGTGATAATAATTGTAATGAGGACTCCTTTTGAGTTTGTATAATCTCTAGTAGACAATATTTGTATTTAAACTCACGGTTTATGTTTTGTCGATTATTATACAACAGATTGTTTTATTAAGTTGTATTTGAATTACATTACCATGTATCCGGCGACTCAAGATGGGTGATGTATACCTAATTTTGGGGGCGTCACGGTTTAGTATCAAAGCTTAGGGATATGATCTCCACTAAGATGTGAGAATAGAACTAGGAGGGAGAGAGCAGGGGAATTCCTTCATTAGTATTTGACCTACCTAAGTTTTTTTTGGTATTTAATTGGTTTCACGTAATATAGGGATAATATGTTACATGTCAATTAACCTTTTGTTTTTGTGGCAATATCGAAAATGACATCCCGAATGTTGAGAATAACAATGAGCACAAAGTGATAGTTGACTCACCACATAATCGTGGATAATGTGCATCGGTAAGGCGACAATCCTCATGCAAACAACAACACCGACCAAATGATGAATGATGGAGTGTTCAGAGGCTTAATGCAATTCATGCAAATGGAGGAGAGCGGCTCCTCATCCACAATGTAGGTGGAATATCGAAAACTCTCGGGACGGTCACCGCTAAGCGATTCAAGGCTGGGACCACCGGAGTTTATTGGAGAGCCAAAACCACTAAAAAGGCGGAAGCATGGATAAAGCAGATCACCAAGATATTTGATGTCTTGGGATGCTCCGATGAGCAAAAGGTTCCCTTTCACGCCTTTATGTTGAGGAGAGGCGGATTCTTGGTGGGAATCGGAAAGCGTACTCAACGACCGCCGTGACTGAAGATGTCTTGGGAAAAGTTTCAAGAACTATTCAACGACAAGTACTTTCCGAAAGTATTAAATCATATAAAAGAGGTAGAATTCATCAAATTGGAGCAAAATAATATGGCCAGGTGTCGCGTGATGAAGCCAAATTTGCAGAGTTGTCCCGGTTTGCATCCCATTTGGTGGATAATGAGAAGCGAATGACGCGAATGTTTTTGCGAGGTTTGAAACCTGAGATACGTCAACATCTTATTTCTCATAAACTGTGTTTGTATTCAGATGTTGTAAATAGGGCTCAGTTAGTGGAGCGTGATAACGAGTCAACGCAAACAAAGGAGAGCAGTCATCGAAGCGGTGATAACAAGCGTGGAGGGAATCAACAGGCCAGAAATGGTTACCACTTCGGTGGTAATCAAGGCTAAACTAATAAGAATGGACATTTCAAGAAGAGGAGATTCAACAATGATGGAAGGATGTCAGCACCAGCACCCGTTGTTAAGGAAGGAGAACGACCACCTATTATATGCTTCAAATGCGAAGGGGAGGGACACATCAGTCCAAACTGCGCGATGCCGTCCAAAGCATGTTATAATTGTGGAAGAGATGGTCATTTAGCCCGATTTTGTCGTTCACCGAAGACAAGTTCAGTTAGGATGGAGGCACCAAAGGCCGTCCCAAAAAAGTCAAAGCCGGTAGTGCAAGGGAGAGCGTTTATTATGACCTCCCAGAAAGCAAGGAACCCGAATAAGGTCATCACGGGTAAGCTTATCATAAACTCTAGCAAAGTCTATACTTTATTTGATACAGGTTCTACCCATTCTTTTATTTCTCCTACTTGTGCTCAACGATTAAATTTGACTCCGGAGAAATTAGACTTTGACTTATCTGTGGAAACTCCGTTGGGAGAAACCTTCATTACATCCACTGGTTATAAGTCTTGTTTGGTTCAAATCGATAACCGCACATTACCCGTCAATCTTATTTCTTTAAAAATACTTGCGTTTGACGTAATTCTAGGGATTGATTGGTTAACTACTCATCATGCAAAAATTGATTGTTTTCGTAAGGTTGTTAGTTTTCATATTCCTAATCAACCTATTATGCGAATTTAAGCAACCAAACCATTAAAATCAATCACGGTCATTTCAAGCCATAAAGTTATTCGTTTATTGAAAAACGGGTGTCAAGCTTTCTTAGCTCATGTCACAGATTTAAACAAAAATACGTCAGTTTTGAATGATATTTCTATTGTTAATAAATTTTCTGACGTATTCACGAAGAACTTTACGGCTACTACCCCAGGCGTGAAATTGAATTTTGTATCGACCTTGAACCTGGTACAAAACCCATTTCCAGAGCCCCATATCGAATGGCTCCTATTGAACTTCAGGAGTTAAAGACCCAATTATAGGAATTGTTAGACATTGGTTTCATTCATCTTAGTACGTCTCCTTGGGGTGCTCCTGTTCTATTCGTGAAGAAGAAAGATGGGAGTATGCGACTTTGTATTGATTATAGGGAGTTGAATCATGTCACCATCAAAAATAGGTACCCATTGCCACGTATTTATGACATGTTTGACTAGTTGCAAGGAGACAAATTCTTTTCAAAGATTGATGTTCGTTCCGGATATCACCAATTGAAGATTAGAACCGATGACATTCCAAAGACGGCTTTCAGAACTCGGTACGGGCATTATGAATTCCTAGTCATGTCCTTCGGATTGACTAATACTCCTGCTGCCTTCATGGATATGATGAACCGAGTATTCAAGGAATATTTGGATCACTTTGTGGTCGTTTTTATTGATGACATCCTTATTTATTCCAAAAGCCGTGAAGATCATGAGCAACACTTGAGGTTGACACTCCAAAAGCTTCGTGAATACAAGCTTTATGCCAAGTTGAAGAAATGTGAGTTCTGGTTTGAGGAAGTAGCATTCCTTGGGCACGTAGTATCAAGTCATGGAATATATGTTGACTGACAAAGATTGAAGCTATTCAAAGTGGGGAGCAACCTAAAATTAATGATCAAAGACGTAGCTTTTCGGTTTATTTGGTTATTATCGGAGATTCGTGGAAGGATTTTCTTGAATCGCTACTCCATTAACTCAGCTGACTCGGAAAGATACAAAGTTCGGTTGGAGCAAAGAATGTGAAAAGAGTTTTCAAGAACTCAAGAGGAGACTCATTTCAAAGACTGCTCGACAATACCATCCGCTCGGAGGATTTGTCATCTACTGATGATGCTTTGGGCAAAGGGTTGAGATGTGTTCTCATGCAACATGGGAAAGTCATAGCCTATGCCTCAAGACAACTCAAAGAATATGAGAGGAATTATCCTACTCATGATCTAGAGTTAGCAGCTGTTGTCTTCGCACTTAAAATTTGGAGGCATTACTTGTATGGGGAGAAAGTGGAGATCTTTCTGAGATCATAAAAGCCTCAAATATTTCTTCACTCAAAAGGAACTCAATACGCGACAACGACGTTGGCTTGAAGCTGTTGAAAGATTATGATCATACCATCCAATACCATCTGGAAAAGAAAGCGTGGTAGGCGGCGCATTGAGTAGAAGATCAGATCATCTGCAATCACGAGTGCGATATTGTCGTATGAGCCCATTTTGTGTGACTTGCAAAGGATGGAGATAGAGTTAAAAACTCCGGGGACCCATGTGATGATGGCAAATATACGAGTATAACCGGCTTTAATTGATAAAGTTAAAGTTGCTCAAGCTACTGACACGGAGGTGATGCGTATGAGGAAGAAAGTGCAAGAAGGTGTTATCCGAAAGCAAGAATCGATGAAGAAGGAATACTTGAGTCAACTCCGGACTTTGTGTTCTAACGACCACGATTTAAAGTATAAAATCATGATGAAGACACACAACACACCGTCATAATCCATCACAGGAGTACCAAAATGTATCATGATCTTGACTATATATTTTGGTGGAGCAATATGAAGAGAGAGATAGCGGAGTTTATCTCGAGGTGTTTAACTTGTCAATGAGTCAAGGCGGAGCATCAAGTACCAAAAGGTTCATTGCAACCACTTGAAATTCCAGAATGGAAGTGCATGGGAGCACATTACCATGGATTCGATTCATTGGTTTTCACGGGGTTTCTCAAGGCATAGATCTGATTTGGGTCATTGTTGATGATTGACCAAGTCGCTCACTTCTTACTTATATGAGAAACTTATACACTTGAACGTCTTGCTCGTTATGTACATAAATGAGATTGTAAGCCGCATGGTATACCAGTATCCATAATTTCTGATCGAGACCCAAGATTCACTTCACGATTTTGGGTTAGTTTGCAGAAAGCTATGGGCGCAGATTCTGATTTAGTTTCGGCATATCATCCTCGACGGATGGACGATCGAAGAGGACTATTCAAACTCTTAAAGATCTATTAAGACTCTGTGTCCCTGATTTCAAGGGAAGTTGGGACAAGTTTTTACCATTGGTGGAGTTTTCCTACAACAACAGTTATAAAGCAAGTATTGGCATGGCTCCATTCGAAGTGTTGTATGGGAGAAAGTGTCATTCTCCAGTATGCTGGGATGAGGTGGGTGAAGCAACGTTGTTGGGACCGGAGTTGGTACATATGACTACAGAAAAGATTCAAACGATCCGACAACGTATAAAAACTTCACAAGATCGACAAAAGAGTTATGCTGATCTTCATCGAAAGGACGTAGAATTCGATATTGGAGATCATGTGTTGTTACGTGTTGCTCCATGGAAAGGAGTTACAAGATTTGGAAAGAGAGTAAAGCTCAATCCTCGATTCATTGGCCCATTTTTAATTCTTGGCGAGTGGGAAGCTGTGGCTATAGACTCGCTTCTTTACATGTAAGTATGTCTCGTGTTCATAATGTTTTTCACATATCTATGTTATGTAAATACATGAAAGACCCGAACCACATTATTGAGTTAGAACCATATGAAATAGAGGAAGATTTAACGTATGAAGAGTTACCTGTTAAAATCTTGGATAAGAAGGATCATGTTCTACGCTCCAAGGTTATACCTCAAGTCAAAGTTTTGTAGAGAAACCACAATGTGGAGGAAATGACTTGGGAGTTAGAATCTGAGATGAAGTCAAGGTATCCTCATCTCTTCGACATACCAGGTATGTACCCTAATTTCGAGGACAAAATTTCATAAGAAGGGGAGGTTGTAAGACCCCAACTTTTATGAATAAAGAATAATTTTCTCGAATTATATTTTTGAATATAATGGTATTGATTTGATATAAAATTATAGTTATGGGTAATATTTATAAATTTTGCAAAGTACGCAAGTTGTTATATAATATTCGATTGGTCGGGGAATATTCGTACAACGGCACAATCATTGGTGGACCCCACAACGGAATTATTGTCGGATTGAGAAAACGATAAAAATACTTTATGAAAATAACGGCGAAGGTGTTACCGTTAAAACTGTTGAACTACTAGGTAGTAAAAGTACAGTAATACGCGTAGTTGCACAGTAGCACGCGATATTGATTATTGATGCTTACGTGAGAAGTTACTCAATTATACTCAATTATTGCTACAGTAATTGCTGCATCATATTTCTCATATTATTGATTCAATTATTGTTACAGTATCATTTGCATTATATGATATATTATTAAATCAATAATTGAGACGACAAAGTTATTCATATTATTATTTGCAATATTGATAATGTTTAGAAGTTCTGTCAAGGAGAGGTTTGGTCACCTAATTGCGCGTCAATAAGGAGAAATCCTTATCGGAAAGCCCCCTCTTTCCTGGGAATGACCTGGTTGTTAAATATTGTGAATTATAATATTAATGATAAATAAGTTCGTGTTGATTAAAGATGAATTTTATAGTTCCATTGTGTTGGACTTATTTGTGTTAGTATAATTGATGTTTGGAGGATATATTGTTCAATTGGGTATTCGGGACACTTTTCGTGTCGGAATACTATTCACGAGTTACTATTCATGAGTTACTATTCACGAGTTACTATTCATTCCATTTTCTTATAAATAGAAGCTCATTCCTTCATTATTTCTTACGAATTCACTGAAACTCTAGAGAGAGAATTATAAGAGAACCTATAAAAAGTATTCTGCTACTTCCCTACTCTTATATTCAGTTTTTTTTACGGTAAGGGGTGCTATTTCTTTCTTTCGTCTTAATGAAGAGAACTTATGTTATTCCATTATTTATTATTTTGTTGGAATAACTTTGTATACGCTGCTACCCTATACATGGTGACATTCTTCTAATATTTCGTTCTTTATTATTACGCCGGAATATCACCGTCGTCATGCGTTCTGGTGGGACTGGTTCCATTATTTATTATTTTTTGTCGAATATCCTCCATTTGTGCGTTTACTACTGGGACTGGATTCCATCCTTTATTATTCAGTTTAATATATCGTATGCATGCGCTTTCTGTGGGACTGGTTCCATTATTTATTATTACATTGGAATAACCGCTGCTGTGTGGTCTATCGCATGCATGGTGATTTCTTTTGTTATTCCATTCTTTATTATACTCGGTTGGTTAAAACTTTGACTTCTATACCCATGAAATTAGTGGAATATCTTTGATATTTGCGCTTCATCCGATATCTTTTCATGGAAATATTCTTACGAGCATTCTTAAATTTTACTTTACAAAGCAAGTATCATGTTGACAATTTGGGACGTTATCGGTTCTAGATAAATTAATTCTTGAACTTGTTTTATTGAATTCTTATATCATTGTCATCATCCTCATGTTTATATTTTGTTGAAAGTCATATGTGGCTGTGGTGTATAGATGGACTTGGTATGATTATGACCGAGGATTATTGATGTAATCATGTAATCATGGTAGTAATGTTACAAATGATGTGATAAAAGTCCTCATTGGCCTGTAATGCATTGATGGACAGTTGTTGGCATGATAATGACCATTAATGAATACACAAATATTCTTGGCCCGTAGTGCATGGATAATTGTGGTCGTGATACTAAAGAATAACCTTGGCTGTAGTGCAGGGGTGATTCGATGATGTGGATTATTAATTAAGCTGAGTCCCAGCGATAAAAGTGATGAAAAACTTTTTAAATCATAAAAGATAGTAGATTTCATTCTCTACTTGACTCTTTTAATGGATTTCTTGTTCCGCTATAGTTAAACTTGATATTTATTATATTTTATCAGTTTAACATTGTTGAAGGCTAATGATAAATTATTCTGCATTATCTTAGTCATAATATTTCTTATTGAGCTAGTTGAGCTCACCCTTTCTTTCACAGTTCTCTTTAGGAAATGAGAAGCGTAGTTGGGGACTAGTCGGGAGCAGTGATGGTCCTAGATAGTGCATTAGTAGTCCTCACTATTCTGTGAAATAGTGTGATAATAATTGTAATGAGGACTACTTTTGAGTTTGTATAATCTCTAGTAGACAATATTTGTATTCAAACTCGCAGTTTATGTTTTGTCGTATTGTACACGACAATTGTATTATTAAGTTATATTTGAATTCTGTACCATGTATCTGGCGACTCAAGATGGGTGATGTATACCTAAGATGGGTGTATATATATATATATATATATATATATATATATATATATCAACAGAATAATAAATAACGGAACGGTCCGGCAGAAAAAACGCATGACGGGATATTCCAAGCAGAATAATAAAAGATTGAACCCGGTCCGGCATAAGCGCTTACAGACGAGGATATTACGGCGAGAATAATAAAGGATGGAACGTCCCGGCAGTAAACGCCTTGAGCGGATGATATTAAACGTAATAATAAAGAACAAAATATTAGAAGAATGTCACCATGTATAGGGTGGCAGCGTATATAGGTTATTCTAATGTAGAATAATAAATAATGGAATAACATAAGTTCTCTTCATTAAGACGAAAGAAAGAAATAACACCTTACTACAGTAAAAAAAATTGAATATAAGAGTAGGGAAGTAATTTGAATACTTTTCTATAGGTTCTCTTATAATTCTCTCTACAGAGTTTCAATTGAATTCATAAGAAATAATGAAGGAATGAGCTTTATTTATAGGAAAATGGAATGAATAAGAACTAATTCATGAACGGTCAGATTGATTTTTACTATTAAGCAGACGATCCAGATTGGTTTACTATTAAAACTTAAAACAACGGTCCATCTTGATTTGCATTATTAAAACTTTAAACCAAATGATCCATATTGATTTCTTATTATAACTCCACCGGTGGTCGATATTGACTTACTATTATATCTTCAACCAACGATTCGAAAAATTAGCACATCTCCTCATTGAATAATATTGTACCCAAATACCGAATGCACAATACTAGAGTGAATAATGAAGCAAGGGTGAATAGTAACTCGTGAATAGTAACTCATGAATAGTAACTCGTGAATAGTACTCAAAGCCACGAAAAGTGTCCCGAATACCCAATTGAACAATATATCCTCCGGACATCAATTATACTAACACAAATAAGTCCAACACAATGGAACTATAAAATTTATCTTTAATCAACACGAACTTATTCATCATTAATATTATAATTCACAATATTTAACAACGTGTCGTTCCGAGGGAAGAGGGGATTTAGATAAGGATTTCTCCTTATTGGGCGCCGCAATTAGGTGACCAAACATCTCCTCGATGAACTTACAGACATTGTCGATATTGCAAATAATAATATGAATAACTTTAGTCTCAATTATTGATTTAATAATATATCATATAATGCGGATGATATTGTAACAATAATTGAATCAATAATATGAAAAATATGATGCAGCAATTACTGTAGCAATAATTGAGTATAACTGAGTGACTTCTCACGTAAGCATCAATAATCAATACCTGGTATCTTCTTTGCAACTACACGATTATTCTTGTATTTTTACTACCGGGTAGTTCAACAGTTTTAACGGTAACACCTCCGCCGTTATTTTCATAAAGTATTTTTGTTGTTTTCTCAATCCGATAATAATTCCGTTGTGGGGTCCACCAATGATTGTGCCGTTGTACGAATATTCCCTGTTAAAACGAATATTCCCCGACCAATCGAATATTATATAACAACTTGCGTACTTTGCAAAATTTATAAATATTACCCACAACTATAATTTTATATCAAATCAATACCATTATATTCAAAAATATAATTCGAGAAAATTATTCTTTATTCATAAAAGTTGGGGTCTTACAACCTCCCATTCTTATGAAATTTCATCCTCGAAATTAGGGTACATACCTGGTATATCGAAGAGATGAGGATACCATGACTGTAACGACCCCAAAATAGGTCCAATCCAACCAACCCATTTTGAGTCGTCAACATGGTACGGAAAATAAGTACAACTTTATTACAACAATTATCGTGCAAAATACAACAACACATATGCTGTGAGTTTGGATACAAATATATACCAACTATAGCACGTCACAATGACACCTTACATAAAGGTATAGTCAAAAACTGTTTTAGAAATTAGAATCTTTGGGAAGTGCTCAAGGAAACCTTCGTACATGGGGGAGGCTATGCTTTTAGGTTATGGTAGATATCATATGGCCACGAAATTATCCTTGGTTGACCTAATAGACCCCAAAGAAAAAATGAGAATATTACTATCATATTCTTTCCAATGATGAGTCTTCTCTTGACATATCATTATCTCCTTTGTCTCTAATTGGGAATTAAACTCCAAACAAACACCAAGATTATATAGGTAGTGCTTGTAAATATACTCAAGAAGTGGATGAGCACTGACCACATCTTATGATGACACGAGGTTGTATGTCATTAGACATCTTGTATGATAGTGGTAAAACACCCTTCCAAGTTAAATTCACCTCACCCTCAACATCTATAGACCACCGTTTCTATTCCTTGTTATCCTCGCTCGACCCGGCTACACTTTTATTACACGAAAGGAATTGTAAAGCAAAAGGGTGAGCCACAACTAGCTCGATAAAGAATATCATGACTAAAGATAAATAAATTATCAATAGCCTTCAACGGTAATAAATCGAGATTTAGAACATATGGTAGATGATAAAACTTTTCAACCATAGTTGCGTGAATGAAGCGATCCATTAGAAGAGTCGAATAGACTATAAAGTCTATTATCTTCTCCATGTTAAAAGTCCACCAAAAATATTTTATCCCTGTAACATCAATCAACAATTCACATCCACAATCACATGTATAACTTCATAATCGTAATTGTAGTTCTAAATTCCTTTTCTCATCCGGACAAAGATAATTTTCATCACAGAAACATCAAAGATTATGGTTATACCAAATCACGATTTATGTTCATAATCTTCTTAATAAATTCATCTTTGCACTACGGCCAAAGATATTCATCAACAAGTCATCTTTGCACTACAGGCCAAAGATATTCATCAACAAGTCATCTTTGCACTACAGACCAAAGATATTTATCAGTTGGTCATGTTCATCTAAACACTTGTTCATCTTTGCACTACGGGCCAAAGATATTCATTAGAAACCATTCATCTTTGCACTACAGGCCAAAGATATTCAGTTATATCATCATTTAGGACTGAGGATGATGAAAAATATTTTAAAGAAAACGAATCCAGTGAAACAAAAGGACAAATATTAAGGATTCGTACTTTAAACAATTCCCGTTCAAAAATATTTCATAAATAACCAGAGTGGAGTAAAATTTAAGAATGAAGACCAAAACATAGATCCAATCAAAGATAGTATCTAGAATAGATAATTTGGACAAAAAGAAGAAATTTCATTTTTTGAATTGAATAGTCGTAGATTCGTGAATAGTCTTAGTATCGTGAATAAGTAACTCCGACACCAAAAGATAGAAATTTCACAAAAAAAAACATCATCACGTTTAAGTGAATAGTACTTCGTGAATATTAACTCGTGAATAGTAATTCATTCGTGAAGTAACTCATGAATAGTAACCCGACATGAAAAAGTTCCAAATTTGATAAAATTTCTAACCAACATTACGGCATAATGATATTGAAGAAATAATATCATTTTAGAGGAAAATAACCTCCCTTACCTTAGAAAGAATATTACTTCGAAATTTGAAATACTAGATATAGTGCTAAAAGAACTTGTACCGTATAGCAATACTCGAAGTACTAAAATACTCACAAAAAATATGCTCGATATTATAGAGAGAAAGAGAGAGAAATATGTAGTTTCTGGTGTGATTTTCAATTCTAACCTAAGCACCCTATTTATAGGAAAATGCTTAGAACACCAAAGCAGAAAATTTAATAAAATATAATATATTTTTTTCTTAAACTTCATATGCACCCAATTAGTCCAAACATCAGCCACACCTCAACCAAAACCATCAACAAAACGTTTTTTATATTTAAAACAATTAAAACTTTCAAAAATTAATTATTTCGGAACTTCGGAACTTCAATAATTCATAATAAATAGCCCTTTTATCAAAAAATTCGAATCTCACGAATTTTTAAAGGGAAATTCAATTCTCTACAACTTTGCAGAAGAAAGTTTTCCAAATTCCAAACAAAAATTGGCCAAGAAATTAATAAGCAGACGATTTCTGATTTATAATCAAATTTCGGTCAAGAAATGGGTCCCCAAACTATTTAACATGTTTTTAGTATTTATTGCAACAAAAATACTCTTCCTCCTCATATATACTCATATATCACACATTCATTATAAAAATATCACCATTATTATATTATTAAAATATAATAATATATTAAAATGAATTATTTTATGAGAAAAAGATAAAATATTAATTTTCAACAATTGTCACATTAAAAATTTTCTCCATCTATATCCACATAAAATCAATATTTTCCTCATCATATAAATCAATAATTAATTATTCACAAATAATATTACAGAATCACAATAATGACAACCAGGCCGTTCCCAGGAAAGAGGGGGTTTTCCAATAAGAATTTCTCCTTATTGGCGCGCAATTAGGTGACCAAACCTCTCCTTAGACAGAACTTTCTAGACATTGCCAATAATGTTATCTAATAATATTATTCAGATAATATGAATTATTGCTCCGATAATGGAAAATCTTGTGTAGTGACAATTATTAAAACAACGATAATATAAAATATCAACGCAACAATTGTTGAATCAATAAAATCTTGAGCGAAGAATTGCGTGTAAATTATTGATTGAGTAGTGTCTTCTACGTAAGAATCAATAATTCAAAAATATTATGTAATCAGGTGCAACTGGCTGCAACGTAACAACCACGTATTACTTTACTTTAACCATTCGTTATTTATAAAAACTTTAATTTGTCGTTTTCTTCATCAAGCGGTTATTCTATTATGAGGCCCACAAATGGGCATACTTGGTCGTAAATACGAATATTCCCCGACAGAAAGAATATTCCACGACCAAACGAATATTCCCCGACAACAATGAATATTTTTATAACCACTTATGTATTTTGAAAAAAATTAATATATCACCCTTAACTTTAACCTTTTATCAATTTAACCATTTACTGAATAGTAATTATAAGAAAATTGAATACTTTTATTTCATAAAATTCGGGGTCTTACAATCCCCTCCTTATGAAATTTCGTCCCCAAAATTTACGTTCCTGGTATTTCGAAAAGTTGAGAATACCTTGCTTTCATTTCAGATTCTATCTCCCGGGTCATCATGATTTCTCTATTGCTCATCTCCCGTGATAACTTCATTTGGGTTCCTCATTTGTTGGGAAATCATGACAACCGCTATCCTCAAACTACTCGGCTTTGACTTATGCAGGGGCGACATTTGGCGTCATCACTACCGTTGGAATATACTTTTTATATAGGCATATTCCTCCCTCATTTCGCCTCGTCGTACTCGATTCATGATCTCCGATCATCAATCTTCGATCCATATCGAATTCGGGTTGACCGCTTCTATCTGAGGTAATTCAAAACTTCGATGTTGGGTTCTCCCAATTGCTTTCCAAAAAAGAAATTCATATCATCTATTTTAGCCTTCTTAGATCGGACATCTCTTTCCACAATATCCACGTGTCGTGCGGCTTTTTTTTCCCACGCATCACTTATTCTCACTCGTTCGGTTTTTCCTTCTTTTTTCATTTCAGATTCTATCTTTATCATCTTATACTCGCAAAGAATGCTTCTATTCAAGCATCACATATCGGGTAACCTGAAGCTTGAATTGTTGCATCCTTTTTGCCCCTGACCGTCTGTCGTTCTTGACCGCTTCTTCTTAACTCATGAATACGATTTTGAAATTCTACATTTTGATCATATAATACCTCTAATAAACTCTCCTCGGGTACCTCTTCTTCCTCTTACGCCTCACTCACTCAATTTATTACCTCTGCGATTATCTGGGTGCAACTATCGATTCTTCACTCACCACATGGATATCTCTAATTCCTTCTTCGATGCGACATCACATTATTATGGTTAGTGATTAGAGGTATCCCCACGGTCTCATTCACTCCATTGTTAGCATTCTCAATTTGCCATTTCTCAAATCGCCGCCATAAAATAAGGGTTAATTAAGCAAATTAACATATCACATAATATCAAGTATATTATACCAGACCAACAATTAAGCTTAGGTAGGACACACTTGGCGAAGGATTTACTCATCTCTCCCCTCCTAGTTATATTCCCTGATCTCCGCTAGAGACCATATCCCTAAGCTCTGATACCAAATGTAACGACCCCAAAATAGGTCCAATCCAACCAACCCATTCTGAGTCGTCAACAACATGGTACGGAAAACAACTACAACTTTATTACAACAATTGTCGTGCAAAATACAACAACACATATACTGTGAGTTTGGATACAAATATATACCAACTGTAGCACGTCACAATGACACCTTACATAAAGGTATAGTCAAAAATTGTTTTAGAAATTAAAATCTTTGGGAAGTGCTCAAAGAAACCTTCGTACATGGGAGGCCATGCTTTTAGGTTATGGTAGATATCATATGGCCACAGAATTATCCTTGGTTGACTCAATAGACCCCAAAGAAAAACGAGAATATTACTATCATATTCTTCCCAATGATGAGTCTTCTCTTTATATATCATTATCTCCACTGTCTCTAATTGGGAATTAAACTCCAAACAAACACCAAGATTATATAGGTAGTGTTTGTAAATATACTTAGCAAGTGGATGAGCACAACACTGTCTTATGATGACACGAGGTTGTATGTCATTAGACATCTTGTATGATAGTGGTAAAACACCCTTCCAAGTTAAATTCACCTCACCTCAACATCTATAGATTCAGATTCTATTCCACTTGTTATCCCAGCTTTCGACCCAAACTACACTTTTATTACAGAAAGGAATTGTAAAGCAAAAGGGTGAGCCACAACTAGCTTCGATAAAGAATATCATGACTAAAGATAAATAAATTATCAATAGCCTTCAACAGTAATAATAAATCGAGATTTAGAACATATGGTAGATGATAAAACTTTTCAACCATAGTTGCGTGGAATGAAACGATCCATTAGAAGAGTCGAATAGACTATAAAGTCTATTATCTTCTCCATATTAAAAGTCCACCAACAATGTTTTATTCTGTAACATCAATCAACAATTTCATCCACAATCACATGTATAACTCATAATCGTAATTGTAGTTCTAAATTCCTTTTCTCATCCAGGACAAAGATAATTTTCATCACCTGAAACATCAAAGATTATGGTTATACCAAATCACAGTTTATGTTCATAATCCTACTTAATAAATTCATCTTTGCACTACTACGGCCGAAGATATTCATCAACAAGTCATCTTTGCACTACTGGGCCAAAGATATTCATCAACAAGTCATCTTTGCACTCACAGCCAAAGATATTTATCGATTAAGTCGTGTTCATCTAAACACTGTTCATCTTTGACTACGGCCAAAGATATTCATCGAAATCATTCATCTTTTGCACTACGGGCCAAAGATATTGAGTTATATCATCATTTAGGGATCGAGGATGATGAAAAATATTTTAAAGAAAGCGAATCCGGTGAAACAAAAGAACAAATATTAAGGATTAAGTACTTTAAACAATTTCCATTCAAAATACTTCATAAATAACGAGTGGAGTAAAATTCAAGAATGAAGACCAAAACATAGATCCAATCAAAGATAGTATCCAGAATAGATATTTTGGATAAAAAGAAGAAATTTTATTTTTTGATTGAATAGTGTAAATGATTCGTGAGTGAATAGTCGTAAAAGCGTGAATAGTAACTCCGACGCCAAAAGATAAAAATTTCACAAAAAAACATCATCACGTTTAAGTGAATAGTACTAGATTGATGAATAGTAATTCATGAATAGTAACTCATGAATAGTAACCCCGACATGAAAAAGTTCCAAATTTGATAAAAATTTCTAACCAACATTCTAGCATAATGATATTGAAGAAATAATATCATTTTAGAAGAAAATAACCTCCCTTACCTTAGAAAGAATAGTACTTCTGACTGAAATACTAGATATAGTGCTAAAAGAACTTGCACCGTATAGCAATACTCGAAGTACTAAAATACTCACAAAAAATATGTTCGATATTATAGAGAGAAAGAGAGAGAAATATGTAGTTTCTGGTGTGATTTTCAATTCTAACCTAAGCACCCTATTTATAGGAAAATGCTTAGAACACCAAAGCAGAAAATTTAATAAAATATAATATATTTTTTTCTTAAACTTCCTATGCACCCAATTAGTCCAAACATCAGCCACACCTCAACCAAAACCATCAAAAAAACGTTTTTTATATTTAAAACAATTAAAACTTTCAAAAATCAATAATTTCGGAACTTTGGAACTTCAATAATTCATAATAAATAGCCCTTTTATCAAAAAATTCGAATCACGCGAGTTTTTATAGGAAATTCAATTCTCTACAACTTTGCAGAAGAAAGTTTTTCCAAATTCCAAACAGAAATTTACCGAAATCCATAAACGGGCGATTTTACAGGCTATAATCAAATTTCAGTCAAGAAATGGATCCACCAACATGTTTAACATGTTTTTAGTATTTATTGCAACAAAAATACTCTTCCTCCTCATATACTCATATATCCCACATTCATTGTAAAAATATCACCATTATTATATTATTAAAATATAATAATATATTAAAATGAATTATTTTATCAGAAAAAGATAAAATATTAATTTTCAACAATTGTCGCATTAAAAATTTTCTCCATCTATATCCACATAAAATCAATATTTTTCTCATCATATAAATCAATAATTAATTATTCACAAATAATATTACAGAATCACAATAATGACAACCAGTAGTCCTACGAAAGAGGGGCTTTCAATAAGAATTTCTCCTTATTGGTAGCCTTGATTAGGTGACCAAACCTCTCCTTAGACAGAACTTTCTAGACATTGCCAATAATGTTATCTAATAATATTATTAGGATAATATGAATTATTGCTCAGATAATGGAAAATCTTTTGTGTAGTGACAATTATTAAAACAAAAGTAATATAAAATATCAATGACAATTATTGAATCAATAAAATATTGAATAGTAATTATTGTAACAATTATTGAGTAGTGCCTTCTTACGTAATCGATAATAATTCAAAAATACCATGTCTGATGTCTGGTGTCTTCTTGTGCAGCAACAACGCGCGTATTACTTTACTTTAACCACCGTTATTTATAAAAACTTTAATTTGTCGCTTTTCTTCATCAAGCGGTTATTACATTATGAGGCCCATTAAATGGTCATGGTGTGTCGTCGCATACGAATATTCTACGTGAAAGAATATTCCACGACCAAACGAATATTCCCCGACAACAATGAATATTTTTATAACCACTTGTGTATTTTGAAAAAAATTAATATATCACCCTTAACTTTAACCTTTTATCAATTTAACCATTTAATGAATAGTATTTATAAGAAAAATTGAATACTTTTATTTCATAAAATTCGGGGTCTTACATTGACTTCATCTCATATTCTAACTCCCAAGTCATTTCCTCCACATCGTAGTTTCTGCATAAAACTTTTACTTGAGGTATAACCTCGGAGCATAGAACATGATCCTTCTTATCCAAGATTTTAACAGGTAACTCTTCATACATTAAATCTTCCTCTATCTCGTCTGGTTCTAACTCAATAATGTGGTTAGGGTCTTTCACGTATTTACGTAATATAGATATGTGAAAAACATTATGAACACGAGACAAATTTGGCGGTAAGGCGAGTCTATAGGCCACAGTTCCCACTCGCTCAAGAATTAAAAATGGTCCAATGAATCGAGGATTGAGCTTTTCTCTCTTTCCAAATCTTGTAACTCCTTTCCATGGAGCAACACGTAACAACATATGATCTCCAATATCGAATTCTACGTCCTTTCGATGAAGATCAGCATAACTCTTTTGTCGATCTTGTGAAGTTTTTATACGTTTTCGGATCGTTTGAATCTTTTCTGTAGTCATACATACCAACTCCGGTCCCAAAAACGTTGCTTCACCCACCTCATCACAGCATACTGGAGAACGACACTTTCTCCCATACAACGCTTCGAATGGAGCCATGCCAATACTTGCTTGATAACTGTTGTTGTAGGAAAAAACTCCACCAATGGTAAAAACTTGTCCCAACTTCCTTGAAATAAAGGACAGAGTCTTAATAGATCTTCAAGAGTTTGAATAGTCCTCTCCACTATCCATCCAAATCGAGGATGATATGCCGAAGCTAAATCAGAATCAGGTGCCCATAGCTTTACGTAAACTAACCCAAAATCGTGAAGTGAATCTTGGGTCTCAATCAAAACTATGGATACTAGCATACCATGCGATCTTACAATCTCATTTATATACATCTGAAGCAAAGACGTTCAAGTGTATAAGTTTTCAGATATTATGGGTAAGAAGTGAGCAGACTTGGTCAATCTGTCAACAATGACCCAAATTGCATCTATGCCTTGAGAAACCATGGGAAGACCAGTAACGAAATCCATGGTAATGTGGTCCCATGCACTTCCATTCTGGAATTTCAAGTGGTTGCAATGGACCTTTTGGTACTTGATGCACCGCCTTGACTCATTGACAAGTTAAACACCTTGAGATAAACTCTGCTATCTCTCTCTTCATATTGCTCCACCAAAATGTATTTCGAAGATTATGATACATTTTGGTACTCCCAGGATGGATTGCAAACGGTGTGTTGTGTGTCTCCATCATGATTTTATACTTTAAATCAGGGTCATTAGGAACACAAAGTCTGGAGTTGACTCGAAGTATTCCTTCTTCATCGATTCTTGCTTCCGACATAGCACCTTCTTGCACTTTCTTCCTCATACGCATCACTCCGGTGCAGTAGCTTGAAAGCGTTTTAACTTTATCAATTAAAGTCCTGATTCTACTCGTATATTTTCCATCATCACATGGGTCCTGAGTTTTAACTTTATCTCCATCCTTTGCGAGTCATACAAAATGGGCCTTGCGTTGACAATATCGCACTCGTCTTTGCGTATGACGATCTTCTACTCAATGCGTCACCAAGCACGTTCACTTTTCTAGGATGGTATTGGATGGTATGATCATAATCTTTCAGCTGTGATTCAAGCCAACGTCGTTGTCTCATGTTGAGTTCCTTTTGAGTGAAGAAATATTTGAGGCTTTTATGATCCGTAAAGATCTCCACTTTCTCCCATACAAGTAATGCCTTCAAATTTTAAATGCGAAGACAACAAAATTTCTGCTAACTCTCAGATCATGAGTAGGATAATTCCTCTCATATTCTTTGAGTTGTCTTGAGGCATAGGCTATGACTTTCCCATGTTGCATGAGAACACATCCCAACCCTTTGCAGAAGCATCACTTGTAGATGACAAATCCTCCAAGGCCGGATGGTATTGCCGAGCAGTCTTGAAATGAGTCTCCTCTTGAGTTCTTGAAAACTCTTCTCACATTCTTTGCTCCAACCGAACTTTGTATCTTTCCAAGTCAGTTGAGTTAATGGAGTAGCAATTCGAGAAAATCCTTTAACGAATCTCCGATAATAACCAGCTAAACCGAGAAAGCTACGTACTTCGGTCACTGATTTAGGTTGCTTCCAGCTTTGAATAGCTTCAATCTTTGTCGGGTCAACAGATATTCCATGACTTGATACTACGTGCCCAAGGAATGCTACTTCCTCGCCGTAACTCGCATTTCTTCAACTTGGCATAAAGCTTGTATTCACGAAGCTTTTGGAGTGTCGACCTCAAGTGTTGCTTTCATGATCTTCATGGCTTTTGAATAAATAAGGATGTCATCAATAAGAGCGACCACAAAGTGATCCAAATATTCTTGAATACTCGGTTCATCATATCCGTGAAGGCGCGAAGAGCATTAGTCAATCAAGAAGGGCGTGACTAGGAATTCATAATGCCCGTACCGAGTTTTGAAAGCCGTCTTTGGAATGTCATCGGTTCTAATCTTCAATTGGTGATATCCGGAACGAAGATCAATCTTTGAAAAGAATTTGGCTCCTTGCAACTGGTCAAACAGGTCATCAATACGTGGCAATTGGTACCTATTTTTGATGGTGACATGATTCAACTCCCGATAATCAATACAAAGTTGCATACTCCCATCTTTCTTCTTCATGAATAGAACAGGAGCAACCCGAGGAGACGTCTTGGGGACGAATGAAACCAATGTACAACAATTCCCGTAATTGGGTCTTTAACTCACGAAGTTCAATAGAGCCATTCGATATGGGGCTTTGGAAATGGGTTTTGTACCGAGTTCAAGGTCGATACAAAATTTAATTTCACGCCTGGGTAGCAAGAAGTTCTTTAAAGAATACGTCGGAAATTTATTAACAATAGAAATATCGTTCAAAACCGGCGTATTTTGTTTAAATCGTGACATGAGCTAAGAAAGCTTGACACCCGCTTTTCAATAAGCGAATAGTTTTATGGCTTGAAATGACCGTGATTGATTTTAATGGTTTGGTCGCTTGAATTCGCATAATAGGTTGATTAGGAATATGAAAACTAACAACCTTACGAAAATAATCAATTTTTGCATGATGAATAGTTAACCAATCAATCCCTAGAATTACGTCAAACGCAAGTATTTTTAAAGAAATAAGATTGACAGGTAATGTGCGGTTATCGATTTGAACCAAACAAGACTTATAACCAGTGAATGTAATGAAGGTTTCTCCCAACGGAGTTTCCACAGATAAGTCAAAGTCTAATTTCTCCGGAGTCAAATTTAATCGTTGAGCGCAAGTAGGAGAAATAAAAGAATGGGTAGAACCGATATCAAATAAAGTATAGACTTTGATAGGTTTTATGATAAGCTTACCCGTGATGACCTCATTCGGGTTCCTTGCTCTCTGGGAGGTCACAACAAACACTCTCCTTCAGACTTCTGGCTTTGAATTTTACAGGGATGACCTTTGGTGCCTCCATCCTAAATTTGAACTTGTCTTGGTGAATGACAAAAATCGGGCTAAGTGACCTTCTTTTCCACAATTATAACACGCTTTGGACTGACATCGCGCGAGTTTGGTGATGTGTCCCTCCCTCCGCATTTGAAGCATATAATAGGTGGTCGTTCTCCTTCCTTAACAATGGGTCTTTGGTGCGACATCCTCCATCATTGTTGAATCTCTCTTCTTGAAATGTCCATTCTTATTGGTTTGGCCTTGATTACCACCGAAGTGGTAACCATTTCTGGCTTGTTGATTCCCTCCACGCTTGTTGTCACCGCTTCGATGACTGCTCTCCTTTGTTTGCGTTGACTCGTTATCGCGCTCCACTAATTGAGCCCTATTTACAACATCTGAATACAAACACAGTTTATGAGAAATAAGATGTTGACGTATCTCAGGTTTCAAACCTCGCAAAAACATTCGCGTCATTCGCTCCTCATTATCCACCAAATGGGATGCAAACCAGGACAACTCTACAAATTTGGCTTCATACTGCGACACGATCATATTATTTTGCTCCAATTTGATGAATTCTACCTCTTTTATATGACGAATACTTTCGGAAAAGTACTTGTCGTTGAATAGTTCTTGGAACTTTTCCCAAGACATCTTCAGTGCGGCAGGTTGAGTACGTTTTACCGATTTCCACTAGTAATTTGCCTCTCATCGCAACATAAAGGCGGCAAAGGGAACCTTTTGCTCATCGGAGCATCCCAAGATATCAAATATCTTGGTGATCTGCTTTATCCATGCTTCCGCCTTTAGTGATTTTGGCTCTCCAATAAACTCCGGTGGTCCCAGCTCCTTGAACTATTTAGCGGTGACCGTCCGAGAGTTTCCAGTATTCCCACCTATATTGTGGACAGGAGCCGCTCTCGCCTACTGTTGCATGAATTGCATAAAGCCTCTGAACACTCCATCATTCATCAATTGGTCAGTGTTGTTGTTTGCATGAGGATTGTCGCCTTCCTGATGCACATTATCCTGATTATGTGGTGAGTCAACGGTCGCCTGTGCTCCATTGCTATTTTCAACATTCTGGGATGTCATTTTTGAGACATCGCCACAAAACAAAAGGTTAATTGACATGTAACATATTATCCCTATATTCGTGAGACCAATTAAATACCAAAAAACTTAGGTAGGTCATACTTAATGAAGGAATTCCCCATCTCTCCCCTCCTAGTTCTATTCTCACATCTTAGCCAGGGATCATATCCCTAAGCTTTGATACCAACTATGACGCCCCCAAAATTAGGTATACATCAACCATCTTGAGTCGCCAAATACATGGTACAAAATTCAAATACAACTTAATAATACAACTGTCGTGTACAATATGACAAAACATAAACTGTGAGTTTAAATACAAATATTGTCTACTAGAGATTATACAAACTCAAAAGGAGTCCTCATTACAATTATTATCACACTATTTCACAAAATAGTGAGGACTACTAATGCTCCATCTAGGACCATCACTCTGTTCCCCGACTAGTCCCAGCTACGTTCTCATTTCCTGAAGAGAACAATGAAAGAAAGGGTGAGCTCAACTAGCCCAGTAAGAAATATTATGACTAAGATAATGTAGAATAATTTATCGTTAGCCTTGATAATATTAAAGCGATAAAATATAATAAATATCAAGTTTAATCATGATGAACAAGTAATCCATTAAAAAAGTCAAGTAGAGAATGAAATCTACTATCTTTTATGATTTACAAGGTTTTTCATCACTTTTATCATTGGGACTCAAATTTTTAATAAATAATCCACATCATCGAATCACCTCCGCAGACTACGACAAGGATATTCTTTAGTATCACGACCACAATTATCCATGCACTACGAGCCAAGAATATTTGTGTATTCATTAATGGTCATGATCATGCCAACAATCGTCCATCAATGCACTATGGGCCAATGAGGACTTTTATCACATCATTTGTAACATTACGATACCATGATTACACCGAATAATCCCTGGTCATAATCATATCAAGTCCATCTATGCACTACATGCCACATATGACTTTCAACAAAAATATAAACATGAGGATGATAACAATGATATAAGAATTCAATAAAACAAGTTCAAGAATTAATTTATCTAGAACCGATAACGCCCAAATTGTCAACATGATCATGCTTTGTAGAGTAAAATTCAAGAATGCTCGGAAGAATATTTCCATGAAAAGATATCTTTGGATGAAGCCGCAAATATCAAAGATATTCCACTAATTTTATGGGTATATAAGTCAAAGTTTTAACCAATTGAGTATAATAAAGAATGGAATAACAAAAGAAATCACCACGCATGCGATCAAGACCTTGCAGTGTGAGTTATTCCAATGAATAATAAATAACGGAACCAGTCAAAGGCAGAACGCACAAACAAGCAGGATATTTCGTGTATTTTACCCATAACTATCCACATTAATCAAATCAACCCTTACTATTTCAAAATAATAAATAGAGGAAAATAAATTTTATTTATTAATAATTTGGGGTCTTCTGATGACGGGATATTCCAAATGTAATAATAAAGGATGGAACCGAGGTTGATTGTAAATGCATGCATGAGACGAGGATATTCGGCCGAGAATAATAAAGGATGGAACCAGTCCGGCAGAACGCACAAATAGGATATTAAAGACAAAATAATAAATAATGGAACCAGTCGGTAGAAAAAACGCATGCATGTGATATTCCGGCGAATAATAAAGAACGGAATATTAGAAGAATGTCACCATATATATAGGGTATTACAGATATCTGAGTTATTCCAATGAAAAATAAATAATGGAATAACATAAGTTCTCTTCATTAAGACGAAAGAAAGAAATAACACCCCTTACTGTAAAAGAAACTGAATATAAGAGTAGGGAAGTAGCAGAATATTTTTCTATAGGTTCTCTTAAAATTCTCTCTCTAGAGTTTTAGTGAATTCATAAGAAATAATGAAGTAATGAGCTTTTATTTATAGGAAAATGAAATGAATAGTAACTAATTCATGAGCGGTCAGATTGATTTACTATTAAAGCAGACGATCCAGATTGGTTTACTATTAAAACTTAAAACAATGGTCCATCTTGATTTACTATTAAAACTTTAAACCAAATGATCCATATTGATTTCTTATTATAACTCCACCAATGTAATCCATATTGACTTACTTATTATATCTTCAACCAACTATTCGAAAAATTAGCACATCTCCTCATGGAATAATATTATACCCAAATGCCGAATGCACAATACTAGAGTGAATAAAGAAAGGGTGAATAGTAACTCGTGAATAGTAACTCATGAATAAGTAACTTCGTGAATAGTACTCAAACACGAAAAAGTGTCCCGAATACCCAATTGAACAATATATCCTCCGGACATCAATTATACTAACACAAATAAGTCCAACACAATGGAACTATAAAATTAATCTTTAATTAACACGAACTTATTCATCATTAATATTATAATTCACAATATTTAACAACCATGTCGTTCCCGTGAAATAGAGGGCTTTCAGATAAGGATTTCTCTTTATTATGTAGCAGCAATTAAGTGACCAAACCTCTCCTCGATGTAACTTCAGACATCATCAATATTGCAAATAATAATATGAATAACTTTCATTAGTCTTAATTATTGATTTAATAATATATCATATAATGCGGATGATATTGTAACAATAATTGAATCAATAATATGATAAATATGATCGCAAAGAATTTCAGAAGTAATAATTGAGTATAAGCGAGTGACTTCTCACGTAAGCATCAATAATCAATACCGGTGCTTCTTGTGCTAACTACGCCAGACATCTTGTACTTTTACTTACTAAGGGTAGTTCAACAGTTTTACTTGGTAACACCTCCGTAGTTATTTTCATAATATATTTTAATTTGTCGTTTTCTCAATCCGATAATAATTCCGTTATGGGGGGTCCACCAATGATTGTCTTGGTTATTTAATATTCCCTATTAAAATGAATATTCCCCACCAATCGAAAGTATTATACAACATGACACGTACATTTTATAAAATTTATAAATATTACCCACAACTATAATTTTATATCAAATCAATACCATTATATTTAAAAATATAATTGAAAAAATTATTCTTTATTCATAAAAGTTGGGATCTTTTACATACATATATATATATATATATATATATATATATATATATATATATATATAATGTGTATATGGATATATTTAGAATGATAACGTTATAGTGATAAAATATGACTATAAAAAATTGTATATAAAATGATGTATTGAATTATAATGATGGTTACAACCAATTATTGTCATTCATATTATTTTGTAGGGCTAAATATGGATTAATACTCGACCTTTTATTTTATTTTTTATTTTGAGAATTGTCTTCTCAATTATTTTAATTAGGGGATTAAAATTTTAATTTATTTCTATTTGAGGATTGTCTTCTCAATATTTTCAATTAGGAGATTAGCCTTTTATTTTATTTTTTTTCCACGTTAGGGATTGTCTTCTCAATTTTTTTCATTAGAAGATTAAACTTTTAATTTTTTTGATTACGTCTAATTGATAGTGTCACCTCATAAAATTGATGACATGACAACAACATGTGACTAAAAATGCTTATATGTAATATTGAGTCTTATTTTAAAATTTATTCAATTAATTTTTTGTACCAAAAAAGGGTAAATAGAAGACCATTATTAATTTTACTTTAAAATTTGTCATTAAATTTACCCAAAAAAATAAATTTTAAAAATTAATAATCTACCAAAAAGGATAAAATTGCCATTAAATTTTTTTTTAATAATGGTCTTATATTAAAATAATAATAATAATAATTTAAATTTAAAATATATTATAAAACGATATTTTTAACGTAAAGTAAAACGATATATTATAAAAGAAATTGATATTTTCACAAGACTTTTTGATATTTTCATATGAAAAATGTCGCTATAGATGTATAGCGACAGTAAAAACCGTCGCTATAGGATCTGCAACGATAATTTTCATGTAAAAATATCAAAAATTCATGTAGAAATATCAATTTTCTATTATAAAACGTTGTTTGGTGATTGAGCGAGCAGTGTTAAAAATTTATTATACAAAAAAGGTTATTAAAAATATATTACAAAACGATATTTTTAAGTTTGCATCATCATTTTATTATTTTGCCACTACAACCATGTACCTTAATTTTTAAAGATAAATATTAAACAAAATATACGATATTAATATTTATAAAATTTATAAATAGACTCTTTTGTTATGCTTTGTATGTTGGAGCTTGTTCCAATGAATAAAGGCATCAAACAAATCTCGGTGATATTGTGGGCCCAGTGTCGGCTGGTTGATTGTAAAACTGTAGGTAATACTACCTCAATGCATCCGTATTTCATTTCATGGTTAGAAGTTAGAACGGAACTGAGTATAGCCCAGCCCAGCCCAGCCCAGCCCAACCAACATGTTTAATTTGTAATGGGTTGGGCTGGGTTGGGTTGGGTTGAGTTGGCCGGCTCTCTTCTCCCAAAATAAAGAAATTAAGAATAGTGAATAAGTGATTCTGCGGGGGGGATTATGGAGGACTCTGTTACTTGAGAAATGGCGTTAGTTAAGCTCCAATCTAATCTCAGTAATTAATAAAAATTATAAAAATATTACACTATTCTACAAAAAAAAAAAGTCTCATTCCTAAAATTTGCAAATATTTAGAATATATTTTTATTCTATGCGTATTTCTAAAGATAATAAGTTGTTAATTACTAGTTTAGTACTGTGGTGCGATAATAAATATTATCATAGACAAACTTATTAAAAATATTATGTCATTTTATACCAGTTGTATTAACAATAAATTCATTTTGTAAAAAAAAATTTGTTGACAAATGATGCTCATTAATTTTGTAGAATTGATGGAGTAAAAAAGTAAGTATTTTTTCCAAGCTAAGGTAGGAAAGATATTATATAAAACATTCGTTTACAAATATTATATTTCAGGAAGCAAAATGATACGTAAATATTCAACGTACGATTCCCCGACCAACTAGAATAATTAAAGTTCGTCATATACGAAACAATCAACTATTGGTTGAACAAATTATTGAACAGTTGAGGTCATAAATATATAAAATATATATTATTATTAATTAATATAATTTAAAAAAATCTTATTTTTATAAATTAAAATATAATAAAGTTGAGTTATAATATTATTAAAAGTTGATGATTTTAATATTAAAAAAATTTGGTACAAAAAAATATTAAAAAATAATTTAAAACTGGTTCATTGGGTCAACTTAACCCGTGGAACTACCGGTTTGATCGGTAGTCAACCGGTCTAAACTAAATTTTAACCAAACTAATTTAACCGGGCTAGACAAAAAATCGGTTTCCGGTTCAACCGGTTGAACGCTCCAGGATGAGTTTTAAAACAGTGATATGCAAGATTTCAAAGCATGATTATTAAACTCGGACCAGAACGTCGGTTCAACCGGTAAAAATAGGAAACGGTCGGCACTCCGATTTGATTAGACCCGATTTTTTTTGATTTGGTCAAAAATTGGTTGACCGATTGATCACTGGTTGAATTGGTGGTTCAACCGGTAAAATCTGTTGATTGATCTAGTGAACTAGATTTTAATTATTTTTTTGTACCAAAATTTTTTTAATACGAAAATTAGATATTTTTAGTAATATTGTAACTCAACTGTATCATGTTTTAGTTCATATAAAAAAGTGATTTTTTAAAATTTTATTAATTATTAATAATATATATTTTTATATATTAATAATATTACTGAATTAATAACAATTCAACTAGTGTAATCCATTTTTTGGTACGTTTTTTTAATTCAATGAAAAGTACGAATGTGAAACCTTGCATGAAACTAGATTTGAAGGTTATATATATATATAGAATAGATCAGGTCCGGGAGTCCGGACCTGATCAAAAACGGACCAAATTTTTTTTTTTTTTTTTTAAACAACTAAAAAAAATATTTAATATTTTATGGAACCGAAATTTTTCCATAATATAATATTTTGGGTGTGATTTAAATACTATACTAAAAAATGGGTGATACGATGACAGATAATATATACAATGCTTTTGTTATCGTGCAAATCACACCCAAAACACTCAGTATTATGAAAAAATTTCAATTCCATAATTTTTTTTATTTATTTTAGTTGTTTTAAAAAAAAAAAAAAAAAAAAAGTCCGGACATTAGATCCGTCAGGACGTCGGACCGGATCTTGTCCTATATATATATATATATATATATATATATATATATATATATATATATGAGGATCAAGAACTTTTACCCTTATCTAACTCATCAGAAGCTCACCCTCCTGCAATGATTTTGAATGACGATGGATTCGGTCGTAAGACCCCAAATTTTTATAAATAAAGATGAATTTTCTATAAATATTATTTTTTGAATATTATGAAATAAATTTGATATAATGTTATAGTTGTGGGTAATATTTATAAATTTTGCAAAGTATGCAAAGTTGTTATAAAATATTCGTTTGGTGGGAATATTCTTTTGTTAGGGAATATTAAGACAATGGCTCAATCGTTGGTGGACCCCATAATGTAATTATTCATGCCGGATTGAGAAAGCGACAAAAATATTTTATAAAAATAACGGAGGTATTAGTATTAAAAGCTGTTGAACTAAATTGGTAAAGAAATGCGATGTCTGGTCAGTTGCGTAGTAGCCTTGCGGTATTGATTATTGATCTTTACGTGAGAAGTTTCACTCATTTATGCTCAATTATTACTACTGATAATTCTTTGCGCATCATATCTCTTATATTATTGATTCAATTATTGTCACGATTATCATCGTATAATATGTTATAGTATTAAATCAATAATTCGGTATTTAAGTTATAAATGATTAATAATTGTTGAAAGATTAAATATGTGTTGATGAAAAAAAAAATAATTTGTGGTAAGTTTGATTATTTTATGGGGGCTCATATGTCATCATCTAAGAGTCTCTTCGTCGATAGTATTTACCTTCGTCGTCGATAGTAATTACCTTCGTTAATAGTAATTACCTTGTGAATAGTATTTACCTTCGTCGATAGTAATTACCTTCGTCGATAGTAATTACCCTTGTGAATAGTATTTACCTTCGTCGATAGTATTTACCTTCGTTAATAAGTAATTACCTTTACGGACGTCGAACCACTTGTCGTTTCACATTCTGAGCGTCAAACCACTTTTCTTTTCACATCATTAGTCGTCAGTGCCACTTGCTTTTCATCTCGGCGGTCTTTAAGTTTAGAAATCTTCTATAAATAGAGGCCTAGGGCTTCATTATTTTTCACTTAATTCATTCAAGCTATAGAGAGAGAAAGTATAGAGAATAAGAGAAAGAAGAAGAGTATTTTGTTACTACTACTTCTGCAAAGTATTCAATCTCCTACCAAATGTAAGGGGTGTTATTCTTTCTTATTCATGAAGAGAAGCTCGTTGTTATTCCATCGCTTATTATTACATTGGAATAACTTTTGATACGCTGATTTAATTTATACTTGGTGACATTCTTCTATTATTCATTGGAACATCCTGTTTGTGTGTTTACAATCAAACACGGGTTCCGCCTTTTATTATTATTACATTGGAACATCCATGCATGTGTTTTACACAGGACTGGTTAAAATCTTTATTATTATTACATTGGAACATCCGTGCATGTGTTTTTACAGGACTGGTTCCGTCTTTATTATTATTCTCATTGGAACATCACATGCGTGTGTTTACGCCTTGGGACTGGTTCCATTCTTTATTAATACATTGGAACATCCTCGTACATGCGTTTTTGTGGGACACCGGTTCCGATTATTTATTATTCGTTGGAATAACTCACTTTGCTGTCTTGATCTATCGCATGCGTGGTGATTTCTTTTGTTATTCTATTCTTTATTATACCCGGTTGGTTAAAACTTTGACTTCTATACTCCATGAAATTAGTGGAATATCCTCGATATTTGCGTTTCATCCAAAGATCTTTTCATGGAAATATTTTTCGATCATTCTTGAATTTTACTCTACAAAACAAGATGTCGTGTTGATAATTTGGACGTTAATAATTCACGGATAAAATAATTCTTGAACTTGTTTTATTGAATTCTTATATCATTGTCATCATCCTCATGTTTATATTATGTTGAAAGTCATCGTGGCCTCAGTAGTGCATAGATGGACTTGGTATGATTATGACTGAGACTATTCGGTGTAATCATGGCCGTAATGTTACAAATGATGTGATAAAAATCCTCGATGTAGTAGTGCATTGGTGGGACGATTGTTGGCATGATCATGACCATTAATGAATACACAAATATTCTTGGTAGTAGTCATGAATAATTGTGGTCGTGATACTAAAGAATATCCTTGCAGTAGTAGTGCGGGGTGATTTGATGATGTGGAATATTTATTAAAGTTTGAGTCTCGCCTATATAAAATGATGAAAAACCTTTTAAAACCTAAAAGATAGTAGACTTTATTTTCTACTCGACTCTTTTAATGGATTACGATATTCACCGCAGATTAAACCGGTTGTCTATTGTATTTTATCGGTTTAACATTGTTGAAGACTATTGATAATTTATTCGCATTATCTTAGTCATAATATTTCTTCTTGGGCTAGTTAAGCTCACCCTTTCTTTCACCGTTTCTTCTTGTGAAATGAGAAATATATTTGGGACGAGTCTGGGAAACGAGTGATGGTCACGAAGATAAGATTAGTAGTCCTCACTATTCGTGAAATAGTATGATAATAATTGTAATGAGGACTCCTTTTTGAGTTTGTATAATATCTAGTAGGCGATATTTTGATTTAAACTCACGTTTATGTCGTATATTATACTACGCTTATGTTAGTAAGTTGTATTTAAATTACGTACCATGTAAGTGGCGACCCAAGATGGGTGATGTATACCTAATTTTGGGGGCGTCACAATTGGTATCGAGCTTGAGGATATGATCCTGGCTAAGATGTGAGAATAATACTAGGAGGGAGAGACGGGGAATACTTTTCATTAGTATGACCTACAAGTTTATGTCTTTATTTTATTGGTTGGTCGGAAGATAGGGATAATTTGTTAAATGTCAATTAACCTTTTGTTTTGTGGCGATGTCTGAAAATGACATCCGAGAATGTTGAGAATAAGAATGGAGGCATGAGCGATCGTTGATTCACCACATATCAATAATCGGGATAATGTGCATCGAAGGCGACAATCCTCATGCGAAACAACAACACCGACCAAATGATGAATGATCAAATGTTCAGAGGCTTTATGCGATTTATGCAACAAAGTGGCGAGGCGACTCTCGGCCC
Source organism: Panax quinquefolius (assembly GCA_020205615.1). Taxonomy (NCBI): domain Eukaryota; kingdom Viridiplantae; phylum Streptophyta; class Magnoliopsida; order Apiales; family Araliaceae; genus Panax; species Panax quinquefolius. The sequence goes on along the minus strand of CM035162.1, from coordinate 8,135,633 downwards.
AAAACGTGGGGTGGAAACACGGAAAAAAATCTCAAGGCGGTCACCGCTAAACAATTCAAGGAGCTGGGACCACCGGGAGTTTAAGGAGAGCCAAAACCACTTGGAGGAAGCATGGATAAAGCATTACCAAGATATTTGATGTCTTGGGATGCTCGAGGAGGAAAAAGGTTCACGCTTTTATGTTGCTGCGGAGAAGTTAGATTCTTGGTGGGGAATCGGTAAAACGACTCAACTCTTTATCTTGAAGATATCTTGGGAGAAGTTCAGAGTCGCATTCAACGACAAATACTTTCCGAAAGTATTCGCCACATGAAGGAGGTGGAGTTTATCAAGTTGGAACAAAACAATATGGCCGTAATGTCGCAATACGAGGCAAAATTTGCGGAGTTATCACGGTTTCGCCCCACTGGTGGATAATGAAGAGAGAATGCGCGAATGTTTTAAGAGGTTTGAAGTCGGGAGATACGTCAACATCTTATTTCTCATAAACCGTGTTTGTATTAAGATGTTGTAAATAGGCTCGATTAGTGGAACGCGATAATGAGTCAACCAACTAAAAAGAGAAGCGGTAAGCAAAATTATAATACCGGTGAGTAGTCATCAAGCGGTGACAACAAGCGTGGAGGAATCAACATGCCGGATATGGTAACCACTTCCGGTGGTAATCAAGGCCAAAACAATAAGAATGGACATTTCAAGAAAGCGGAGATTCAACAATGATGGAAAGGCGTCAAGACCAAAGACCTATTGTTAAGGAAGGAGAAAGACCACCTATCATATGCTTCAAATGCGGAGAGAGGACACATCGGTCAAGCTGCGTAAATGCAGTCCAAAGCATGTTATAATTGTGGAAGAGAAGTTACTTAGCTCGATTTTATGGATTTCTCAAGACAAATTGATTTAGGATGGAGGCACCAAAGGCCATCCGAGAAAATTCAAAACCCAGAAGTCTGAGGAGAAGCGTTTGTTGTGACCTCCCAAAAGAGCAAGGAATCCGAATGAGGTCATCACGGGTAAGCTTATCATAAACTCTAATGAAGTCTATACTTTATTTGATCTGGGGTTCTACCCATTCTTTATTTCTCTACTTTGCATTTCATCGATTAAATTTGACTCGGAGAAATTAGACTTTGACTTATCTGTGGAAACTCCGTTGGGAGAAACCTTCATTACATCCATCGCTTATAAGTCTTGTTTGGTTCAAATCGGTACCTCACATTACTGTCGATCTTATTTCATTAAAAATACTTGCATTTGGCGTGATTACAGGATTGATTGGTTAACTACTTATCATGCAAAAAATTGATTGTTTTCGTAAGGTTGTTAGCTTTCATATTCCTAATCAACCTATTATCCGAATTCAAACGACCAAACCATTAAAATCAATCACGGTCATCTCAAGCCATAAAGCTATTCGTTTATTGAAAAGCGGATGTCAAGCTTTTCTTAGCTCATATCATGATTTAAACAAAAAATCGCCGGTTTTGAGCGATATTTCTATTGTTAATAAATTTCACGACGTATTCTCGAAGAACTTCTGGCCTACCCCCAGGCGTAAAATTGAATTTTGTATCGACCTTGAACCGTCTGACAAAACCTATTTCAAAGCCCCATATCGAATGGCTCTATTGAACTTCGGAGTTAAAGACCCAACCGCAGGAATTGTTAGACATTGGCTTTATTCGTCCTAGTACTTCTCCTTGGGGTGCTCCTGCTCTATTCGTGAAGAAGAAAGATGGGAGTATGCGACTTTGTATTGATTATCGGGAGTTGAATCATGTCACCATCAAAAATAGGTATCCATTGCCACGTATTGATGACTGTTTGACTAGTTGCGAGGAGCCAAATTCTTTTCAAAGATTGATCTTCATTAGGATATCACCAATTGAAGATTAGAACCACGACATTCCAAAGGCGGCTTTTAGAACTCGATGCGGGCATTATGAATTCTAGTCGTGTCCTTTGGATTGACTAATGCTCCTCGCCGCCTTCATGGATATGATGAACAAAGTATTCAAGGAATATTTAGATCACTTTGTGGTCATCTTTATTGATGACATCCTTATTTATTCCAAAAGCCGTGAAGATCATGAGCAACACTTGAGGTCGACACTCCAAAAGCTTCGTGAATATAAGCTTTATGCCAGTTGAAGAAACGCGAGTTACGGCTTGAAGAAGTAGCATTCCTTGGGCACGTGGTATCAAGTCATGGAATATCATTGACCCAAAGAAAGATTGAAGCTATTCAAAGTTTGGAACAACCTAAATCGATGATCAAGACGTAGCTTTCTCGGTTTAAATTTGGTTATTATAGGAGATTCGTGGAAGGATTTTCTCAAATCGCTACTCCATCGACTCGGTGACTCGGAAAGATACAAAGTTCGGTTGGGAGCGAAGAATGTGAGAAGAATTTTCAAGAACTCAAGAGGAGACTTATTTATTTTGTTATGACAATACCATCCGGCTCGGAGGATTTGTCATCACTGGTGATGCTTGAGCAAAAGGGTTGAGATGTGTTCTTACGCAACATGGAAAAGTTATAGCTTTATGCCTCATGACAACTCAAAGAATATGAGAGGAATTATCCTACTCATGATCTAGAGTTAGCGTTATTGTCTTCTTGCACTTAAAATTTGGAGGCATTACCGTATGGGGAGAAAGTGGAGATCTTTACGGATCATAAAAAGCCTCAAATATTTTTTTCACTCAAAAGGAACTCAACATGCGACAACGACGTTGGCTTAAAGCTGTTGAAAGATTATGATCATACCATCCAATACTATCCTGAAAAGCGAGCGGTGGTAGAATGTGCGATTGAGTAGAAAATCATACGCAATAACGAGTGCGATATTGTCAACGCAAAGGCCCATTTTGTGTGACTTGCAAAGGATGGAGATAGAGTTAAAGACTCGAGGGACGCATGTGATGATAAGCGAGTATCTGAAAGCGAACCGACTTTTAATCGATAAAGTTAAAGTCGCCAAGCTACGGACACGGAGGTGATGCGTATGAGGAAGAAAGTGCATGAAGGTCTTTATCTTAGGAAGCAAGAATCGATGAAGAAGGAATACTTGAGTCAACTCCGGACTTTGTGATCCTAACGACCACGATTTAAAGTATAATATCATGATGGAGGCGCACAACACACCATTTTGCAATCCATCTCAGGAGTACCAAAATGTATCATGATATTAAATCATACATTTTGGTGGAGCAATATGAAGAGAGATAATATTTGTTTATCTCAAGGTGTCTAACTTGTCAACGAGTTAAAAGCGGAGCATCAAGTACCAAAAGGTCCATTGCAACCACTTGAAATTCCAGAATGGAAGTGGGGAGCACATTACCATCGCGATTTGGGTCATTGTTGATAGATTGACCAAAGTCCGCGCTCATTTTCTACCGATATCGAGAAACTTATACACTTGAACGTCTTGCTTCGTATGTACATAAACGAGATGTAAGAGCGCATGGTATGCTTGCAGTATCCATAGTTTACGATCGAGACCCAAGATTCACTTCACGATTTTGGGTAAGTTTGCAAAAAGCTATGGGCACAGACTTACGATTTAGCTTCGGCGATATCATCCTCGAGACGGACTGGACAAATCGGAGAGAGACTATTCAAACTCTTGAAGATCTATTAAGACTCTGTGTCCTTGATTTCAAGGGAGTTGGGACAAGTTCTTACACATTGGTGGAGTTTTCCTACAACAACAGCTTATCAAGCAGAAGTATTGGCATGGCTCCATTCAAGCGTTGTATGGAAGAAAGTGTCGTTCTCCAAAGATCTTTGGGACGAGGTGGGTGAAGCAACGTTGTTGGGACCGGAGTTGAGTATGCGCGATATCACTACGGAAAAGATTCAAACGATCCGACAACGATAAAAACCTCACAAAATCGACAAAAGAGTTATGTTGATCTTCATCGAAAGGACGTGGAATTCGATATAGGAGATCGTGTGTTGTTAAGAGTTCGCTTCCATGGAAAGGAGTTACAAGATTTGGAAAGAGAGGAAAACTTAATCCTCGATTCATCTGGTCCATTTTAATCCTCGATTGAGTAGAAGCGTGGCCTATAGACTCGCTTTTATCGCCAAATATGTCTCGTGTTCATAACGCGTTTTCACATATCTATGTTACGTAAATATGTGAAAGACCCGAACCATATTATTGAGTTAGAACCGGACGAAATAACGGAAAGATTTGACGTATGAAGAGGTTCCTGTTCAAATTTTGGATAAGAAGGAACATATTCTACGCTTCAAGGTTATACCTCAAGTCAAAGTTTTGTGGAGGAACCACGATGTTGAGGAAATGACTTGGGAGTTAGAATCTGAAATGAAATCAAGGTATCCTTACCTCTTGACATACCAGTCGTCGCACTTAATTTCGATGAAATTTCATAAGAAGGGAGGTTGTAGAAGACCCGGCTTTTATAAATAAAGATGAATTTTTCTATAAATATTATTTTGAATATTATGGAATAAATTTGATATAACGTTATAGTTATGGGTAATATTTATAAATTTTGCAGAAAGTATGCAAAGTTGTTATAAAATATTCGTTTGGTGGGGAATATTCTTTTTGTTAGGGAATATTCGTACTGATAAGCTCAAATCATTGGTGGACCCCATTACGTAATTATTATTCGGATTAAGAAAAACGACAAAAATATTTTATAAAAATAACTACGGAGGTATTATTCGTTAAAGCTGTTGAACTACTAAATTGGTAAAAAAGTACGATGTCTGGCGTTAGTTGCATAGTAGCGCAGTATTGATTATCGATGCTTACGTGAGAAGTCACTTTACGCCTTTCAATTATTATTCACGATAATTCTTGCATCATATCTCTTATATTATTGATTCAATTATTGTCGCGATTATCATCATATAATATGTTATAGTATTAAATCAATAATTGAGACGATGAGTTATAAATGATTAATAATTGTTGAAAGATTAAATATGTGTTGATGAAAAAAAAAATGATTTGTGGTAAGTTTGATTATTTTATGGGGCTCATATGTCATCATCTAAGAGTCTCTTCGTCGATAAGAATTACCTTCGTCATAAGTAATTACCCTTGTGAATAGTATTTACCTTCGTCAATATAGTAATTACCTTCGTCGATAGTAATTACCCTTGTGAATAGTATTTACCTTCTCGTCAATAGTATTTACCTTCGTTAATAGTAATTACCTTTACCAGACGTCGAACCACTCTTGTCGTTTCACATTACTGACGCCAAACAACTTTTCTTTTCACATCATTAGTCGTCAAGCCACTCGCTGCTTTTCACACTAAGGTCTTTGTTTTAGAAATCTTCTATAAATAGAGGCTGAAGCGCTTCATTATTTTTCACTTAATTCATTCAAGCTATAGAGAGAAAGTATAGAGAATAAGAGAGAAAGAAGAAGAGTATTTTATTCTACATGTTCTTAAAGATTCAATCTCCTACCAAATGTAAGGGGTGTTATTCTTTCTTATTCATGAAGAGAAGCTGTTGTTATTCCATCGCTTATTATTCTGTTGGAATAACTCGATATGTCTGTGATTTACCTATACTTGGTGACATTCTTCTATTATTACGTTGGAACATCCCATCGTGTGTTTTACCGGGATTGATTCCGTCTTTTTATTATTATTCTGTTGGAACATCGTCATGCGTATGTTTTACTGGACGCAGTTCTTGCCCTTTATTATTATTATTATTTGGAACATCCTGCATCGTGTGTTTACTGGCGGACTGGTTCCATTCTTTATTATTACTGTTGGAACATCGCATGCATGCGTTTTACGGCGGACTGGTTCCGTTATTTATTATTCATTGGAATAACCTTGCTGCATATATCCTATCATTCGTGGTGATTTCTTTTGTTATTCTATTCTTTATTATACCTGGGTTGGTTAAAACTTTGACTTCTATCTCCATGAAATTAGTGGAATATCCTCGATATTTGCGTTTCATCCAAAGATCTTTCATGTAAATATTCTTCCGATCATTCTTGAATTTTACTCTACACAAACAAAGATCGTGTTGATAATTTGGACGTTAATAATTCTGGATAAAATAATTCTTGAACTTGTTTTATTGAATTCTTATATCATTGTCATCATCCCTCGTGTTTATATTATGTTGAAAGTCATACATGGCTGTAACAAGATGTAGATGGACTTGGTATGATTACGAATGAGAGACTATCCGGTGTGTCGTGGACCGTAATATTACAAATGATGTGATAAAAATCCTCGATTGGTCAGTAGTGCATTGGTGGACAAATTGTTGGCATGATCACGACAATTAATGAATACACAAATATTCTCGGCCGTAGTGCTATTGAATAATTGTGGTCGTGATACTAAAGAATATCCTGGCCGTAGTGCGGGGTGATTCGATGATGTGGAATATTTATTAAAAGTGAGTCAAAATTTATAATGATGATGAAAAACCTTTTAAAACCTAAAAGATAGTAGACTTTATTTTCTACTTGACTCTTTTAATGGATTAGATATTCACGCAGATTAAACCCATTGTCTATTGTATTTTATCGGTTTAACATTGTTGAAGACTATTGATAATTTATTACTGCATTATCTTAGTACCATAATATTTCTTCTTTGCCATTTGATTGAGCTCAATTTCTTTCTTTCATCGTATTCTCTTGAAATGAGAATATAAATTTGGGACGAGTCGGAAAGCAGTGATGGTCACGAAGATAAGATTAGTAGTCCTCACTATTCGTGAAATAGTGTGATAATAATTGTAATGAGGACTCCTTTTTGAGTTTGTATAATATCTAGTAGACGATATTTGTATTTAAACTCACGATTTATGTCAGTATTATATACGACAGTTATGTTAAGAAGTCAGTATTTAAATTACATCAGTGTAAGTGGTGACCCAAGATGGGTGATGTATACACCTAATTTTGGGGGATCACAGTCATCTATACAACTGTCGTCTATACTTTTTAATGATTTCGACAACATATAATGTCATTAAAAGTATAGCAGACGGTTATATAATAGATCGAATCGTCATAAATCCGTCATTAAAAAGGAGGTGAGTCGAATTGAGTTGGATAAAGGGTATCTTTCTTGATCCGGACCAGATATATATATATATATATATATATATATATATATATATGTATATCTATGTAAGTTCACCCCGAATTTCACTCACGCACATATGTCATACAATGTTTTGTTTTGTTATATGTACCCAAATTACACCCAAAATATTTTTTTTTAAAAAAAATTCAATTCCAAAAATTATTATACATTTTTTATTAGTTATATTTTTTTTTATAAAAAAAAAAGGTAAGATAAAGCTGGGATGAAATTTCCGATAAAAGGGTGAAACTTAAGAAATAATTATATATATATATATATATATATATATATATATATATATATATGTGCTTATAAACATTTTGTCTCCATTAATATTAAGAGGGCCATGACATGAAAGTTGTAAGTTGGAAAATTGGCTACCTAACGGTCTTGTAGGATAAGATTGAAAGGAATAGGTCAAATGCTCCTTTAAAGATTGTCTATAATATCTCATACTCATGCTGGCCTATTGCTTAATATGTACTCCACCCCTATATAGTTAAAAATGTTCTACATTATTAGCCAAATGATGAATATATTTTATTTTTCATCATTTAATTTGCACTCGATTATAAGGTTAATAGAGAGGAAACTAGCAAATTCATTTTATAATTAATTGCAACTGATAAAAAATGCATAGTGCATATATAGCTTCCTTTAATTAATTTTCTTAAATTTTGTGATCTCTAACTTTTTTGTTGTCATTGAAAATGAATATATATGCGGATTTGTTATGTATTCTTTTGAATAAACATTTTAATAAAAATATTATGCAATATAAAAAAACAGTCGAAAACTGCTTTTCAGTGTTCTATGAGATGAGCTTGTTTCCAGAAAACAGGCATGGTATCCGAACATTTTTAATCTTTCAAAAACATTTTGAGAAAAAAGAAAAAAGAAAAAAGAAACTCTATATAAAGGTTAGAAATTAATGTTATTATAGCTAAATAAATACCAAATTAGGGAATAAAAAAGAATTTGATCAAAAATATATAATTAATGAGGTGATCATGGTAATTATTTAATTTCTTATCGATCAATCAAGATCTCTAGCTATTCATGCATGGGTCTTAGATAGCATGAAATCGATCCACATGTAAAAAGTGTACTCTCTTTTAGATTTATTTCTTAAACTACTTGTTCAATAGCATCTTGGATCATCTTAAGACATTATAGATTCATCCAAAAAATCAAGAGAGAAGAAAATATTTTTATTAATTTAATTTCGACAAATTTTTCTCATATTTGAAACGGGGGTGTTACAAATTAAAAAGACACCAATGAGTTGAAGCATGCAAGATATCACATGATATATCCATTAACAGCCAGCCCCTCATTTCTCTTTCAACTCCATGAACCATCTGGTTAGTGCATGCCTCCATCATCCTACATACCTTACCTCTCACATGCCTGTCTCCATTCCTTTATATTGCCTTTTCCTTATCATTAATCCCCTTTTTGGAGAGAGATTCCCATAACTTCTGTTAAAAGACTTTTAAGTTATCTTCTGTCTTAATTTCACAGTTGGCTGCAACTCTTAATTTGGAACAAGTGGATCGATCGAGTACTGATAAAAAAGAGATTAATACTATAAAGTAAACATATATGATTAATGAATAATATTTTTCTCCCAATTAAAAAAGAAAATTAATTAGGATGTTGATATATATATATATATATATATATATATATATATATATATATAAGGACAACTGATAATGGAGATAATGAAACAAAACAATAGACCAGCTGGATCTTTTAGGCCACAATAATACTTACTGTACTAATAAGAAAATTCTTTTGACCTACAGATCTATCGAACGATATATCAGTACTGCCAACTTTTTCTTGGCTTTTTTAAGTGGACGCTTTCCACAAGGAATCTAAGAGAGAGAATTCATCGTAAAACTGAAGAGGTTTTCTAGATGGATATAAAATTAAATTTTATTTATTTGTATTTTTATTTTTATTGGGGTCAAAAAATAAATAGATAAAATTCAAATACAATCGTGTCTAATTTTTATGTTCACTTAAAGTTTTTGAAAACTAAAAAGATTAAATAAAATAAAAAATATATGGATTGACGAATCGGATATGCATGCATGGACATTTTATTTATATATTAATTACTTAAAGAAGTTTTTGTACATATATATAAATTTAGAGGAGGTTAATTAGCTTGCTACAACTACACTTTATTTGATGGACAATCATAATGAGTGAATTAAACCAAAATGTATTACAAGAAGAACTATACGTACGTACGTACGTATTCATTACATGAAATTGTGATATATAAAAAAAAATCTTTTTGATTCAATTATTATTATTATTTGCTAGTAATTAAGTAGTGTTTTGATTCAATTATTTAATTAATTAAAGAAAAACATGACTGTGCACGGTTGGCCTAGTGATTTAATTCTACTCTATTGCAGGTTGGATTCTGATTTATAGAATTAAAAGCAAGACAAGTGATCCATCCTATATATTGTGTATATTATACGCGTTAGCTCGCTCGTTACATAATATATATCGATCTTTTCCTAATTGCTGCATGCGTAAATTTATTTGACGCTTGAATAAGGATGATGAAGAACCCAATAGCAGGACCTGATCGATAATATTGTCGCTTGTTGTACCTGAAATAGACGCACATTAAGGCCATTTGACGACGTTCCACTTCTCGCGTTAAGAGAGAAAGTGAAGTGACGAGTATATATTATACGTACCACTGAATGATAATGAGAGTACCACTGAATGATAATGATAGTATATACTCCATATAGAATATGATTGGTACGTAGTGTGTCCCAAAACTATAGCCGCCATGGGAGGACGGTGTATATAATGATCAATAAGTGTGATTGTGTCAATTGTGTGAATGCCTATTGCCTAGCTAGATAGCTTCAAATATTCACAAGATATGATATATCCACAAGTTAATGAAAATAGGAGTACTAATTAATATATAGATATCTGGACCGACCACCAATATGTATGTGTACACAAATTGCTAAATATACATACAAATAATTAATGACCCACATCCATTTTTTTAGTGCAAGGGCTTCGTCCACAAAAATTTATTGTGTCTTGTGAACGAACATACTAGAGATTTGGCTGGGTGGGTGGGTGGTGGGGATACAGAATATGTGAGAAATTAACTGATCGAAGAGTTATTTTTTCAGAAATAGGAAAATTTAATTGGTGTGACCATATAATCGGTAGACCTTGAAAAGCTGTTAGAATATATATATATATATACAGGGGCGGAGGGGTCCTGGGGTCCATGGCCCTCTGTTGCAAAGAAATTTTTTATGTCTTAAGGAGAGGTCAAACTGAAATTCGAGAAGTCAGGAAATCCAGGGTACTTGTGAGAAAGAAGAAGAAGGAAAGAAAAAAAAATAATTTTTTTATAACTTAGGATTGAGGTGGGATATCACACTACTTTTCATTTAAGATATATCTTCATCGAGTTGGTTTTAGTTTTCTTATCATGCATCGCTAAAGTGTGGAAGCTAATATTTTTCTGCGATGAATATTGTTAAGACAAATTTTTGCAACAAGATGGGAGATGACTTTCTTCTGAAACATTTGGTGTGCTATGTCGAGAGAAATATTTTTAGGCTCATTGATAATGAAGTGATTATCCAACATTTTCAGAATATGAGAACTCGCAGGTTGGATTTACCGCCTTTACGGTCCGAACTCCGAAAAGAAACTCCGTCGTTCTAGTCACTGAATTCTGGGTTCAACGATCAACAATGTGTTTCAATTTGTAATTGATTTTTTTTGTTTTAATTGAATTTGAGTAACTAATTGAAATGTTGAATTACTTGTGATTTAGGATTATGATTTTGTTGAATGTTGAATTATTTGTGATTTAGGAATATGAAAAAAAAAAAATCAACGAACTAAGAGGCCGTCGAAAAAAAAATTACATGCATAATCTGGATCCCATGTTCCGCCACTGTATATATATAAGAAATAATGATAACTGATAAGCAAGACATATTTCTAGTCTCTAGAAGACGGCCACTGGAACAAAAGAGAAGGATAAGAAAGTTGAATTAGGATTGGCCTTTGGAGGGAATGCATGGGTAGCAGCACTTGACTATTATTCCTTTAATTTGAATATATATATATATATATATATATATATATATATATATAAAATTCAGTCCCACGACAAAACAAACTAATCTTAACAAACAAAATTTTAGGATGGGTTAGACATAACAAATTAACACATTAAAAACACCAAATGTACTCTAAATGATCAAACAAGCACATAGTGCCATGGAACCAAATTATACTTTGACACTCCATGAATGTCAAAATATCCTAGCTAGAGGGTATATACCATGCATATATAGCTAGCTAGACAATCCTCAAATGTGGCAAACTTCTTGACTCAACAACCCCTAAAACTCTATTTTGCCCTTCTCTCCACTTCGGCTGTCTTTCAATATGGATTCCTTCTACTCCTAAATTAATCTTATGGCCTCCTTTTTCCACGTGGGCCTCTTTCTCTCTTTCTCTCTCACACACACACTGTCACACACAAAGCCAAAAACTAGCTAAGCTAGGTCTGCTTAATAAAAAGAAGAAAAAGGAACAAGCTAGCTAGTTCATTATTCTGATATGAATGAGAATCATAATATCTTCCAATAATCTGGTTTCCATAATCTTTATATATACAGTAGATTTCATAGTGATGCAATATATAATCAACAGTTTCTCCAACATTGGAATATTGGAGCCTTGGAGGGGTCATGTTTCACATGCATATAGTCTTGTATTCAGCATTTCAACCCAAGTACTCAATTAGATAATATTATTATTATTATTATTAATGCATGCTTCATATATATATATATATATATATATATATATATATATATATAGGTCTTCAAAACAGCGTATAATTCTCCAACCATAACAGGACTAACCGAAATGTTAATTTGTAGTGAGGCCCGGTGGATATATTACTACTACTACTACTACTTTTTGCATTATTGAGATATCCAAACAGACCATTGGTCAATTGGGATTACCTTCTAATACCAACCACGTACCCATGACCAGAATATTCGATTGATCTCACTTTTCACAAATGGATACCTCACTTTCAAGAAACTGGTCAACCTTCTTACTTAAAGTCAACTTACATAAGCTCATGCCTCAATCATATAGTAAGACTGATCATCAATAATGTTGGGTCGTGATATTTTTTATCTCTTTTGGTAGAATATATTAGGCTTTATTCTTTTTTTTATTCTATCGGCTTTATTATTGAATTATGAAAAATTATTGCGTCTCAATCATCATATTATTTTCATTTCAAACTTATAAGATCAAGATTGAATTCAATGGATCAATCATTTAGACATTTTAAATATCTATAATCTTTGACCAGTAATGATGAAAAAGCACGTTTTGACTGACTAAAGAACCCGCCATGCATTAATGTGGATGGGATTATAATCTATTCGGCGGTAATAACGGTGATCAAAGGAAGAGAATAAAGCTACATGCAATTCGGCAGAACCCATCGAGTAAAGGGAATGTGTCGCAAGTAGTAGTGGGTAAGACAGTAATTCGTAGGGAGGGTATAACTTGTGAGGAAGTCTCCACCAAGAGTGACGTTCTCATACACTTCTTCATTTAGAATTAGATATTCACAGGAGGATTATTATTATCTCTCGATATCAAGACACTACAGTGATATAGCCTCCGTTTTCGATAAACCTTGTGAATTCACATACTGATTCTCACGCCTGAGCTATCCCCCGACGGAACCGCCGTCAAGCTTGTGGTGTTTATTGTGTTTACGTTGCAGGATCATGACGTTTTAGGTGATTGGGACGTGACGAAAGATCTTAAGCGTTAACATTGGGCTAGAAGGAGGGCTTTCTTTTCAATCACAATTGTTTAAATTTGCTTGAAAGATGATGAGAAGTAGAGATGGAACACCTGGGAAGGTGTGCAATGGTCGCATTAGTTCATCAACGCCTCATATTTCAAAGAAAGGATCGCTTGGGTCCTTCTAAAAGTGCTTCGTGAAAGACGGCCTAAAACAATTCGTAAGAACTTCGTCCAAGATCCGTGGTGGAGCCAGACGGAAGTTAGTTTTCAACGCTGATAAGGGGCGTGAACCCAATCCGGAACGGGTAGGCGGTTCGCCAACCAGGACTCATCGCCGAAGTGGTCAAGAGGACCGAGCTACCAAGTTGGCGAGGATGGCGGACGAAGCGGATAAGGCTTTGGAGGTTCTGTTAAAATGAAAAGGAAGATATAGTGAAGCAGATGCTTGGTGAATGAGTTGAGAGACAAGCATCTAGCCATTTTCATTCGAAGGACGAAGTAGTATAAGGAAGTACCGTCGGAAGGGTAAGGGTTTAACATTCTACGACGTGTCCATGGATCATTCTCGTAGTAGGAGGAGATCGAGAGCGAGAACGCCTTCGGCCCGAAGAAGGCAATCGACAACAGTTAGATCAATTCATCGTGACGATGAAAGGACGAAGAAGCGGTCGAGAGAAGTTATATTATTTAAACCCGAAGGGAGAATACTGTCACAATCGTTCATCGTGAAGATGAGATTTTACGACTTAAGTAAATCAAGAAGTCCGTAAGTGGCGGTGAGATCGGCGGGGAAGGATCGATCCATTCCAAAGCCTAATGTCGCCAGAGAAGGAGATCTCATCACAACCCGAAGGTGTTGATTTTTACGGTAAGAGAGTTGAAAGAACTCCTAAACAATTGGCCGAGGTACAACAGTGAAGGATACTTACGGTAAGAAGGCCCCTTTTTCCTCCGATATTCTCCGGGAGAAAGCGAGATCTACCAAAAAGTTACCTCGCATGGAAAGCTATGATGGATCGGAGATCCTTATGACCATAACAAAGCGTTTGATCGATTAATGGATTACTATGATTTCTTGATCTTCGCTAAATGTCACACTTTTGTCACTACTTTGAGAAAAGACGCAGACAATTGGATGGGGACTTTACCATCTGGATTCTATTTCCTCGTGGGTGAACTTTGTGATAAGTTCCATGCCCGTTTGGAAATGTAGAAGAAGGGGGAAGCTTCTACGGGCTCTTTTAAGACAAGTCCGGATAGGTTCACCAATGAATCTTTTAAGCGATATGTAAAGAGGTTTAGGGAAGCGATTGGACGGTGTCCGATCTTAATGATCTCAAGTTGTTGGATTATTCGAGATAAATTTGGATCCGTTAAATCGGAGAAATTGGTAAAGAAATTGATGTTTCACCATCCAAGAAGAGCTTCAGCAGAAGCCTTCGACAAAAGGAGGGCTATATTGTTGTGGAAGAGGCTATGAACGATTCGAAGAATCCTTCTTTGAGCCAATTAAAGGAAGTAGAGG